>CM053608.1:15218082-15233573 GCA_028646535.1 Procyon lotor
TCATATGATCTCTCTGATATGAAGAATTTGAGAGGCAGGGCAAGGGGTCGTAGGGGGTGTGGGGGAAATGAAACAAGATGGGATCAGGAAGGAGACAAAACATAAGAGACTCCTAAACTCACAAAACATAGGGTTGCTGGAGGCGTAGGGAAGGTAGGGGTAGGCTGGGTTACGGACATTGGGGAGGGTAGGTGCTATAGTGAGTGCTGTGAAATGTGTAAGCCTGATGATTCACAGACATGTACCCCTGGGACAAATAATACATTATATGTTAATTTAAAAAAAAGACTCTTGGGCGCCTGGATGACTCAGTTGGTTGGGTGACTGACTTTGGATCAGGTCATGATCCCAGAGTCCCGGAATTGAGTCCCATGTCGGGCTCCCAGCTCCATGGGGAGGCTCCTTCTTCCTCAGACCTTCTCCCCTTTCATGCTCTCTCTCACTCTCCCTCCCTCAAATAAATAAATAGAATCTTTAAAAAAAAATTGTTTTAAATAAAAAAATTTAAAAAAGATTCTCCCTCCTTTTCCCTCTGCCCCTCCCCCAACTCTCTCACTCTCTCAAAAAAAAAAAAAAAGAAATAAACTTTTTTAATGAAGATTTTATTTATTTAAGAGAGAACATGAAGGAAAGTGAGAACAAGCAGAGGGGAGGCACAGAGACAGAGAGAGAAGCCGACTCCTCACTGAGCAGGGAGCCTGATGCGATTAGGGACTCAATCTGAGGACCCAGGGATCATGACCTGAGCCGAAGGCAGATGTTTAACCGACTGAGCCACTGAGATGTTCCTAAAATAAAGTAAAATTTAAAGAAGGGATTGTTCATATAAATGACAGACAATATAATTTCTGAAAGTGTGGCCTGGTGGAGGCTCACTGGGCAGTTCATTCACCTAAGGGTTGAACGATGATCACTTAGAACAAACTTGTTTTGCCTCTTGTGTTGACTATGTCTTAGCACTTAAGTTTGCAGTTTAAGAAAGATTTTTTAAAATGTGCAGATTTGTTAGCATAAGTATGATTGTCTATCAATGTACAATTGAACAGTTTGGCCAATTAAATGACAACACACTACACAAAGTGTACCAGATGGCCTTTGTGCATTCATCTCCTACCTATGATACTGGGGATTGTTACTGATGTTTTAAATTCCTTGTTTGGAAACCAGAGAGGCTGCAAAGGTTATTTGCTCACGTGGAAGCATCTATGTCCTTCAGCGCTCTTTTCAGTATGAATCAGTTCACCTCTCTTAGCCTTGACCCATATTGTGCTTGTCCTTTGGTCATCCACTTGTACAACTAGCAGATCATGACTCACCCCTTTTTCTGCCCTGCTGTTATCTCACCAGGACAGGCTCACTTTATGCTCTGGGCAGGTCCTTCCTTGTGTGAAATCCCACTTCTTTTCCTGATGTGAGGGATTGAAATGAGTCCTTGCTTTCAGCATTCGGCTCCTCCTGCATGGGTCCATGTTGATACAAAATTTGGGTATTCATCCTTTCTGATGGAGGCGTAATATTCCATTCTATATATGGACCATATCTTCTTTATCCATTCATCTGTTGAAGGACATCTTGGTTCTTTCCACAGTTTGGCGATTGTGGACATTGCTGCTATGAACATCGGGGTACATGTGGCCCTTCTTTGTCTGTTGGCAGTTTTAGCAGTCTTTGTGTTGGTTGAGGGCAAAAATTCCTCACCAGGACTCATCCCCACTCGATTTCCCTGTGTGCCCCCTGCAGAGATAAACAGTGGGAGGGGCAGCATCTATCAACCCAATTTGACAAATCTTGCAAGAGTAAAATTAGAGAGATCTGTGGGCAGAAAGAGCAGTTTAAAGACGTGGAGAATTAGGGGAAAGAGCTGAGGGTGAGGTGGAAGTTTCAGTGTGTTTGTTACTTGGTAGGGAAGGGGTAAAAATATGTAGCTCTGGAGGGACGATCTCCTCCCAGCTGAATCCTCCGGAGGTTCACCCATGGGAGCCTAGAAGTCCTTGCGGGGGAGGCTCCCTCTTCATCAAGAGAAGGGAGCTACGGGAAGGGAGGTGGCAATGCAAGGGTACAGCTTACAGACACAGGATTAGAAAAGCATGCTTCTCTAAGAAGAGGAAGTGGGAAGAGAGCAGGAGAGGTGGCATCAGGAGCGGTAAAAATAACCCGGGGAGGCAGAGAGGGCGCAGTAAGCAATGGGGTCTCTGGCATAGCTCTGTTAGTGTCTAAAAGGTTTATTACAGTATCCTGGGTAGGAGCAGAGCGCAGGGTAGAAGTCTCAACTCTGCCACTTCTGGCCGTGCTATCTTGGAAAATTGACTTACATTCTCTAAGCCTCTGTAAGTCATTCCTGTAGAAGTTTCATGAGCATCTACTGAGATGACACACGTGCAATTGTGTGAGGCCCAGCACCAGGCTGGGGTTGGGGTTGGTACTTGGTAATTGAGGAGCTCCTCCTGTCTGTCGAAATGAGGGGGTGGGCAGACAATAGGGCGCGGCTGGGGCAGCTTGAATAGTAAATAAAAGCACAGACTTTGAGTCAGACAAAATTGGGTTCCAATCTAGTTGGATTTAGACCTAGACTAGCTTCAGACCTGCACCTTGCAAGCATGCTATCTTGATCACTCTAGGTCATCTTTATGACCCTCAGCTTTCTCATCTTTAAATGAAGCTTAATAAAATATATCTCAAAGAGGTACTTTGTAAGGATTAAAGTGAGGATTAGACATAGTATGTATATGTGTATATATATACACATATAACATAGTTTCTGGCATAGACTAAGTCCAATAAATTCTGGCCAATGTTATCAGGACTCCAGCAATTACATTGGCTTTTCATTTTTGACTGAGCATTCTTAAGGTGATGATCTATGAAATAATTTATTTCCACAAAAGTATATTACGTTCTTATGATGGTCAAGACCCTGGGGTAGACACTAAGGGCAAGGCACTTATTTAGAAATAATAAAATCTAATGCCTGTCTTCAAGGTGGTCACAGTCTGATGGACCGAGCAGACATACACGTATTAGCAGGAAAATGGTCCAGTTGCCAAATAGGGAGGAAGGAGTTAATTCTTAACTGAGTCCCCAGAGTCCCCAGGAAGCTGATCTTGAAGGATGAGGATTTCAAAGGCAGAGGATTAGAGGAAGGATGCCTTCGGGAGTTGGAATAACTATGCAGAAAGACTAAATATGAAAATGTTTGATGTGTTTGGAGATTAATTTGGGGTGTGTGTGTGTTGTGGGTTGCTATAAATAATTATAACTTGATACTTGATTTTGGTTTTTCCTTTTTTAATGATGGAACTATTTCTTATTCAACAGGCCCTCTTAGCGCCTTGCACAAGGTAAGCTTCAGTGAAATAAATTAAATTGAAGAAGCTTTCTCACTAGATTTTAATTTCCTAAATATCCTAAGGTTTACTGCTTTTTTTCATGATAAGTTTATTTTGTAGAGCCATTCCAATTAATATGCTTAGGTGTCTCTGCTGACAGTGTTTCAGAAATAATAATAGCATGACTTTTTAAATTTTCATAGCAATTTTCATGGCTTTAAATAATTCATCCTTCATACAAGATTCTGTAAAACTATGTAACAATTTAACCACCACCACCTTTTGATTCTGGCTGATAATTATGAGGTTCCTTTCTGTCAAGTAGTAAGCAACAAAAAAAAGCCCTCCTCTGCCTCATTAAGTGAAAGGACATGGAGGTGGAGGTCCAGAGAATGGGTCATTTCCCCAGGAAAGGAGGCAGGCGGCCCAAAGACACACCAGTGCTAAACAAGAATGAGCAAAAGACTGGTGAGCAACGTGGCCATCAGATGCGCTCAGTTGGACTATCCACCTCTGACCTACATATTAACGAAGAGAAAGAAGAGGGAAGGAGAGAAGGTATTGCAAAGGCAAGAATGCTCTTCAGAATCGGAAATATTCCTGGAGGGATCCAGTCCACAAATGTATTTGAAGTCCGTTTCATTTCAGTAACAACATAGGGAAATAAAGCAGGATTCTGAGATTCAATGTTGGTACTGCTCGTGGAATGTATCGTCAGCCGACCTTGAACTTATCCAGCTTGTTCTTATATCACCAGGTTTTTCCTCCCTACAGGACCTTCCCTTGACCCCATACTCTCCTCCAGCTACAACAACCTTGCTCCTTCCTCTCTCCCCCCCCCCGCCCCCATTTACAGAAAAAAATGTACAGAAGTTGTCTATACTCACTCAGCTCTTCCCATTCTCCATTGTAGGGATAGCAGTAATCTGCCCGGGGCCTAGTGCAGTGTCATCCCTGAGCATCGCTCACTGGGCCCCTTGTTACATTTGCACAGGGGAGGACTCCCACTATCAACACATCATCTTCTCTTCCCCCAGGAAGCCACTCTCTACTTCTCCTTCCTCTTGGGTCATTCTTCCTCAGACTTTCTTTGTGATTCTCCATCATCCTCAATACTATGAGATGGTGGTGTTTCCAAGGATCCTAGCTCTTTTCTTATCTATATTATTCTATGGTTGAAATCACCCCATCTTATGCTTTCATATATTGTGTGTATTTTGTTGATTCCCAAATGTTCATCTCTGACCTGTGCTCTGAACTTTATAGACTTTTATACCCACCACCTACTTACCACAGCTTAAACCAGACTGTCAATTGCCACCCCACAACTTGTTGTCCCAAAGTTTTCACCACTTCAACAAATGTCATCCCCGCTTTCTTGTTGTTCAGGCCCCAAGTCTTGGAGCCACCCTTGAATCTGTTCTTTCTCTCACTCCCCATCTAATCCACCAGCCATTGTCTTCACTCCATATTATAAAAATACTTAAACTTGACTGCTATGTGTCTGGTACTAATCTAAAAGCTGTAGATACAGAGAGAATAAAGTAGACAAAATCCCTGCCCTCGGGATCTGGTGACTTTTTTTAAGATTTTATTTATTTCTTTGAGAGAGAGCATGAAAGCATGAGCAGCGGGGAGGGGCAGAGGGAAAGAAGGCTCCCCACTGAGCCGGGAGCCCGATGCGGGGCTCCATCCCAGGACCCCAGGACCACAACCTGAGCCGAAGGCAGACACTTAACCAACTGAGCCACCCAGGTGCTCTTTAAAACAGATTGACAATCAAGCCACCTTTCACCGGCTGCATATCACCACTGTTACCACTTGAGATAACACCACTCACCTGTCACCAAATTATGGCAGGAGCCTCAGGCTTCTACTCCGGGTCCCCACCATCTCTTCTCACAGCAGCTGGAGTGGTCATTTGAAGATATGACTCAGACCATGCTTTTTCTATGCACATAACCCTCCAACGGCTCCCATGGGAGCCAAATCTCTCTGAGATTTGGAGATATGGACAATCCAGAGTCCGTAACAAAACCCACAAGGCTCTCTATGATCTTGGCCCTGCTATTGCTCCAATACCCACTAGCATCCTGCTCTCTCGACTCTGCTGTAGCCACACCAGCCTTCTTGCTTTTCCCCTCAAACACTTCAAGCAGCTCACAACACATTACCCCAGTTCTTGGGGCTTGGAGTATTCCCACACTTGAGATCTCTAAAATATCACCTAACTGCAGAGGCCTTCCCTGATCTTCAATATACAAGAGCATGGTTATCTCCACCACTCTCTCTTCCCCTTCTGTGTTTTGGATATGCATGTCTGTACGTATGTCTTGCCAGTCTCCTCCATCTAGAATGTAAGCCCTGCAAGGCTAGGACTTGGTTTTGCTCACTGCGGTATCTCCATCTCCTCCTGCAGTGCCTGGAAAAGATTATGCACTCAATAAATATCAAATTGTCCTCAATCCTGAAATCCTATCATTTGTTAGTTTACAAGTGCATTGATAGTCCTTTAGATGAAGGGTCTACATGTGTGAGTCAGCTTATACAAGATCCGTGCGTCAGTTATGCGCGGGAGCAGGGAGGCTGAGCTTCCCAGCAATCACATTAACATTCTGTTCTATCCATATTAAGTGTAAACTTCCAAGTCTAAAAATTAAGTATCCCGTCTTTTTATTGTGATTCGTTTTCCATATTTGCTAAAGTGTTAAATAGAGGACCTATTGTACATAGGCAGTTACAGAGCCCCCGGGAGGTGGTACAAGTCATTAGCATTCAGTGGTTTATGGCTCTCTGTGTCAAATTAATCACCTCAAAATGAGGCATGTGGATAACCTATGAAGCCAGGTGAACCATGAAGAAAGGAAATAAATACATGCACTTTGATCCTTAGATAGCGAACCTTCTAGGACACCATCTTAATCCAGCAGAAGGCTAGAGCAGTTGAGAAACCATTGTTTAAAGGAGTTCATGTGCAGATACTCTCAGAAAAAAAAAAAAATCACCTGGTGGCCCTGAAAAAAAAAATAATTTAAATTTAAAAAAAAGGTATCCATGCCATAAGAGCACTGGTTTCTTATTCAGCTCCCACTGCCTGACTCGCCTCCAACTAAGCCCCAACCAAATGGAATCTCTTGCCCTTCTGTGTCTTCTTTGATAGATCTGAACATTTACATGAGCTTTCCTGTGCTTGGTCTGCCTTTGCCTTATCACCTAGGTCCTGCCAATTCTGGCTGTATGATCCAGTTTCAATATTGCCTTCTTGGGGGGCGCCTGGGTGGCTCAGTTGGTAAGCGTCTGCCTTCGGCCCAGGTCATGATCCCAGAGTCCTGGGATCGAGCCCCGCATCGGGCTCCATCCCAGAGTCCTGGGATCGAGCCCCGCATCGGGCTCCTTGCTCGGTGGGAAGCCTGCTTCTCCCACTACCATTCCCTCTGCTTGTGTTCCCTCTCTCGCTGTGTTTTTCTCTCTGTCAAATAAATAAAATCTTTAAAAAAAAAAATATTGCCTTCTCAGTAAACTCTTTTCTGGATTCTTTTTTTTTTTTTTCCTTTTCTGAATTCTTTGATAGACTTAGTTGCTTTTTCTTCTCTGTTGTTATATCCGTTGTACATTTGTCTACCACAGAATCTGACTGCATTAACTTGCTTGTTACTTTACCTCATTTTTCTTGACTCCTTGAGGATCAGAAATATCTTCATTATTGTTATACCTCCAGCACCTAACCTAATGTCCTCTCATAGTGGATTGTCTTCTCATAACTTTGTTGAAATTAAGAAAATAACCTTAAGTATTATGGTTTCCATAAAGCATATTTTAAACATCCAAAAGTCTCAGATAATGCAAACTTGTTGGTATGAAACAGGGTACATCAGAGTAATAATCTCTTTTCCTATCTCAGATGCACAGACTAGTGTAATACAACCTTTTGTGTGTGTTAGTACATCGTTAAGCATCTTGTTCACAAGAATACAATTCACCTCTTTTTCTGCTGAAGGGCTCAAAACATCATGTTGGGATCAATTCAGCCATCCTCCTGGGATTCTCCATTAAGTAGGAAGGAAATGGTTATTTCCAGCTTGTTCTCTATCTTATGTTGGGCTTATAGATGAGCAAACTAAAGTACCAACTCATGGAACCAGCTTACTCAGTTATGCACTAAGACCTAGCTAGAAACTTACTAGTTCATTTTGGTTTTATTTCCCCTTTAGAACTTCATTCCTAGTTTTTGTTCTTCTCTCAGTAATATTTCTAAGTATTGACCAAAAAAGTCCTAGTTTCAATACTCAGTTATTACTGATTATCCTTCTAATGTCTTAGAAATAATTTCTCTTCTTTTTCTTCTAACAGCATGATGTGTTCCTTTTTTTCCCATTTTTTAACAATGACCAAATTATGCTTTATATTATCATTGCTATTATTAATTACTAGATTTTCTTGTATATACCTATCGGCCTTATTGTTAGAGGTTTATTTATTTTTTCCCTGAAAGAAAAGTGGCTTAAGGACAAGGACTGATTTTTATAAACCCCTGATCCTGGAAGATGGTTCATCACCATTAAGTGCTGCCTGTGAGTGAGCCCACCCTTGGATTCTTTTGAATCTTGATGAGACAGAAATTGCAGGACATGAAAACACTAAAAGAAAACTCTAGAAGGCTTATACTCGCCCTTCATTCCCCTGTAACCACCACGCCGAATACTACGCAGTTGGTCCTTGGGATGTTTGCAGCCCCCTGGTGCAGGTGACTTTCTTCGGGCTCACTGGCTTCCACTTCCGTTTCCAGGACTCAGGGTGCGTGAAGCTTCTTTGGAAAATACAGAATTGTTTTGTCTTCACTCGGTAGCTAAAGCCCACAGGGAGGCCCACTAGGGGTTCCAGCAACGAGGGGGTGTTCTCACTTCTATTTATGCTCCCCTGGGTAGAAGCTGGGCGTTCCTGGTAGCATGCAATTATAATTTCTGATTGCCTTATTTGAGCTACAAAGAAACAAGCTCTTTAATATTTATAAAAATATAAAACACCAGCGGGCATGATTACCCAACAAAAGGTCTTTACACAGATTTGCAGACATTCCTTTTGCCTCGCTCACTGCAGATGGCCAGTGCGGCTCCCCGAGGTTGCACGAGGACAGCACTGTTAACTTCCTGTGTTCCTGTGAAAAGGAAGCCATCGCAGGGCCCGCTGGGGGCTCAGGTCCCACGGAGGGTGTTTCCCACAGAACCTTCCTGCTACGACACTTGTTAAATATTGATAGAATTGAATTCTTATTCTTTTTATGCCCTCAGTCTCTCTGCTTCTCAGCTTACCGCACTGTACAGTTCAGGCGCTTAAACATGTTTGCAGCATAAAATTGGTTTAGCTTCTTTAAAAGAGCTGCAGAAATTCATACTAGAATTTACATTTGCTGCATCTGATTTCCTCCTTCCCTCCTTCCTTCCTTCCTTCCTTTTTCAATCCATTTAGGCACAACAGATCACAAGGTCTGACTTAAATGTGATTTGTATTTTGCCTAAGCAAAAAATAATCCATTCCTCCCCCTGCAGATCAGTTTCCCTAGAAGCCAATGGCATGTCTCAGGGACACTGAAAATCCTCCTCCAGAGATCCACATTTTCTTGCCAGAATATCAGGGTGAATTTTGATAAACTTTTGGCCTTTTAATTTTGCCCTTGTGTCCCAGAGCAGACATAATTGTTTGGAGCCAGACTCCAAATCTTTAGTCTAGAGATTAGGTGAAACAAGACATCTCTAATCTCATGGGCCATAATTTTAAGGTGAGCTGGGTTATTTCTTAATGAAAACAATCTCACTGGATTCACCACTGAACAGAATTTAATATCACTGCTTTAGACAGGTGCTCCAGACTAGGTCAGAGGCAGCCCTTCTCTTGTTACCAGAATTCATGAGAAGGTCTTCCCTGACTGTATAGAAAAGAGTCATTTCCCCAAAACTTCACTTTCAACAGGGCTTTCTCAACCTGTTTGTACCTCTAATCCTACTGCCGAAATGAGACTGTGGAGGCGACTACATTTGGACGAGGACACCAAAATCGGTCAGTGACTTCTTGCTCTGTGATGTTCTTTGAAGCTCTCACTTGATGCTTTGGGAGAAGAGCATTCCATTCATCACTTCCTTACCAGTGGATCATTGATTTAAAAATCAATCTTCAGTGTTTGGGGAAATGTGGATCTCTCCCTCTCTATAAATAGTAATAATAATGGTAACAATGTTGGACAGGTGACTCATGACTATTATTTGAAGTTAAAGGTAGAGTTCCTACAGTTATGTCAAATTTGAGTCTTAATACAACATAAAAATGAATTAATAAATCCTTGTAGGATTTTCTGGGACAGCTGCCACAGTAACCGCAGCAGAGTTTTGGTTAGAAAACTATAAGGCATAAGATCACAATTGATTTATGGAGTAGGGGGTGGAAGATACTTATTTTTCTGTTTTAAAGTCTGAAGACAACTGCCCTCAAAGTCGATGTTGTTCACTTAGATGGAAAGAATTGTGGTTTTTTTTCCTGTACTTTTTCTGAACTATAAAAATTAAATTAATGTTTTTATGAAGATTACTTTAACTTGCAAAATCATCTGAGTTACATTAACTTCAAAAATCTTTTCACAGGGATGCCTGGGTGGCTCAGTCATTAAGTGTCTGCCTTGGGCTGGGGTCATGACCCGAGGGTCCTAGGATCAAGCCCAGTGTCGGGCTCCCTGCTCAGTAGGGAGCCTGCTTCTCCCTCTCCCGCTCCCCCTGCTTGTGTTCCTTCTCTCGCTGTTTCTCTCTCTGTCAAATAAATAAATAAAATCTTTTTTAAAAAATCACTTCATATAGTATCATCTGAATTAGTTGCTGTGGAAGGATTTAGAAGTTGACACCAATTCACCCTCATCTTGAGGATCTAACATCTCCTGCCATTTACCAAATTAATCCCATCTATTTTAACTCATTCGAGATATGCCTGATTAATGATGGTTAGTGCTCTTTATTTAGAGCTTAATTTACAATTACCCACAAGGAACATAAGGGACATACTAGAATTTTTCCACTGTCCGAGTGTGATGAAAAGCCCAGGGCTTTGTTTCATGGCTCTGTGCTAAGAAGAACCCATGTTGGGGTATGTTTAGATTGCTCCTGCTTCTCAGAAAGTGGCAATGTTTTTTAGGGCACTGATGCCAACAAATTGTTCAAACTGGAACTAAACCTTTTGCAATTAATATATTTGTCCTATTTACAAGAGTAGATTGTGGTTTAATCAATAGGGTTGTATACAATTCCCCTGGATATCATTTTTTTTAATTTTAAGAATCATTTCACATTGCTCTCTTTTAAACTATCCAAGAACAACTCTCAGAGAATGTCTTCAAAATCTATGAATGTTTCTGAAACTCCTCTGTTTTATTTATGGGAGCAGACAAAACGAGAGACAAGTGGATGGGACGTGAGTGTTTCTGATATCAGCTCTTGTGGTCTTATTTTCCCTCTCTCCCTCACTGATTCTTCTTCAAATCTCAGCTGTAAGCATTCTCCTCCCTCTCCTATGGCTCTGTGCAGAGTATTACTCATTATTTGTCTTGGGAATCGTACTATATTTAGAAGCTCAGTCAGGGGTTTAGGTATATAGTTTGAACAAATGCTACAATTCAAATAAAGAAAACCCTAAAGCTCTCAGGTTCCTGACTCTGACACAGCAGCAGAGAGTCAGACGAGAAGGAAGTTAATTCAATCTCACCATCATTTGCGACATACGGCATGAAGAGCTTCTGTATCATTTTACCAGACCTCAAATCTGACACAGAACCCCTCATCCCCTTTTTCTTATGGGAGGTTGACCACGCCTCCCACACTACCCTCAGAAAAGAAAGAGCTGCAGTATAAGGGTTTTCTCCCACAACTGTCTTCCAAGTACGCTGGTGGGTGTGGGAGCAATAGATTTTTGCCTTCCAAGCAGCCGTTTGTCAGAGGGAGTATCATAGAGCCAACAGAACCTTCTTTTTCTTTTAAAATAGAAGCACTTTCTCTGCGACCTATTATAATCTACTGCAGGGATTCCCTTCAAGTCTCCAATTTAAGAGAAAGGATAGCAAGTGGAGTGGAGGCAATGCCAGGGTGAGGGAGAGGGGAGGGGCGAGGAGATCACTGCTAGTCCTTTAGGGGGGGAGGATGAACAGGTGATCTGCAGCCAGAACACAGAGACTCTCCACGATCTGACACACATTGGCTGTTGCATTTGCTGGGGAAAAGACTGTTATGAACAGAGTGTTTATGTCCCCCCAATAATTCATAAATTGAAACCTAACCCCCAATGTCATGAGTCAGGAGGCTGGGCCTTTGGGAGGCGATTAGTGCCCTCATGAAAGAGGCCCCAGAGAGCTCTCTCACCCTTTCCCACCAGGTGAGGACATATCAGAGAAGACATTTATCTGTGAACCAGGAAGTGGGCTCTCACCAATACCAAATCTGCTGACACCTCGATCTTGGACTTACCAGACTGCAGAAGTGAGAGAAATAAATTTCTTCTGTTTATAAGCCACACCGTCTTTGGCACTTTGCTATAGCACACTGAACAGACTAAGATAGAAACAATTTCATGTACTGCAGAGTCCCAGGGTTACTCTCAGAGTTACTGTGTGCTTTGATACCAGCATGGCAGTGGGTAAAATCCCCTTCTCCCTGTCCCCTCTCCCTCTCTGTGTAAATACACCCATCCACCCACACTCTAAAACAGGGCTTTCTAGTCAGACACTCCTGTCTTTAAGATGAACCCTTTGATTACACGCAAAACACAACCAAATCTCTTCAACATTTTCCCCTGTGTATGTGATTAAGACATGCTTCCTTTAGGGAGGCTTGCTGAGAGGAATCCCCTTTATTCCCATTCATTTCATTATGCCCGAACTTTCTGTAAAAACCAAACTACCCACAGTTTGGTAGTGGGGCCACATGGAAACTTTAATGTAGAGTAAGATTCTTCGTCCTTGTACCCCACTCATACTGCTTAGACCACAGAAATGAGAGACTATTTTAAAATCTCAAGTCAGATTTAAATAAAGAATATATCAATATGCCATCTGAACAACTAGCATGGGTTCTAAATAAAAGGCAAGAAAGTGTTAAGTTTCTTATTCCACTTCTGATGTTTCTGATTGAAAAATAATTTAATAATAAAAAATCTTAGTTTTTCTACTTACTACAGATGATCAAAGAGAGCTGTTCAGATTTTTAAGTGAGCTGAAGGACAGGATGCAATTTCGAAGATATGTTGATAATTACTTCCCTTTTTAATAACTAATTAAGGTATATCTAGTGCCTAGATGTGCACCTTGTCATTTTCCAGTATGATTTTTTCTTCTAATTATTACATTGAATCATTGGTTTCTCCTCGTACTTTATTTATTCCTCTACAGATCTCTTTGGAAAACAACAATGGATGGTATAATCATTTCTCTTGCTAATTATTGCAAAAGAAAATGGAAATAAATGTGTTTCATAAAAAAGAATACTGGATACTCTCCTGGAACATGTTAAATGTTGAGGCCAATTATCCCTAAATCCTTCATGTGGGCAAGTAGCAACACTGGAGAATTGCTCAAGTTTTTTCAGAACATAGCATAAAAATTAGAGTAATGTATTTCAAAATTAAAATATCTCAAATTATGGGCATATTTGGGTATGTGTACACACAACTGCATTTTCAAAAGATCTAAGCAATATGTAGTCTACATATTATAAGTCTAGTCTTCACTGAACAGTTAGCATGATATACATTCTTAGGGGATATAATAATCATTTTGACCGTTAATATTTTTTTTACCTACACTCTCTAGTAATGTCTATTTTTGAAGCTATGTCTAGCATTAAATTTTCATATCAATATTTGCCACTTTAAATTAAATATGGATAAGTTCTTCATAGACAAACATTTATCAAGTGCTTCTTCTGTGTCAAATATACCACTTCTCAAATGAAAAATGATTTAAAGAACTGGGAATGCCTAACCTATGACAGACAAGATTGATTCAGACCTCTCTCTATAACCTAGTTCCCATATTTGAAAAACTGACTGCGGAGAAGAGATTCGCTTTACACAGTGTAGCTCCGAAGACAATAATATTCATTTTTATTTAGGAAACATTTATTAGAAACTTCCATGTGCCAGTCACTGTCAAAGATGTTGGAGATACGAAAGCAAAAATATTTCTCTGCTTTCAAGAAGCAAACTGTCTACTGAAAGTCAAATAGGTCAGAGCTTCAGGGAAGACGATTTCCAACTAACACAAAAATTCTCTAACAATTAGAACTATCCGCAAATGTAACAGAGAGTCTGAGACCTCTCATCACTAAGTTTAGCTGTGATACTCCAAGGATGGGGTATAGGCAGAGTCCAAGGCGATGGACTTAGTAGCCATAATGCTAGACATGAGTGAGTGAAAAAACACTATTAAGATGTAGTCATTAGTCCATGGTCAGTAGTGGGAAAGCAAATGGGCACTGGGAGCTATGTAAGGAGAAAACCAGAAGCTGAGTCAGCAATAGAGCTACAGATGAGTCAGAGGAAGAGCCTCAGCAGTTCAAAGAGTGAATGATGAAAGTTACTGGCAAACATGACCACCTTTGAAGCCTGTAGGAGATGCACTTTTAGTGTGAAGAAAAGAAACAAAAAATCTGCAGAGTCCCTGAAAAAGTGCCAAAGTTAATAAGGTAGTCATATTTAACAAATAAAAATACTATTTCCCAGTTAAGTTTGAATTTCAGATAATATATATGTATATATGTATATGTATATATATTAGTATAAATAGGTCCACGTACTTATACTACAGTTTTTTTTCATTGTTTATCTGAAATTCAAACTTAACTGGGCAAACTGTATTTTTTCTGACAACCCCAACCAGGTCAGCATCAGCCAGGATCATGTAAAGGAGATCCACTCATAGGATGGAGTTAGACTTATTTATTTAACAAGATTAATGGGATACCTAACATTTGCCAGACCCTCTTCTTAACATTAGAAGTACAAAAGTAACCAAGACAGACTTGGCCTGGTGGGAGAATAAGACTATTTTATATAAGTGCTGTGGTGGAGGAAGTGTAGGGCGTTATGCACGCACACACTAGGAAGATCCAACTCATTCCAGAGGGGTCAGGACATCTTCTCCAAACATATGACTAAATCCAAATCTGAAACATTTGTAAGAGTTGGTCAGAGGAAAGAACAGGGTAAGTGTTACTGGTAGAGGAAATAGCAAATGTATGAGTTTGAACTGGGATCATTCAAGAAAATGCAAATGGTTCACTGAAACTGGAGTTTGGAGTTACAAAAGATGTGTCTGAAGCAAGAACTAGATTATGAAGAGCCTTGGAAGCAGGAAATCTAGAGGCTATCCTAAGGGAAATGGAAATCTCCAGAAAGTTCAACAAGCTGAGGATAGATATAGAGGGGATCCTGTGATCAAATTTGTATTAGAGCTATAAGTAGGTCATCAGGATGGTGACATAGAACATCCCCCATTTCAGTGCCTTCTCACAAGAGCAACTAGCAACTATCAGAGACAAGGCACCATTGTGAATTACCCAGAACTCAGGGCTGAAGTAGCCCTCCTTGGACCACAGGACCTAGAAGGACCTATTAGAAGAGTAAGAAGAGTGGCTACACTCTGACCAGGTAGCCACTTCCCCAGTTCCCACAGAACTGCACCAAGAGGGCCCCCTTGGACCTGTGGTTTTTCCAGTGGGAAACAGAAAGTCCAAGGTAGACATCCAGTTCCAACAAGATAGAGGGATTTTTTTTTTTGAGGTTCTAAGACTGTTTATTAAGGATTTCCTTTATTCTTTATTAGACTGTTAACTGCATGAGGAAAAAAATTATGATTATTGTGTCGTCTAACATTTTTTCCTAGTTCCTAACATAGGCTTTAATATACACTAGTACTAGAAAAATATTTGTTGAACAAACACCTTTTTATTAGTATGATCATACTCTATAAGTAGTTTGTTTTTAATCACTTGATAATTTATCTTGAAATTCTTATATATATGCATGTATACACCCAGACATAATGCAGATACATATAACTTGTAATGGCAGAAAAGTCTTTCATTTTATTTCTTTATTTTTATTTTTTTCCCCAAATATGTTTATTTTATTTTTTCAGTG
>CM053608.1:15234073-15255035 GCA_028646535.1 Procyon lotor
ATATATATATATAGAGAGAGAGAGAGAGAGAGAGAGAGATTCATTCTGCCATTTTCAACAACATAGATGCATCTGAAGGATGTTGTGCTAAGTGAAATATCAGTCAAAGAAAGACAAATATGTGATCCTACTTATATATGGAGTCTAAAAAACTGAATTCATGGGTCCCTGGGTGGCTCAGTTGGTTAAATATCTGCCTTCAGCTCAGGTCTTGATCTCAGGGTCCTGGGATCCCTGCTCAGCGGGGAATCTGCTTCTCCTTCTGCCTCTGTCCCTCCCCCCATCTCATGCTCTCTCTGTCTCTCTCACACTCTCTCTGACCCTCTCTCAAGTATATAAAATATTAAAAAACTGAACTCATAGGTGTAGAAAACAGATTGTCAGTTGCCATAAGTGATGGATTGGGTGTGGGAGAGATTGAGTGGAAGGGGTCAAAAAGGTACAAATTTCCAATTATAAGATAAATAAGTTTTGAGAATGCAAGGTACAGTATAATGACTATAGTTAGTACTACCGTATTGTGTATTTGAAAATTACTATGGGTATAGATCTTAAAAGTTCTCATCACAAGAAAAAAATATATATAACTATGTAAGGTGATGGATATGTTACCTAAGTTATTGTGATAATCATTTCATAATACATATGTATATCAAATCATATGTTGTGCATCTTAAACTTATATAATGTTATATGCTAATGATATCTCAATAAAATGGGGAAAAGATATAAGCAGTGGAAGAAGACAGAAGTGATAAGTTCTAGAAATTTTTAGGAAGCTGAGTGTACAGGGTTAGTGTCTGGGTGTGAGTGTGAAGAGACAATAAGGAATCAAGCATAGTTTTGTTTTTTACTCTATTTTTTTCTGTCTCTGCCATGAGATAGTTGATAACGATAATTCCAAAGGCTTTGAAAGGAAATATTAGAGAAAAATGATCTCATTTTGAATGAAAAGCACACAGATTTTGAGGTCTTATATCTACAAAACTCTCATATGCAATCATATTTACTGACCCGGAGCTTAGCAGAAAGCTATATTCTCAAGACACAGATTTGGTAGCTAGCAACATGGAGATGGCAGTTGAAGTCAGAGGAAGAGAATGCCCAGAGAAGTTGGCACAAGAGACAGGTTTCAGGGTAAAGCTCTGTGGGACATCAAAAATTACAACAGACTAAATTGAGAACATGAAGAGTTAATCACTCGCGTGACAGTTCATATGTTGGGTTGTCTTTTTTTTAATCTACCCCAGGCCTCAGTTTTATCATTTATATACCAAATATACATTTATATCACTATCATAACACAGTGACTGACACAGATAGGTAGTCAATGAATTTAGCATTATGGTCTGTACATAGCTATTATCTTACCTGCTCACCTGCGTCATGTACAAAGTTCAGTTTATTTTACAGTGGTTCCTAACGTATTGTTTTAATTGAGCCCTTGTGAAAACCTGATGCAACTGTGCTCTCTCCTTCCAGAAAAATGCCTATGAAAAATGCAATCAAATATCGGCATTCAGTTTCAAGAGGCTAGTGGATCCTCAGAATCTATCCGTAACTCCATCTCTATAGCATCATCTGAAGGAGTGAGAATCCAGATTGAGTGTGCACTATTATTACCTTGGTTCTGGGGCCTCAAGCTTAAATCCATCCCAGTTTTGCAGACTGTAGCAGAGCCCGGGAGTTCTTACATTTAAGACAGAAGTTGGTAGTCTTTTCTCTGTGGACGTATACAGATGAGAATAGGCAAGGCATGAACACTTTCCACCGTTCATTTTCCAACCACCTCATTTGGTAATCAGACAAAGGACAAAGTGCCTTTTCATCTTCCAGCACCATCTATGATGTGACTTCAACCTCTTTGGGGTCCAATAGTGGCAGTCCACAAGTGAGAGTCTATTCGTCCACACTTATTCGTCCACAAGTGAGAGTCAATTGGCCTTTCTCTCCCTTGTTTTTCTTTCCTTCCCCAGCTTTCTTTTATCCTTTTCCCCTTTATTCCAGAATTTTCTGGTCTTTCCTTAAACGGAACATAATATGGAAGAGAAGTGTAGTTTGGGTTCTCTGTATCTCTATTGAATACATTTTATATTCCATATCTAGAATTTTAAGTAGTCACCTTTTTAGCCCTCATTTAGACTCATTCTTCCTCCACTAAAACAAAGTATGTCCAAATTAAAGGCAGACTTGAATTAACTTTTCCCCCCCGTAGTTAAAGTCTTACTAATTAATAAAAAAGTTCTTATTTCAGTTCTTTACCTGAATTTTCCTTTAAGTATTCTTAAAATCTTCTACTGAATAATCTCTTTAAGAACAGATGCTTACTCTGCACACTGTCTTGTTCTGTGTGTTTTTTGTTTTCTAATTTTTAATTGTATTTTATTTTTATTTTGTTTTATATTTTTCGTTTTGATATTCCAAGTTGAAATGAATCTGCTGGGGCTGATTTGTTTTAATGGTAGCCACAGTATTTTTCAAAGACATTTCCTTCTTTTTTGACTCTGTTTTAGAAGTTGGTGGCTGCTGTCTCATAGCTCTTTCCAGATTGTATTTTTCATCTATCAGTAAAGCCAATATCTTTATGACATATGGTAAGGAATGACCCTGGGTTTTTTTTAATAGATGAAGTGCAATCTCCATTTATAAAATTATATTAACACGTCTGCATATTTTTAAGCCTGTTGACTTTGCTTCTGTCATCAGAAGTCATGTTCGGGGAACAATAAAGACTGTCATTTTAAACTGTGTGTACACAAATCACTGGTAGTGTGCATCAAGCCATCTGCTCTGCCCAGGGATTTTTTTTTCCTTTTTTCTTTTTCTATGCATATCTGGTTCTATGCATAACTGTGGAAAGATTTTAAAATGATAATGTTTCATGCTACCCATTTCCTGTGCTACAATCTTCATTACCTTGTCTTATGAAGAGATTACTTCTGATAAAGTAGGTGCAAAATCCTAGCGTTAGACTGCTCCTTCCCCTTCTACATACCACTTGTCATTTAAACTAGTAGGTCTTCAAATATTATCTCCTGGATATCTTCAAATATAATCTCTTCTGGAGCATAATTATAATTTCAATAAATCTGATTGCTATTTGAAATCTGTGTGTATTAATACATCCAAAGCTTGATTATTTCAATCAGTTGGGCTATTCTGTTGCTGCTTCATAAAGGGTCAAGAAACAGCAAAGTAATTTTAACAGTTTTGATTCTGAATGGAAGTGAGTACCTAGCTTCGTTGTATAGACTTTCCCTTGAGCCCCACATGCTTCTTCCTCTCTTCTCCTTATCCTGATTATTGATCAGAATTAGACAATTTGTATGGTGCAAAAATACCACCACTAGCTTTTGCATAGTAAGATCACGTTTATTCTTGATATGATATCAACGTTCTTTGATAGTAAAAAGCAAGGTTTTTCTTCTTTCAAATTCTTGAAGAGTAGTTCCGTTTACAACTGAGTCATCTTCTGAAATGTCTTCCCCTCACATCCCAGATGGAAATAAATGTATCAGATAGGATCCTACTTCTTATAATGCTTAGTCAACTCATTTGTATATGTTCAAATTAATATTTAAAGAGGATTGAGTGCCACCATCTCAAAGTGAGGGCAGTCAAAAAGATCTATTCTTTTGTTACCAGACTTTGAAGAAAATCCCACATCTATCATCCAGCTATTAACATAGAAGCACTTTTATTTCAAATGATGAATATAAGAAGAGTTTTAACAGAATTAATGTTTGCCATATGAAGCAGATTTGTCAATGCCAGCAACATTCAGAATTCATGGACGGGAATTTCTAGATATTTCCAAAACCAGTGAATCCTTCAACACCTATAGTAAAGACATGGGGAGGTCATTTGGAATGTTAATGTCAGGGGTCACTAGAAGCTGTGGAACTTTATGTCTGCTGGTGCATGGCTCTTCCTCTCTGCAAATGCTATAAGTTCTCTCCCTTCCTTACTTCCTGCATTGGTCAAAACCACTTCCCTAGGATGGACATTAATTAATATTAACCTAGCATACTAATATGTCATGAATCAGAAGATTTAACCTAACCTAAGTTTGTTGGTATCATAGAAAAGGAGTTCCTATCACTTGAAGAAATTTTCAAGGATAGCCCTGAAATGAAACTTATGTTCACTTTCAATCTACTGACCATTCATGTTATGGCAATTAGTATGTCCAACTAAAGGACTTTCAATAAACAAAATAAAAGGCAAGAAGGGTGATGTTTCTAAATAGGGCACAACTGTTGGTGCTTCCTTTTGATCCAAAGAAAGTCCTTGGCATGTAAACAAATGAGTTACCTGTAGACCTGCAGTTCCTGGAGATGAGAGCACTGAACTTGCTATGATTTGATTATCACAAACTTCTTAGAGGAATCACTACCATTTTGGAGGATTAGAAGGAGTCATTTCAGCTCAGTCAGTTAAGTGTCTGCCATTAGCTCAGGTCATGATCCCAGAGCACTGGGGTTGAGGCCCTCATCAGGTTCCCTGCTCCATGGGGAGCCTGCTTTTCCTGCTCCCTCTGCCTGCTGCTCCCTTTGCTTGTGTTCTCTCTCTCTCTCTCTCTGTCAGATGAAGAAATAAATAATATTTTTCAAAATTATTATTTCAAAATAAATAATTATTTTATTTTATTAAGATTTTATTAATAAAATTATATTAAATAAAATAAAAATAATATTATTTCAAAATAAATAATTATTTTATTTTATTAAGATTTTATTAATCTTTTAAAAAAGGGATCATTTCTGTCTTCTGACTACTCCATGTGCAATGATGGAGAAAAGGAAGCTAACATTAGATATTTTATATGTATTTCCTCTAGTCCTTACAATAACCACATAAGGTAGGTTCTATGATCCCTCATTTTATAGACAAAGTGAGCTTCAAGAAATAAAATAATTCGTACAAAATTCTTTAAAGATAAAAACCAATACAAATCTCTGAGTTGCGATAGCCTACGCTGATCTTGCTTGAAATGCTTGAAACAAAAGAATTGGAGTCTATCTTCTCATTGACTTATAAAATGTTGTATATTGGGGCGCCTGGGTGGCTCAGTCGTTAAGTGTCTGCCTTCGGCCCAGGTCAGATCCCAGGGGCCTGGGATCGAGCCCCGCATCAGGCTCTCTGCTCTGCAGGAGGCCTGCTTCTCCCGCTACTATTCCCTCTGCTTGTGTTCCCTCTCTCGCTGTGTTTCTCTCTGTCAAATAAATAAAATCTTTTTTAAAAAAAATAAATAAATAAAATAAAATGTTGTATATTGAGGTGACTTTTCTGACACACTAGTCCATTCCTCTCATTTGACAGATAAGATTAAAGCAGAAGAATGTCAAGAACCCAAATTTCTTTTTATGGCCAATACCATGGCTGAGATGCTCATTTTTCTCTATTTCTTTATGGGAACCCAGGAACTTTGGGAACTCTGAGAACCTAAAATTTCAGAGTCTCATTAAGAAATCCGAGACAATTTGAATTAACAAATTTTGGTCTGCACTCATTCCCATGGAGCCAAACTACCTGGGTTCATGTCCTGGTTCTATTATTTATTGTTGCGTGACTTTGGGAAAGTTACTTCTCTATGCCTCAGTTTCCTTATCTATGAAATGGGAATAATAATAATAAATAATATTAATAATAGTAAGCTGTATAGGGTTCTTGTAAGGATTTAATAAATTAATATGACTCTACCAAGAACTGGAATATACTATAGAATTAACAGACAAGGACATTAAAACAAATATTTCTGTATTCCAAAAGTTAAGTAGAGATAAGATGACTAAATGGAACATGAATATCCGGGGACAGAAAAGGACATTAGGTAAAAACTAAGGCAATCTGAATAAAGTACAGGCTATAGTTAATTATGTATCAATATCGCTTCATCGATTATAACAAATATATCGTACTAGTGAAAGATGTTAGTAGTAAGGGAAACTGGATGTGAGGTACATGAGAACTTTATATATGATCTCCCTTTTTTTAAAAAAATCTTAGGGGCACCTGGGTGGCTCAGTCGTTAAGCATCTGCCTTCAGCTCAGGTCATGATCCCAGAGTCCTGGGATGGAGCCCCGCATCGGGCTCCCTGCTCTGCGGGAAGCCTGCTTCTCCCGCTACCATTCCCTCTGCTTGTGTTCCCTCTCTCGCTGTACTCTCTCGCTATGTTTCTCTGTCAAATAAATAAAATCTTAAAAAAAAAAAAGTATAAAAAAATCTTAAAACCATTCTAAAGATAAAGTTATTTTTATGAGATTTTTTTAATGAAAAATAAATCAGTAAAAAATTCAAATTTCCTGCCCTCACCTTCTCCCTTATGTTCCCCTGCCTCCCTACCAGAGGGACTGGGAGAAACAGGTTCTATTTCTTCATGATGTTAGAGGAGGGACTGATCCTCATGCTGCCCTCCCTCCTGGTCTCCTGAACCTCCTGTTAAGCCAGAGAAATTCAATCTTCCATCCTGCTCTCTTTCAGTGCTCCTCCTAAAGCTAAAGGTGTCTGACTAAAGATTCATGGCTCATTTTTAACATCAGGTCCCTTCCTTTGTTTTGGCTTTTTCTTTAGTCCATGTTTCTTCTTCTTTTTAAAATTCACACTGAATCCATTTGTTCTAACACCAGCCCTGCTGGTGGGGGCAGTGGAGTGGAGTGTGGGGAAGCTGGGGAGAAACTAATCTATGAGCATCCAAACCCTGTCTCACCCCTTCCTAACTCCCCTCTTTCTTAATACAATTGGAGTGTGAATTCTATTCCATTTTATTTTTTGTATTCGGCGTTGGGAACAAAACCTTTTCTTCCTATTGTGTAAGGGAAACTATTAAAAGCTACAAAATCCTCTTACTCTTTTCTGGATGAATTCTGGTTTTAAAGACTATTGTCATGGTAAGGATTCAAATGCAGTAGTGTAAACATTGACCACTTGATTTTATTTCATTTAAAAAATTTTTGTTTAAGTATAACTAACAATGTTACATGAGTTTCAGGTGTACAACATAGTAATTCAACTTCTCAATAATACTACATTCACCATAAATGTGGCTACCATCTGTCACCATACAACAGTATTAATATCACTGACTATATTCTTTATGCTGTGTCTTTATTACCATAACTTACTCATTCCGTAATAAAAGCCAGTATCTCCCACTCCACTTCACCCATTTTGCCCATCTGCCCACTCCCCTCCCGTCCCCTCTGAAAACCATCAGTTTGTTCTCTGTATTTACAAGAATGACCACTTGATTTTAAACTGGCCCTACACTATTTGTCTCTGAAAAGTTCAAGTTGCATGATTTGGCCTTAATGATTAAGTCACTGCTGGAAAGGAAGAACAAAACCAAAAACAAAACAGCACGTGGATATGCACCCTCCCCTGCCCCACCAAAATACATTTGGATGAATTCCAGAATGTATGATAAAAGGAAATGCTATTGTACTCAGTTAAAAATTATATCTGAGGCTCAGACAGGTAAGTGTCTGCCTTCAGCTCAGGTCATGATTCCAGAGTCCTGGATCCAGCCCCTTATTAAGCTCCCTGCTCAGTGGGCAGCCTACTTCTCCCCTTGCTTGTGCTCTCTCTCTCTCTGTCAAATGAAGAAATAAAATCTTTTTTAAAAAATTATATCTGAAACTTAAAAGTTTAATACTTTAGAGGATTAAATAATGCACATGTTATTGGAAGTTTCATAAATGCTGGTAATTTTATTATACATATTTATGTTATAATAAATCAGTTGATGATTCATTTAAATAAAGTTATATTTTATATAAGACAATATTCAAGTTCTCTTGTTAAAAAAGAGATGGATGAAGTAGTCCTCTAGATATTTCTCAAAGACTTTGGTTTTATACTTTCAAAGCTCATTGCCTCAACAATATTGATAATGACAGAAATGATTTTCCACCTATTTGCAGAATCAACCCATCCAGATGAACCCAACTACTGGCGAATTTATGCTTTCAAGATCAGTCTATTTGTCTTCTCAACACCTAAGAAATTATATAGATTAGGCATTTAAGTGGTATGCCACTATGGTACTTCTGAGATTTTGTATTTAAGAAGCTCTTCTTTTTTTTCAGACAATGAAAAAAAGATGTTTTTCAGTCTGCTTCTGTCTTCCAAGCTCCAGCCCCTGGGATACATGATTAGATATATTTACTTGGCTATCTCATTGTAAATGTCACACACACACACACACACACACACACACACACACACACACACTATCTCTTCTCTAGTAACTTCAGACGACTAGTTATTTTCAGCACATGTCATGGTCTTTGACAATGGTCTTTCTCACATCAAGGTGACTTTCTCACATCATTGTCTCTCTCTGAGTTCCCTTACTAGAATCCCACTTACTTACTGATAATAGACTTTCACCCTCCTTTAAGATTTAGTTTTGGTGAGCCTTTCTTTATCTTCCTATTCTGACATCCTACACATGTTAATTACTTTTGTACATACCTCTCCCAAGGCATGTGAAACCCTGGAAAGTAGAAGTCCTGATTTATTTGCCTGTGAATAGACTCCCATGCTAGATTGTCAAATGTGTGCGTGGGAGCATGTGTGTGGGTGTATGAATGTGTGTGTGTGTGTGTGTTGAGAGGTTGATGTGTTCAGAGATGCTTATTGGCTACGACTGGCCAAAATGAGCAGGAATGAGAAGACAAAAGAGATCCATTTCTCTGTATAATAGAGTAACAGGTATTGGGGGATTGTTCTCCAGGCTGTTAGAAAGAAAACATTTGCATCATCTTAGGGTGGTTTTGGGAGAAGGAAAGCAACTGACAGCATAGCAGGAAATCAGGTGCAGGGAGAATGACTAGAGAGATCATGCTGTTTTTCTGAACAGTGGTTTCTAATACTTATTTTTAAATATTTTTCTGTGAATGCTACTACAAATTCTTAAGTGAAACTTATGTTGATGGTGCCTTAGGAAAAGAGGAAAAGCCCAGACTGATTTGGAGTAAATCTCTGCAAATAGAGAGGAGGAGAGATGAAGTGACATCTGAGAGGCTTACTGAAAATACACCATGGACAGTAAAAAGTGTGTATGAAGTGTTTAAGAGAATGAGGAGACTCCTGAAAGTCTTTGGGAATTTTAAGAAGCATGCTGGGGTTCTTACAACAGTTGAGATGAAGTATTGAATAATTTTATGGAGCACTAAAGGAAAAGTCCCCAGATTGCTGGAGGATTTGAGAAGATTCCCATTATACAAAGTTTAAACAACTTTAGCATTAAAATTAGAAGATACCATATTAAATTCAATTTTTATGATGCCAAAATATGCTTTGCAAACTGCAATTTTTCTCTTTGTTTGTAAAATAAGAGGCTACTTCCATTTTTTGGAGGTTGACATCTCTAAAATAGTCCTCAGCAATAGAGAGGAACAGGTCTTATTCAAGCACACACTGTAAGATGGGAGGCTTTTCTGGTCCATGTATTCAGGACACGTGAATCTCTAGTGAGTATACTTACTAGCACTATTGAGACGGTATGATGACCAGGAAATTATTATTCAATAATGAGCATATCACAGGATGAGAAGAACTAAATAATGGTACTAAATATTTATCTTAAATATGTAAGTGTGTTTATAAATGTGAATCAATATTCATTTACAAATACATCTGAATATATATTTGGATTATGTGTTTGAATATATTCAAATATAGCATATATGTATGTGTATATTTTTTCTTAAAGAATATCAGATCTTTAAAAAAAGAAACACTCTAGGATAATGTTAGTATTGATTTATAACCTCCAAGAGACTTTACCAGGCTTAGCCAAAGTAAATCTGTCTTCTAGATCCTTTTCAACTTTTCTTTTTCATCATCTTATATGTTTATGAGAGTTCCAATTTCTCAGTATCATCAGACATTTTTGTTTTAGGCATTCTGGTAGGCGTATAGAGATAGTTCTTTGTGGTTTTAATTTGCATTTCCATGATGACTAATAAAGTTGAATACTTTTTTCTATGTTTAGCGGCCAAATGGATAGCTACTTTTGTGCAATATCTGTTCAAATTTTTGCCATTATTTTTCCTCCCGAATCATGTGCTTTTTGCAGTTGTTTAAATACGTTTGACAAAGATCTTTCCTTAGTTGTATACATTATCTCAAAGATATTTTATCTGATAATATCAACAAGCTTTAATTTGGTTACTGTTTACATATCTTATTTTACTGTTCTTTTATTTTTGTTTTATATGGCCTTATGTTTATATTGTCTTTTAATTACAATATTTAAACAGTTTCCTTGTAATTTAAATGCTGATACAGTTGAGATTAAATCCACTACCTTAATACTTATTTATTATATATTCCATCTCTTATTTTTTTCCTTTAACAATTTCCTAATGATATACCTGGCTGTATTTTTATTTGTTTCTATCCTACTTGGAGAATACTGATTTTATTTGATTAATGAGTCCATGTCATTCATCAGATTTGAAAAAATTTGCCTTTACTTTCTCAGATATTGATTCTGTTTTGCCCTCTCCTCTCCTTATGTGACTCTAGTTACACATGTGATTTCATGTTTCCTGTTTATTTTTTCCTTTTTTCTCTGCATATTTTCTATTAATTTTTCTTGAGTTTGCTAATCCTGTTTTCTGCTGTACCCTTTTTTAATTTAAAACTATCCACTTGACTCTGAACTGTAGATATAATATTCTTATTTCTAGAATACCCAATGATTTTCTATAGCTTCTAAATCTGAGTTGAAAATCTGCATCTTCTTTATTTTCCTAACATATTAATCATAGTTATTTTGGAATTCTTATCTGTTAATTCCAATACTATGATCATCTTCTGGGTCTGCTTCTACTGACTTGTATTTCTTTACTGTCAGTTTTCTGGCAACTTCATTAACTAATAATTTTACGCTGAATATTGTGAAAGATATAGTGTAGAGTTTATGGATTGTGTTATATTCTTCTAAAGAAAGTTAGGTTTTGTTGCTCAGGCAGTTAACTATTGACAAATCATCTTTTATGCCTCTGTTGATGCCTGATTTTAGACTTTTTAAGAACACATATATTTTAATTATGCTTCTACTTCTAGGATCTGAATTTTACTCTATATACATGTACTTTTGGAGTCTCATTTAAAAGCCCATAGTGGCACCTGGGTGGCTCAGTGGGTTTAAGCTTCTGCCTTCAGCTCAGGTCGTGATCCCAGGGTCCTGGGATCAAACCCCTCATCTGGGTCTCTGCTCAACAGGGAGCCTGCTTCCCCCCCTCTCTCTGCCTGCCTCTCTGCCTACTTGTGATCTCTCTCTCTCTGTCAAATAGATAGATAAATAAATAAATAAATAAATAAATAAATAAATAAATAAATCTTTTAAAAAATAAAAATAAAAAATAAAAGCCCATAGTGTTCTTCATGGTCTCTATTGTGGTTGTGCTGAACACCTACCTCTTCTCCACACCTAATGACATCTGAACTCTTCACTCAGCTCTTTAGTTTCCCAGTGGCCTTTCTCTGACATCCCTTCCAGAGTCTTACCATATATATGCTCAACTTATGAATTATCCAGGGGCCTAAGAGGAAATTATTTTTAAAGATTTATTTATTTATTTAGATAGACAGAGGAGGGGCAGAGGAGGAGAGAGATTCAGAATCTCATGCAGACTCCCTGCTCAGCCTGGATTCCCAACATGGGGCTCAATCCCACAACCCTAAGATCAGGACCTGAGCCAAAATCAAGAGTAAGATGCCCCAAGAAGAAATTTGATTTAGATTTTCATGGGCTATTTCTGTGAAGTTTTGACTTGTCCAATATTATGACCCACAAATCCCAATTGCCTTATCATCTCCAAATTTCAACCTCTCTTTTCTTCTGCCCACCTATGTCATCACTTTCTATTGGGTCTTTTGTCCTTAAATTACACTTTGGAAATTTCCTCAATTTGAAAGCCAAGATTGATATAAAATCTTTTTCACAGGTTTTCCTTCTACCAAATATAGCTTTTTGCTAATTGCTATTCAGAAGCCACTAATAATTTTTACATATTTTAATGATTTTATCATTTTTATATAATTTTTAGCCCAGGTTTTATAATTGTTGACTGTAGGAGTATAAGCCAATACCAGCTTCTCCATTATGGATGTATTTCTCTATTTTCTTACTTTCCTTGTATCTTTTTTTCTTTTTCATTTTAGTTTTGCTTTATTTAGCTTATTTGTAAATTGTTTTACCTTTTGGAGTTACTGTATAGGAATAATAAGATACTTCCTCAATTTATAGAACATAATATTTAAAAATTACAAATACTAAATCCAGTCAATATGTGAACCTTGGATTAGTTAATTCCATTTTTTTCCTTCCCAACTTGGCGTTTATTATTTTAATGCATTTTAATTCTACATATATTTTAAATGCCATGACTTTATACTTCCAATATTTATTTAGTCCTATTTCTCATCACTATGTTGTGTATCTTTGTTTTTCCAATTGTAATAATTTTTCTTCTACCTGAAGAACTCCCTGTGTTTGTTCTTTTATTTCATTTTGTTTTTTGGTGTGAGGTATTATTGGTAATGGTTCTCCCCAGTTTTTCTTGTGTGAAAGTGTCTTTGATGTGCCTTTGTTTTTGAAGGATATTTTCACTAAGTTGGCAGTTAATTCCTTTCTGCATTTTAACATAGTCTTACTGCCTCCATAGTTTCTATGTAAAAGTCAGGTATCAGAGTAAAAGTATTGTGTGATTCACTGCTCTCTGCCTACTTTTAGGATTTTTCTTTGTGCCTTTGGTTTTCATCAATTTTAATATAGTATTCCCAGAGTTCCAGGTATAGTTTTCTTTAATTTACCCTTCTGGAGATTCACAGAACTTCTTTAATCTGTGCATTGTTATTGTTTCTAAGTTTTGAAAAAATTCTCAGCTATGATCTCATCAGTAATTTCTGTCTTTTCACACTCTTCCCTTCTTCTAAGATTACAATTTCACATGCAATGGGCTTTTTTTCCTTCTTGCCTGTAGATGGCTTAAGATATTTTCATCTCTTTTTTATTTTGCCATGTTTTAATCTGTATATTTTCGACTTGATTTTTGGTTCATATTTCTTAAATCTTCTGCATCTAATTTACTGTTAAGTGCTTACCCTTTTTAAAAAATTATGTCATTTGCTATGTCTTTTAATTTTGTGTTTTCCATCAGAATATTTTCATACATTCCGGTTTTTATTGAATTTCTTAATCTTGTAATCTATTTTATTGAATATATAAATCAATTATATTAATGTTCACAACTGGTAACTCTAATACCTGTAATCATTTATGGATCTGCTCTTATTGTCCTTTTTTTCCTCTTGTGTTTTGGGTTTTTCTTTTGTTTTTGTTTTTTGGTTAGTTATTCCTATGGCATAGTTGATTGTTTTTTATTGAATTCTACATAATTTGTATATAAAATCACAAGTATAATTTGAGGCCCTTACTACCATTATCTTTTTTCATAGTGGATGTAATTTTGCTTTCAGAAAAGCTATTAAAATAGGGCAGATTACATAGGATTCAAAGCTGGATTTCACTCTTTTATGAAGGTTAGTCTATTTTTTATTGGATTTTATCCTTAGAGTGTATAACTTTCAGACTCAAATTGGAAGTCAGGATGCCCTTCACTGGTCCTAAACCGTAATTTTTGTTTTCATGGTCCCATAAAATTGCTAGAATCTCTCTTCAGCTTGCTAATTTCTCATTACCACATTCTGCTTATCTTTTTAGCCTCTCCACATTAAAGTGCTTAAAAATGCCTTAAACGTATTTTTAAAGAAGTAAAATTTTTAGAATACTTGTAATGTGGGGTTTAGCCCAATTTTTGTTTCTTTATTTCAGGATCCTAACTTTTGAAGCTTTAGTTGCCTTGATATCTCTTTAGTGGTATCAAACAGATTTTTTTCTGCTTTTCTGTTTGTTTTTGGTGAAGGTATTGACAGTCAACAAGCAATTTCACCCTTATAAGAAAAAGAACTCTGAAATAGTTTTTATTTTTCAACTTTCAGTATCTTTATTTTCCATAGAAACTAGACACCGTTAACTCATAAAAGGAGATCACTCCAAAAATACTTAACCTTATAATCAGATTCCTTTGTTTTAACAAACTCTATTATTTGTAAATGTGAAAATGCATTTAAGAACTGAGAAATGAAGTGTGAGAGATTGTACCAACAAGTTATCTAAATATTGATAGAATACATAAAACTGAATTCTCTTTGTAACACACAGGGCTTTTAATATTGCAGAATTTTGGTCCTCTTATAAGGTAACATACAACACTACAAGTTACTCTTAGCTTATTTATTCCAAGAAATATGAAATACTGAAAATGAAAAATCCTTCCATAACTTTTTAACTGATATCAAAATCAACTTAAGAGATGTAGATAAAGAAAAATATCCTTTTTTTTTTTTTAGAAAAAAACACTTTAATCACTGTCCTGAGAATAATCAGTTAACTCTGAAATATCAGATGCATCAAGTTTTGGCAAATGGAGCACCAGAAATAGATCCCAGGCAACTTTTTTTCCTTAAGTTCCTTAAGTTTTTCTTAAAGTTTTTTCCTTAAGTTTTCCTTAAGGCTGAGAAATTCTATTGGAAGCTTTTGGTATTGACCAAAAGAAAACACAGGTTTATCAACTTCACTTTAATGGGTCTCAAAATTCTCTGACAGATTTTGGTCAAGATGTCTCTATTTTAGAAGTACTGATTTTTAAATCTCACAACTTAAAACTACCTCAGAAACAGTCTGGAAAACATTCCTTTCCCTCTGAAGGTTTTACATAGCATTTATGTCATTAATCTTCCGCTATTAAACTTAGATGGCAAGTGAGACAAACAACTCTGAGATGTTCTTCCACAATCAAGACAGAGCAATGTTCTAGACAATATTCATTTAGCCAGTCTGGGTTTTCTGAGCCGAGCTGGTGATTTTGCCAGTCCCAGCAGCATATGCGGTCCACTGCCATGATGACCCCTGTAACAACTGTCCGCACCACGTCATGAACAGCAAAATGACCCAGAGGACGATAGAAATGTTCAACACCCATAACTTTGTTAGAAATAATTTCAATGATAGCAGCACCCCTAGATTTCAACAATTTGGGCCAACTGCCATCTTCTCACCAGAGCAGCTATCAATCTTCTTCCTCTGCTTGGCAAACTTACAGGCAATGTGAGCAGCGTGACACTCCAGCCAAAGTGGATAACCAGTACTAATCTGGCCTGAATGGTGCAGGATAATCACCTGAACAGTGAAGCCAGCTGCTTTCATTAGTAAGTCATTTTTGCTGTCACCAGCCACATTGTCACAATAAGCACCTTTGACAGACATGTTCTTGACAGTGAAGCCCATGCTGTTCCCAGGCTTCACACAAAGTTTCAAAATGCATTCCAACAGACTGTATTTCAGTTGTAATGCTGAATGAAGCAAAGATGGTTGTTATGCCTGGTTTATTTTTTATTAAGTATGAGCCCTCCATGCTAGGGCTCAAACTCATGATGCTGAGATCGAGTTGCGTGTTCCACCCACTGAGCCAGCCAGGTGCTCCATTATGTCTGGTTTAGACCCTAGTCTCCATCCACTCAGCTCACAGCAGCTATACCAATACCACCAATTTTATAAACAATCTGGAGGGAGAGATGAAGGACTTGTCAATTGTATGAGTTGGTAGCAGGATATAATCCAGAGCTTCAAGCCATGTAGTTCCAATAGCACTTCCATCTTTCTAGTGAATTTCCAGCCCTTGAACCAAGGTATTTTAGCACTTGGCTCCAGCATGTTCCACCACTCAAATCAGAAGTTGGCACAAATGCTACTGTGTTAAGTTTGTAGAAATTTCTCTTAATGTAGAGGCTGATTTCCTCATTTCTCTTCTAACTATAGAATGGCTCAGTAGAATCCACTGTGTTAAAACCAACAATTAGTTGGTTCAAACCCAACATGTAAGCCATTAGGGCATGCTGATAGGTCCACACAATCTTGAAGATACTAGTTCAAATTTATAAATATCAGCAGCAAAAATTAGAACAACACTGTCAGCCTGAGGTGTTCCTGTAAATATATTTTTGATAAAGTCTCTGTGTCCTGGAGTGTTAGTGATGGCCACACATTTACTGGTCTCAAATTTCCACCAGGAGATATCCAGGGTCATACCATATTCACACTCAACTTTAAGTTTTTCCAAGATCCAGGCATATCTAAAGGAGACTTTCCCATTTTAGCAGACTCATTCTCAAAACTGTTGATGGTTATTCTGTTGATTCCAACCACATTTGTAGAACAGATGGCCGGTAGTAATAGACTTGCTTGAATTTACATGTCCAATGATAGCAGTATGATGTGAATCTTTTTCTTTTCCATTTTGGCTTAAATTTAGTGATGTTTTTCATAAGACCTGTGTTCTGGTGGCAAACTTGTAACAACAACAAAAAAAAAAACAATTTGTTTTTAACTAAGTAAATTTTACAATGTTTTAGTAGCCTACTCTGCTTTATGCACGTCAGGGTAGTCATTTTGCATGAGACAATATTGCTTCATTCTCTAAATATATGGGTTTTGTCAATTGCTTTTAGGAAAGTATGGTATAGTAGTAGTCTTATCATATTCCATTTCTTATATTCTATTTACAAAAATTATACAAATGGAAAGAACAAAAGTAAGGGAAGTTTTACAGTCTTTATGTATTTTACCATAATTGTGTTTTTGTCTTCTTGCTTCAAAAAAAAAAAAAAAGTGGTACCTGAAAGTCATCATTGTCAGTCATTTTAGGTAACATAGACAGAGGCAGGCCCCCTCAAGTGTTGTATTAAGGGGGATTTCTAAGACAGAGTCAGAGGGGATGAGATTCCCAGTTCTCAGAACTTCAAAGCAGATCAAACAAAGGGAACTCATCAGCTGGTGAGTTTTAAATCAATTTTGATGATAAGTACTCATTTCCTAATGTTACTGTGACTAGAATATAAAGCAGATTTGTATACAAAAATTTTCTGACTAAAGTTGGTTCTGAAATTTTCACTCACTGGATTGTCAAAGTGAGTTTTTCTTATTAATGTGAGGCCCCACAAAAATATTCCTGAAATATATATACTCTACATGAGTGTTTATTTTAATAGCAATGAAAGACATCCATTAAAGTTTATATTTATGAGATCTCATTTATATAAACATTATATTTTTAGTAAACTTAATCTAAGTGAAATAGTGAAAAAAGCCCAGTACCTAAAAATCCTTCAAAACTGCTGTGAAATATGTTACATAGTCAATGATCATAATAACCAGTGATATAATTACCAATAATATGTAACCCATAATCACTACATATAATATAATTATATATAACCATTTATTATAATAATAAATAATTATAATAATGTGTGAGGTTCCTTAAACTGTTGATTAAGAAGCCCTGTAGTTCCATACAGAGTTACTTCAGTAAGTCTAGATGTGGACTAATGTATATATCATAATTTATAGGTAATATAAAAAATCAAACAAAAACCAAAAAAATCAACCTAATTTTTAAATTTTTATTTTGTTAGAATAGTGATTGATATACTATACATTTATACTCAGTTATTATCACTATGTATTTTCTTGTTCAATAATTATAATGCTTATCACTATTATTATGAAATGATCTATGATATTCTTATGTCTTCAAAAAGGTTCTTATAATTGAAAAGCCTAGAAAATTATTGATATATTAAAAATGCTATTTTACCTCCCTGAGCCTAATTTTTTTTTCATTTTGGATGAAAATTTTACCATCTAACATATGGAAATATAGTAGATGTGGAGGGCATTTGGTAAATATTAATTTATTTTTATTTTATTTTTTATTTTATTTTTTAAGATTTTATTTATTTATTTCATAGAGAGAGAGACAGAGGGAGAGGGAACACAAGCAGGGGGAGTGGAAGGGGGAGAAGCAGGCTTCCCATGGAGCAGAGAGCTCACTGTGGGGCTCGGTCCCAGGACCCTGGGATCATGACCCGAGCAGAAGGCAGACACAACAACTAAGCCACCCAAGCTCCCTGTAAATATTAATTTCTCTACCTGTCTTTACCCACATGTATCAAAAACATAGTTTTGCTTTGTAAGATAAATTGTCACATTTAAATCAAAGTTATCAATTTTCAATTTTTCCACAATTCCGATTTTTTAAATAAATTACTAGAAAGAGAACTGATAGAAAAATACAAACTACTAGCAGAAATTACCATTGAAGAGGAGCAAAACAATGACAGAAATATAGTTTAATAACATAATAGCTACAACACTAGGCCTAAACATTAAAAGAGGTCATTAAAATGAGAAATGATAATTGAGTGATGTGATCGAGGCACTAACTATTGCAACAATGACAAAAATATTAAATATATAAATGTATCAAGTTAACATGTACACCTTAAATGTACATAATGTTATGTCAAATATATTTCAATTTTTAAAAGTTAATTGATATTTATTTTTACTAAAAAACAAATCAACCAAAAAGTAAGAGTCTAAGAGTTTAAGCTTTGTGCACATTCTTTTCTTTAATATTTATAATGAACTTGCCTGTCATAAGAATATAGTAGTGTTGTTCCCATTTTACAGATGAAGAACCTAACATACAAGGGTATTAAGAAATCTCCCAAGACTACAGAGCATGTTAGTGATGAGGTTGGCTTTAACTTTGCTTCCTTTCATTATCGAAATCTTACCAAATCTGCTGTGAAGGGTGGTCTCTTAATTGATTTTGATGCATTCTGGGCAATAATATGATTTGGGATTTGAGGTAAAAAGAAGAAAAAACTCACTGCCTCTTTTACTCTAGGAACACCTGCCTATTTTTTCTTTCCTGGTTCATTAAGCATTTCCTCTCTCTCTTTCATGGTGAGCAGCTTCCTATAAATTTCTCCCAGTCCTGTTAAATTGTGAATGTTCCCATTTCTGGAGACATCAAATTTAAGGGAGCTTTGACAGCACTGGCTTTTCTGATACAATCAAAGAGCCTTAGTCTATCTTTCCTGTGAAATGTTTTTTTTAAGATAGCAGAGAGAAACTCTCTAGGTATGTAGAGAGAAATAAGACTCCTTAGGCACATTTCCCAGCATCATTCTCTGAAGTAAAAATTGATCAATGATAGAGCACTATAATTAAGTGGCAATTATATTGCAAATCCCTCGAGGAATGTCAGTGGCATGGCCTGCCTGATCTGTGGAAAACAAGTTAGCAGAGTTAAGACTAACATAGGCTAGGCTTTCTCTCTTACAACTTCACTGACTACCAGCTTTGCTGGTTTGTCATGGTTGAGTAGGTATATTCAAATATGAAAGAGTACGGGGTCCATGTTTTTCTTAATGAACTGTCTTAATAACATACTCCTCTCTTCAGACCATTACTGCTTTTGGAGCCAAATTCTGCTATTTTGGTGAGCACTGATTAATCACACTCACTAGGTAACCACGTGTATACAACAGTTTACTGAATAAACTGATGACTGAGAATAAACATCTCTTGACACAGGCAGAGAATTTCAGGAATAATTGGACTTTGAAACCATAACAACTACTGCAGAGATGCCCTCAAGAGAATGTAACCTTCAGAGAGTAACCTTTGTTGGTTAATAGCTCATTTCTCAATTTCGCTTTTCATTGGCATTGCTTGACACTCAAAAATCTGTCAATATTGTGAATGTAGTAAAATTTTTATGTTAGAGTTTGGGAAATGATATAGATATACTATATTAGTCACTTTTACAGTAGTGATTACTGGTGTGTAAATGGTTTATTTCCACTTTTTCCACGGTGATATGCTTCAAAAAATTCTTTCTCTGACTATATTTGTCTAAAGTTCTTCTCTGTTTTTCCCCTTAAAATAGGAAGGAAAAAGAGAGAGATTAATTAACAGATTTTATCTCTGATAATGTCCTTTCTTTCCTTTCCGTAAATCAGCGTAGGAAGAGTGCAATTCAAACTCTTCTTGCCAAATGGGCATCAGACTTGGAGCATATGATCCATTTATTCAAGGCCCTCGGGCTCTGTTGTAAACTTCCAAGTACAAAGGAAAGGAGGAGACACAAGAGGAGCCTAGAGGATATAAAATGTAATGACAAAATACAAAGGCTACTAGGTGAATGGAGCAGACAACTGTATGCATCGGATGTGGTAATGGGATGTGACTGATTTGGGGAGAGGCCCAGAGTCTGGCCCTGGGGCTTCGAAGTAGTGGGCCTTGTCTTTGACCTCCGTGCTTCAGCCTCTTAAGTAGTGTGGCAATAAGCCAAGTGCCCGGCTCATCTGACCGGGGGTGAAATCTTGTCACTGACGACTCCCACTCTCTATCCAGAGTGAGTGCTCCCAGGGAGAGAGTACAGAGTCTTCTCTCACCAGTTGACATGCTCACACCAGCAGACCTCATAGGCATAAGCAGGCCAGCTTTTTATTATTTTTCTTAAAACACAAACACTGTAGATCTTATTAGACAAAGAGAACAGGCAATTCATATATAACTTTCACAACTCTCCGGTTTTTGTTGAACAAAAAGTAGATATAAGTGGGAATAATTGTTTTCCCTATGGGATTATTCAGTTAGAAAATATACAAAGCAATCCAGCCATTCAGAAAATGACAAAATCTATTAGTATCAATCTGAGTACTTGGAAAAGAAAAATATGCCATGATAACAAAGCATGTTTGCCACTTATCTAGTCCTGTGCAAAGTACCTGAGACCAGGTTATCTGTAAATGTTCTCCAGATGTCAATACTTTTGAGCCCATTGCATTTGTGCTCATGCATTAACAATTTTATAATCTTAAAAAGTTGCCTACTGCATTTGATAAATCAAGAGTAACTGGTACATGTCTGTGAATCGTCGGGCTTACACATTTCACAGCTCTTAACAGCACATACCCTCCCCAATGTCCACCCTATCCCTACCCACCCACACCCCCCCCCTTCTG
>CM053608.1:15264754-15277254 GCA_028646535.1 Procyon lotor
GACGTAAGAAGTGATAATGCTGCCGATGTATCCACTCATATGCTTTTTTGGTTCTTCTTTGGGAGAACATAACTTTTTCATATCTATATATTCTGAGCAATACATGTACCACATTCCAGTTAATAAGCAATTTTCTCTCAGTGCCAAACCTAACTGCTTGGATGGAACAGGGCATGAAGTCGTCTTCTTGATTGATAGGAAATTCATCAGCCTTGATCTAATTTACCTTTATCTTTCTGAATGTTTGCATCAGATGCCAACCACATTTTTGCTTTGCCAAAATAATAGGGAGCACAGAAGGAGAGCGGAAGACTCTGGGAGAAAGATGGACACACTCCTTCCTATTTGCTTCCTACCTGTCTGGGGCCCTTCCTGTCAGCATCCCCCCCTCCCGCAGCGCCTTTCTATAGCAGGAGCGGAAGCCAATTTACAGTCTTCCCCTCTTCTCCAAACCAGCCTTACAATGTCTGCTCAGAGACCCCAGCGCCCAAGCCAGAGGCTCAGTCCTCTAAATCTCTCAATTTTAATAATTCCAGCATCACACTTTCCTTAGTGCCTGAGCACTAAAGATGGTATCTGCCTCCTCTCTTGCTAACTCTGTGGTATCTCAGCATTCTCCTTTTACCTTTCCAGTTACCCAGTTAACAATGTTTTTACCTTGTTAACAATTATTTGTATTAAATTCTCACTGTTGAAATAACTGGAATGTGAGTTCAGGTTCAACCAAAGTAGAATTAGCAGGGGATTAGATAAATAATTTTATATATGTATTTTCTATATAAATAATATATAAAATAAATATAAATAATATATAAAATAAATAATATTTGTATAAAATAAAATAATATATACTTAAAATTTATATATGAAACAATTTATACATATGATAAGGAATTTAAACAAACAAGGAATTATTCCTAATAAACAAGGAATTTTATATATATATGTGTATATTTGTGTGTGTGTGTGTAAAACAAGGAATTGGCTTACATGAATGTCTGGAACCCCTGGGCATGGCTGAAGCTGCTATCCACAGACAGGATTTCTTCTTCATCAGGCAAACCTCAGCTCTGCTCTGAAGACCTTTCTCAAACCGAATCAAGACCACCTGGATTTAACCTCCCTCTTAAAGTCAACTAATTATGGACTTCAATCACAGCTGCAAAATACCTTCATGGCAGCACCGGGATTGGTGTTGGATTGAATGACTGGCAGCCTGGCCACGCAGACTCACAACCAAAGTCCACCACACTACGGTTTTTGTCTCCTCACCAGACCCCAGCTCACATAGACCCTCATCTCTATGTACAGAGCTGGATTTTTCTGGCTGAACAAATGACAAGAAAGAAGAATGGCTGGGAGAATTTATCTTTCCAAGTCCCCTAAGAGACTACGAAACTAGATCCCTTATGGATCTCAGGTGCTGGCTCTAGCCCTTCATCTTGGAATATTATAGAGTGATCAATAGTTAGAAAAGCTGTGTCTATCCCTGCCATTGGGCTTCTTATATTGAATTACTGTCTGTACATAAAATAAAAAAAATTAAAAAGATAAAAAAAAGAAATGAATTACTGTCCATAAATTATGAGGAATACAATTTAAAGTTTTATTGAACATTATTTTTAATAGATAAGTACAATAAATCAAGTCTTCTTGATTGACAGGACATTAATCAGCCTGACTGTAATTCACCTTTATCATTATGAATGTTGTATCAGATGCCTACATTTAGGAAATGCTATAAAATTGGGTTTATTTTTATTCACTTACTGTTTTGCTCTCAGGCAAAATACCTGGTGAATTCTTTGGCCTTAAGGTACCTTCTCTGTTTAATCTCTTGCATTATTCTGGGTTTCAAATGGGATTATGCCCATTGAGATGCTCTGTGAGCAGAGGAAGCCATTCTTTTTGTTTTAAGCTCATTAACCAGGATTTCAAAAAGACCACTACATAGTTCTGTTTTCTCTGTTCTAATATATTAACTTATTTTTTTGTTTCCATCCTGAGAAGCTTCATTGCATTTTTGGATTTATGTGTTGGACCTACTTTTCCAATAAAAATCATTAAAGAAATCATTTCCTTCGGAAGGCAGTTATACAGAGATTTATGACTTTGATTTCCTAGATTCATTTTTCAGAATCATAGACATGACATGGAGAGGTTGTTTAGCTTCTATTAAGTAACCAGTGTTCCTAAGTAGCATTTATAGAGCTGATGAGTCAAAATTAGACCTGAGAGACCAAAGAAAGAACTAACCTTCACTCTAACCCAATCTTTATTAATGCTCTGAAAATAAATGCAGTTAAACTCTGGTTTTATTCCATCTGGTCCTCATGTTGACATTACTGTGGTCTCTGAGCTAAAGCATTTGGAATAATTTCCTGCCTGCTGGGACTACAGTATCAGAAAATATGGAATATGAGACTATTCAATATTTCCTTCTGGGAAAATTATTCCATTTTCTTCTAGGGTTTGTTTCTCAAGTAATCAACCTGGTAGACCCAAAACACTCAAGAGACACCTTCTTTTCCTGACACAAAGCTATCTACTCACACACACCCAGGAATGATAAGATACTGGAGTGAAAAACTAAGGAAGAAGCAGGTTTTATATGCATTAGATGAGTTTGCTAGGATACCATAACAAAATACCACGGACTGGGTGGCTTGGTGGCTTGAAAAACAGGAATTTATTTTCCTACGTTACTGGAGGCTAGAAGTCCAAGATCCATACTGGAGGCTAGGGTCCTCAAGTTTGGTTTGTCCTTAGGCCTCTGTTCTTGGTTTGCAGATGGCTACATTCTTCCTGTGTCTGCACACAGTCTTCCTTCTATGTGTGGGCATGCCCAGTACCTCTTTTTTTGTTCAAATTTCATGGTATAAATACACCAGCAGATTGGAAAGTACAATAGCCACATTTTAACTTAATCACCCCTTTAAAGGCCCTGTCTCCAAATAGTCACATTCAGAGGTACTGTGGGTGAGAGCTCCAACCTATGAATTTTGCAGGGACACAATTCAACTCCTATTGGCTACAACTTACAAAGAGCTTAGTATTTGCTATTACGATAATGCATTTTGTCGTTTAATTTTTAAGACATCTTATCAGTATGTGTTCTATTCTTTTCCACTGTAAATGTGAAAAAAACTCATGCTAAGTGAAGTTAAAGATATTTGGTAGGGTCACCATTTTGCAGTTGGGGAAATGTTCTCTGGCACCAAAAGAAATGAAAGGAAATTGCAGACTTGGAGAAATTCTGTCTGCGAATTGGGAAACATTGTAAGGAGTCCAGGAAACAAGTTGAACTCCAATCTCACATTACTTACTGAGACCATTCTATAGTTTTGATTTATCCAGGATTCTACTCCAAAAAAGCTGGTCATGCCAGATATCAAGGAAATGTTCTTCTAAGTCAGACCTACTTTTTATAGTAGTCCTTCAGAGGATTGCTCTTGGGTTACTGAAGCTTTGTCTTCAGTAAGTGCAAGGAAGACAAATCCCTGGGAATGTATGTTCCCTTCACCCAGGGTGGCCCATTTGCCAGTGGCTGACTAGAATCCAACCAAGAAGCCCAGTTCCCTGCCCAAGGCAGGGTAAACTCCGCAATGTAATTTACATTTCAAAGCTTCCTCAGACATTAGGCCAAGGCTGCCAGAAATCTCACTCTTGCTTGGTTTTCCTTTTCAGCTCTGGTTTCCCTCTTTCTTACGAGTTTCCCTTGATAGCATGTCCTCACTAAATTACTTGCATAAAAACCTTTGACTTAGGGTCTGATTCTGGGTCACCTTCTATGGCTAAATCTTGTTCTAAATTGTTCTAGTTCTTTAGAGGTAACAATGGATTAAATCAAATCCCAAAACTGTGATGTAAAGGGATTAGGACAGGACACCTGGGTTTAATTCTTGACTCTGTCCTGTATCAGCTTAATGATTGGATCATTCATTGCTCATGCCAGTGCAAAAGAAAGAAAATTAACTCAAGCTGACTTTACAAAAAAGAATTTATGTAACCCTTATCCAGGAATAGCTCAGACTTTAGGCCTGACTTCTGTCATTAGGAGGCTGTCTCATCCCTTTCTACTTTTTGTCTGAATCGTAGGCTCCAGGTTTACACCTTATCAGTTCAGTAACCTCCCCAGAATGAGGGTACCTCTTTTCCCAAAGCACCATCATTTACCCTGGGACTTATTCAGATTACTTCAATTTAGGACGTAAATCTACCCTTGAACCAGGCTTCTAGTTTTCATGGTCTTGAGCAGATTTCTTTTCCTGGGACCAGGATAAGTTCATCTTCAACTCAGTTATTGACTGAGGGCAGGAAGATAAGACAGGTTCCTTAAAGGAAAACTGGGGTATAAGGAGAAAGACAAATGAATCCTGAGCAGACAAAATTAATTAGTTTCTACAGTGAGCTTGAACAAAATAGTTAACATTTATGAACCACTCTTACCTTACCATCAATTGGAGATAATTTTAGTATCTACTGTGTAGAGTTGCTTGGATGATTAAATGAAGTGATATATGAAAAGTTCTTAGCACAGTGCCTGGTATATAATTATTGCTCAATAAATGATAGTTATTAGTAGTACAGCATTGATGGAGTTACATTTGGACATCTCAAGGTCCCTCCTATCTAAACCATCTTATTATTCTGTTTTAGGTTTGGAATAATGAAACCAGATTTGAGGGAATAAATGAAGACAAAACTAACATCCTAAGGATGTGTGCCCTAGAGTGGAAAAGGCTTCCAAGAGCAAGTCTAGAAGTGCTTACAGTTATCAAAGAAGACAATGTTAATAGGAACCTATTATGGATATAGTTGTGACTATAACATTACTTTAGAGATTAAGAACCACATTTTATCCTTTAGTGGTGGTGGGCATTATTGGAAAAAGAAAATATTTACAGAGAGATAGACAAATATTTAATGTGTATACTTTTATACTTCCCATAACTCTTGCTAAATTGTTAAATAAATAGTAGAAAAACATGAGATATATAGAATTTTTTTCTGATTTTTATGTGGGTGGGTATGGGATCACAAGGAGCAATATCTACAGCCCTTAACAGAAAAAAATAAAATTTCCTTGCTTTATGGTTAGGGTCAATTTTATCATTCTGCACTGCAATGTATTAGGAGATAGTAAGAAACAAACTTTTCCATAATTTATTATTTCTGATTGAATTCTTAGGTGTCATTTAATCATTTTCCTAATTGAATGTGAATATATTCAAACCATAATGTACAAATTGCCTCTACAGTTTAATATTTGTCTTTCTTTCTTGAAAATAAAACCTTAACAATTACAACTTTTAATTTTAGTCCTTTAACATTTAAAATTTTTTAATGATGATTACTTTTTTAAAGATTTTATTTATTTGACAGAGAGAGAGATCACAAGTAGGCAGAGAGACAGGCAGAGAGAGAGGGGAAGCAGGCTCCCTGCTGAGCAAAGAGCCTTATGCAGGGCTCGATCCCAGGACCCTGAGATCATGACCCAAGCCAAAGGCAGAGTCTTTAACCCACTGAGCCACCCAGGCACCCCAATAATGATTATTTTTAACATAACAACGATTTTTATGTTTCTTAGAAGAACAAGAAGGAAAGAGGGAATTAAACTAGAATAATAGTCTTACCTTTCTTATTTTGGCTTCAAACCTCTGAAAAATCTATATTTCATCCTGAAAGATATCTCTTTTTTAGAAATTCATTTATTTATTTGAGAGAGAGAGAGAACAAAAGCAGGGTGAGTGGCAGAGGGAGAGGGAGAAACAGGCTCCTCACTGAGCAGGGAGCCCATGTGTCCTGATCCCAGGACTCTGGGATCATGACCTGAGTTAAAGCAGATGCTTAACTGACAGAGCCACCCAAGTGCCCCTTGAAAGATATTTTGTACAACTTTCTGGATAATAAAAATTCTTTCTTTTAATTGATCTTTAATATAAAATTATGTCCTTTTCACCTTGGGAGAAATATATTTTCTTTTGGGAGGGGGGAATATATTTTCTGTTCTTAAAATTTCTGTTCTTTCTCCCTTCTTGTCACTGGGTAATGTTATTTCATTCACTTTGAAAAGAATAAAAAATATTTTGTCAGATACCCAGGCATACCCATGTACATGTGGCATTCGGTGTTACGAATGGGTCAGAAAGACTAGGAAGTGATGAACCTGTGCCAGCTTCCCCATTAGTGTTGGGCTTATGGCTAAAAGGCCTCTTTCGTGCTAAGGGTCAGGCATGCATCATTAGAGAGTGGGAAAAAATGTTTCTATAGATTTTTTTTAACCTTGTAGTCATCTTCTCTATTGTGCATGTGGACAGATAAAACAACATTCATTGAAATGGTTTGTAAAATGGAATTACATGCAGATATTAAGAAACATGATACAGCTCTCTATGTAATGTTATGCAAACCCCAAACTAAGTGAAAAAGCAAAATACTAAATAGACTAGATGGCATGGTCTCATATAGAATATATAGTAATCTAATTATTGATATGTAGGATAATTCTTAAAGGATGACAAGATCTGGAAAAAATTGCTCACCTTCAGGAAGAACCGTAACTCTTGGCTCAGGTTTTAGTGTGTACCATTTTCTTGTTGTTGTTACAATGTAATGTTAAATAAAATGTAACTTGGAAGTATAGACAATAGCATAATAATATCCTATTATTCATCATTCATATTCAATAGTTATCTGAATTTTCCACACTTGTGTCTTCTTTTGTTTATTTTTTCTATTTTATTTTTGAATTATTTTTAAGGGACATTCTAAATATTACATCATTTCATCAGTAAGCACTTCAATGTACATTGCTAAAAATATACAGATATTTTTTGCTTGATGTCCATAATACTATTATATTTCCTAACACAATTAACAATAACTTTTTCTTAAGACTTTATTTTTAAGGTTTCTTTCTTTCTTTCTTTCTTTCTTTCTTTCTTTCTTTCTTTCTTTCTTTCTTTCTTTCTTTTCTTTTCTTTTCTTTTTTCTTTCCTTATTTGAGAGAGAGAGAGAAAAGAAGCATGAGCAGGAGGGGCAGAGGGAGAGGGAGGGAGAATCCCAACAAGACTCTACCCGAAGCACAAAGCCCAACACAGGGCTCAATCTCAGGACCCCAATACTTGTTTTACTTGTTTTTAAGGTGGAGGGGCAACTTCCAAGCTCCTTGGAAGAGCCTTGCAAGCTCCTATGCAGAGCCAAAAACCAGAAGTCAGTAAGTGGTATCATGCAACACCCAGTCCATTCTCAAATGTCTTCAATTATCTAAAAACAAAACAAAACAAAACAAAACAAAACAAAAAACCCCACTCTCTTAAAAGGTTTACATATTTCTTTCTATTATAATGACTTAAGTAATAATAAGTTATTATCATTAAGACATCTTAATCTAGAGCAGCGTCTTCTGCCTTTTTACTTTTTATGATCCTAACTTGCTAAAGAGCTAAGTTAATTTACTGTACAATACCTCACAATCTGGATTTGTATGTTCACTTCTTCATAGTATCATTTAACTTGTGCTTCTATCCCCCATAATTCCTGAAAACTCTCTGAGATTCAAGTAGATTCAAATATGTTAGCTGCCTATGCAAAAATTAAATGACATTTAAAGGATATTATTTCAACAAAATAACTTATAGAGTTTTTAAAGATCCAACTCTGATTCTGGCTTTGCTGGGTGCATACTCAAATGGCTAGCATTTGTAAAGTGCTCCATGATACGTCCTTCTCCTACAGGAAGTTCCTCTTGAATGATCATAGGATTTGGAAAATTCTGTCACCACCAGCTAAAAAGCATTCATTCCTAGTAATTGTCATAGGAGGACTTTCAAAATCTGAAAGTCCCTTGCCTAGATGTCAAATTTGGGTAGTTGAGTTGTAACAAGCAAACTCCTAGAAAATAACAGAAATAACAAGGCTAAAACTTATTCACTTATTTTATAGCATGGTTACTTTCATTTAGCAAGTCTTAATTACTTCAAATTTTTAGAACTTGCTAAATAAATTAGACTTTTTTGAAAGCATACTCATTTTTTAAAGATTTATTTATTTGTTTTAGAGAAAGAAGGGGGGAGGAGCTGAGGTAGAGAGAGAGAAAATCTCTAACAAGAAAATCTCTTGCTGAGCACAGAGCCCAATGTGGGGCTTGACCTCACAACACTGAGATCATGACCAGAGCCCAAATCTAGAGTTGGATGCTTAACCAACTGAGCCACCCAGGGGTTCTGAATACTCATTTTTAAAAATAATAAATCATTTATTCATTCACTTCATTAGCTTATTCATTCACTAATAACAATTGAATGCCCACTTAGTGCAAAGCGCCATTGTAGGCATTGGGAAAAGAGACAACATCTCAACAATTATTTAAATGTTTTTCAATTCAGTTCAAAGTAGCCGACATTTAATACATGTGTATACAATATTCATACTGAATAAGGCTTTGTTATGATTCATAAGAGTGTTAAATGATATCATATGCTCTTCTGATATCTCTCAGTCTAGTGGTTGGGATAGACACATCCATGTGCTATATAATAGGGAAACAGACAATGTGTCACTGATATAAAGGAGTGACTGAGATCATTTCTAATGAAAGTCTCTGGGCCTTTCATTGCATTAAAACACTTATTTGGTGGCAATAAAATACTACAGGTAACTATGCTGATAGGTACTTTATGCATATGTATTAAAAAAATTGGGGTTGTGTTCAAAAGGGCATTCATCACAAAGTTATGAGCATTTTTTTAAATATTAAAAATATTTTTTTATCCTAAAGCATGACACACTGTTGAATAAACTTCTGGGGTCTATTCTTCCTCTTCTTGATAATCAATTTTTATTTAAAGAGGACAGGTAAAAATAAATAACTCCTTATTTCTATTCTCCATGACAACTGCTATTTTATGCAAATAGTATGTACCTGTGGGTATATGACCATAACCTTTTAGTTTTACTGAAATAAATTATAGACATACTGTTCTGCATTTAATTTTTTTGACAAATAAAAATTGTATACATTTAATAGATACAACTTATTTTGATATACATATACATTGTGAAAGGAATGACCACCACAATCAAGGTAATTAGCATATCAATCACCTCACATAATTACCTCCTTCCTTTTTTTGCAGTAAGAACATTAAGTTCTTCCCTCCTAGCAAATTTCAATTATACAATAAAAAGAATGAAACAAATTCTGGAGCTAAAAAATACAATGAATGAAATGAAAAATGCAATGAGTTTATTTTTGAGCAGAACGTCTTGTTTTTTCACTGGTGCTTTATCATTTAATTCAATGCTCTTGAAAGATAAGTGATGGAGTTTCCGATTTATTATTTGTTTGCTTTGTTTTTCTGTTACCTGGAACTCTCCTCCCATCCCCCTTCCCTTCTATTCCAGAACCATATTCAGTGAGAAGGGCAGGCTGAGTGAGCCTGTGGGAATCAGATAGATTTTGGATTGAAGACATTGCTGCAAACCCATTATCCAGGCAAATTATGTAGTAGTTTTGAACAGAAGCTTGACCAGGGATTAGTAAATTTTTGAATGAATAAACTGAAGAAAAATAGAGTCAAAGTCCCAGATTTCTGTTTCTTGCTTAATACAGAACATGTATACCACAGAAGCAGGTTTTGCTAGGCATCCTGACATAATTAGACAAAGATAGAGACAAGCACAAGCTCACAGTGTTCCACTTTATTTTCATTAGCTGGCACTACCTAACACTTAGTATGAGCAATCACATTTTGGAACTTCTGACTTGGAGCATGATGTAAGAGATACAGTCTTAAATATAAGAGAAAGTAAGTGGTTAAGACCTGACTTAGCCTCTCATTAGCTCTGCAGACATGGGTAAGTCACTTAAATCCTCTGGACATCACTTTGAGTGCAAAATGGGTTGAGAATACTTTAAAAGCCTATTGTGAGAATCACATGGGATCACGAAAGTAAAAGAAGTCTGAAAGCTATAAAAAAAATTAGGAGTTACAATCTTTCCTCTTGTCCTCTTGGTAAATTATTCTGGACAATTTTTTTTCCCAAATAAAGGCTTTATTGTTTGCTTTTGTGACTAGAAATGTTCACCTACCAGAAGTAAAAATAGATACAGACATTTCCCTTTAACAGATTACAGTGTAAAGGATGTCAAGTTGGCAGGTGGTGTTGATGAGGCTGTATTAAAGTACTCACAGGTGTGAGGACTCATTTAGGAAGTGGCAAAGGATTAATGAGTTTGGAATACCAGCTTATCCTCTGTCAAATAAGGGGGTTATCAACTATCGAGTGAGAGTTCAAAATCCGAGCATAGGTTGAGGAAAGAAGCAGCATAAAATTTGGAAGGGAAATAGAATCTGGCTGAAGTAGATGAGCAGACAGAGAGGGAAACAGAAAGAGAAAGGGAGAGGGAATGGGGGAAGGAGGAAGGGAGAGAGTGAGAGAGAGGGAAGGAAGAGAAATAGGACTTCCGGCGCTATGGGTAATCTCTAGAGCTAAACCATAGTTCTTCAACTTTAGCTGCATGCTGGAATCATCCACGACACTAAAAATACTGACACCTCAGTTTCAGCCTCAGAAATGCCAATTTAATTGGTCTGGGGTGGATGTTTTAAAAGTGCTTCAGGTGATTCCAATCTGTTGCAAAGCTGAGAACCACTGAACAGCAGCACTGCTCTCTAACCTGAATGAACATACAAGGCACCTTGAAAACGCAGGTCTGGAATCGAGCCTGAGAGTCCAGCTCCTAACAGGCTCCTAACAAGCTTTCTCTAACTTATAGACCATTTTAGTGAGTTAATTGAAAAAGTGATAAAATGATGATGATGACAAGCTAACAATTAACGAATGCTGTTGGGAGGGAATTTTTTTCTCTATCCTCTAAAATTCTTCTGGCTGGTTTAAGAATCAGCTTGACCTGAGACAGATTAACAGTAGAAAGTCAAACTGAATTGCAATGTACAGGCAATCCACGTAAACATGAGATATTTCAAAGACAGGCAAAACAAGGTATATGTGTCATCCTGAACTAAGAAGAAAGGGAGTAAGCCTTTGGGGCTTCAGAGGGAATGAAGGCAATTTACAGGAAGAATGGGAAGGGTAAACACTTGGTAAACAGTTGTTTGCTGGGCAATCCAGAAACAATGGGACATAGAGAGGGATTTTAATAAACAGACTTCACTAAGTTCCTCCTTGATTACCACCCCTAGTTCATACCATAATGTAGTTATCCATGACGATGGGTCTCTTTCAGGAGCATGTCCTTATCTAAATTTTTTAGGCAATTAGGGAGGTCATTTCTTGCTGAGTCTTTTGGGCCTTGATTATTTTCAGTTTGAAATAATTTGCATGCCAAAGTGACACATCTTTTTTTTTTTTAAAGATTTTATTTATTTATTTGACACAGAGAGAGAGATCACAAGTAGGGAGAGAGGCAGGCAAAGAGAGAGGGGGAAGCAGGCTCCCCACTGAGTAGAGAGCTCAATGCTCTATCCCAGGACCCTGAGATCACGACCTGAGCTGAAGGCAGAGGCTTTACCCACTGAGCCACCCAGGCGCCCCTCAAAGTGACACATCCTGGAGCAACTTGTGCTGAATCCCTAAATATGCGCCAGACATTGTACTGCATGTTTCGAGGGCTAATTTGTTAAAAATCCCCAGGACAACCTAAAAGGGATTGGTATTATCATTAGCCTGGTTTTACAAATGAGGGAACTGAGGCTTAAAAAGTTAGATATCTTACCTAAGTTTGTAAATATAGTTGAACTCTGGGAGTCTGACACTGAGCCTGTGCTCTTAGTGACTCTATTATCCTGCCTTTGAAATGATTCTGTAGTCTATGGTCATACCACCCTGAACATGCCCGATTTTGTCTGAAATGATTCTGTAGCCTTACTTTTTAAATGTTAGATATACCACAGGAAAGAAAATCTGAAAGAAGGAATCAAATCTGGAAAGCATCTGTAATACTAGTGTAGATGTTGCGGAAAACTGAATAGACTGGGGAAACTCAAGTGGCACAGGGAGCACAGGGAGAAGCTTTATTCATGCTGGTGGGCTCAGTGGGCTCATTCCCAAAGACTGAGCAACTGACAGGGTTAGGGGCGAGTTTTTGATGGCTACAGGTGATGGGGGAGGGAAACGGGACATTTTCACAGTCTCTCAGGGCCGATTGGCTCCCCCCTCTGCGGAGAGCAGGAGCTATACGGAAGTGCCTTGGGGGAGTGCTAAATCATCCTGGGGAATTTAGGCAATGCAGCTGGGGCCTGGGGGGGGGGCGGGGGGCGGCGGGGGCTGAGAGTAGCAGACAGGGAGGGGGTCTTTGTTCCACCTCTAGTGCAGCTGGGCCAGTGGGATGAGGAGAGCAGTGGACAAGGAGGGGCTGGGGTCCAAGGCCTCATAGATATAAATAAGATTAAAACCTAAAACCTGTCTCGTGGCTTTTGGCTATGGGAACAGCTAGGAATGGTATGAGAATTGTTGCAGAGAAAGCAACAGTA
>CM053608.1:15282272-15316721 GCA_028646535.1 Procyon lotor
TGACCCCAGCACAGCTCTTTCTGCCCAGGGGTCCTGTCCCCGTGCTTTAATAAAACCACCTTTTGCACCAAAGACATCTCTAGAATTCTTTCTTAGTCATTGACTTCGAACCCTAATGTTGTACTGTGTTTAGCAGTGTAGTCGAGGTGGTGAGTGTGCTGAAGAGACGTTGTCAACTGAAAGAAAATCAACCTCAAAGGAGGTTTGTAAATGCTTTATTTATTGTCTTACTAAGGACAATAGCTCTGAAAACTTTCAGGCTGCTCTGAAGAACTGCTCTGAAGCTACTTAGCTATAGGGGATCTTATATACAAAAAGGGAAAGGGGTATACATACTAGGAAGAGGTTCTCCAAATACTGTGTGTCATGACATTGAATCTATTACTATTGTTAAAATTAAGATTTACTGATTTCCACACAGACATGGGAAAGACCCTTAGGTCATCTTAATACATTATGTTTCTATCATATCTGATTGTTTATAATTCTGCTTGTGTCAGGGGGCGGAATTTCTGTCTCCTTTAAGGGCCCTTCTAGCCAGATTAAGAATCAAGTTGACATGAGACAGATGAACAGGAGAAAATTGATTAATAGTGTATAGTTGGAGGATCCATGCAGACATGGAAATTCTAAAGACTGTGAGGCAAAATGAGGTGCATATGTCATCCTGAAGGAGGCAGGGGTCTGGGACTTTAGAGGAAAGGTATGCAGTTCAGAGGGCAGTAAGAAGAGCAAATGTTTGGTGATTAGATATTTGCCCTGGCATACAGATGGGTTACTCAGATAAAATTTATTTCTGGAAATGCCTATTATTTGGGGAAGCACCTCCAGTTTAGATTCTTCTATGTAGTTAAAGGACAGGCAAATATTTCTGTTAAGCCTGCAGGTTCCTGATGGCCTTCAGCTCAAAATAATCCTCGTGCCAGAGGGGCCAATCTTGGGGTGGCCTGCCCTGGGCCCTGACACTGACATGTCTCTTTTTAACTGGTTTTCTGGTCCCTCCTGTTTTTGATTCTTCCTTGAGGTCACTTGAGATAGTCACAGAAGGCGGATATTAGTTGCCTACTCAGTTTTAGTGCACAATTTAGGGGTTTTGATGGTTCGGCGTCAGTACAGGAAGCCCTGGATTCTGATGGTCCTGTGAATTCTGCCATCGCTTAAGAGCTGTGTGGCCCTAGGCATCCTACATGTACCTCTAAGCCCCAGTCTTCTTATCTATAGAATGAGGATAAGAACTGTGGCAGAGACAGTGAAACATGCTCACCATCTATAGCTTTAGGAATTAGGGCGACTCCATTTCCCCGCCTCACTTGCAGTTAGATTTCAGGGGACACTTGACTGGCTGTCCTCTCTCAGTCTGGCTCCCACAAACATCCCCCACAAACCTCCAGCTCACAACTGCCCTTACCGCAGTGACTTAGATGGAGACCCGGTTCTCCATGTCCCACCCGGGGTTGCCACGGGCACAGAGAGTGGCCTAACCTGAATGCGACTTGATGTGAGCGTGAAGTAAGTGTTATTTTGTTAAGGTACTGAGATTGAAGACTTCTGGGAACAATACTGGGGGAAGATAGAATGTAGGTAGGATTTGTTAAACTGCCTGTAGGCTACTATTGATCACTGTGGTAGAATTTTAGGCACGCGTTGTACAAGATAATTGTAGTCGATAATAGAGAATACTTACAGAGTCACTTAAATGTGATAAATTACTGCTGATAGGAATCACAGGATGTACTGCCCCATTAAACGGTTTTATTAACTCACTGACTGAATAGAAATGTTTTTAGAGTTACGATCTTCGAGTGGAACAGATCCCTTTTCAATCAGACATATTGGAGTCAAAGAACAGAAGATGAGATGTCAAGAACATGATTTCATTCTCCACCAATCACTGAATGCCACTCTGACGAGGGAGCAGAAGGCTAGCTGAAGACGAAGCATAAGCTGACACCTTGCAACCTCCCCGATCTCCCCTCACTCCTGGGTAGAATATGTGTGATGTTCTTTCAAGAGGCTCCCAACTATCTTAATGCTTTACTAGAGGGAAAAACGACCTTGGCTTGACAGTAGCTAGGCCTCCAAGATCCTGGGAGTCTTCTTTGTATATGAAGGTCCTTTAAAAACCCTCCCTTTTCCCTTACGTCCCCCAACCCCTTGGTATATAGTCAATTGCTCCTCACAACCCCAGTGTAGCTCTTTCTGCCCACCGGTCCTGTCCCCATGTTTCATAAAACCACTTCTTTGCACCAAAGACATCTCAAGAATTCTTTCCTGGTCTTCCGCTCCAGATCCTACCCCACCAAACTTCACCTATATTCCAAATCTACATCAACTCCACCCGGATACCCTAATTTTTGCCTTTGAAAAACCCTGGGGCAGTTTGGGATTTTGAGCCTTAGATCCCCATTCTCTGGGGTGGCATCACACCAATAATCTATATTTCTTCACTGCCAAAGCTCCGTGCTCGTTGGGCAGACAAACTCTAGTTTGGTTAGAAGATTTTATTGCGGAAAAATAATCAGAGACCAGCGAGAGACCAAGTGACACTCAGAGAAGTAGGAGAATTCGAATTTATTTTATGCCAGCGGACCCAGATGAGCTCGTGCTCGAAGTTCTGGGCCCTGGGCAATGGGGTTATAGTGCTCTTATAGGGGATTGCAAGCAGTCACATTTCAAGGGCTCTGCTGACTGCTGGTAGGTGGGTTTAAACTGCGGGAGTGGGGGATGCTGTAGGCGGGAACAGTAGTGCAGGGGGCCTGTGGCGGGAAGCCTGTGTATAGACGTAGAAGCGGCAGGTTATCTCTTGCTCCCAATAGGGCTTCCGGCTAGCTCTAGCTTACTGTCAGTAACTTTCCACCTTGTGGGGCCTCCTGGCCTGGGCCTGTTCTGGGTAATTTTCCTCTTCAATTTCAGTCCTCTCTCCCATTCTTCCCTTCTCTGCTCCTTTCTCCTTGCTCCCTCCCTTCCACACCCCTTCCTCTTCCTCCCTCCCTTCTTTCCTTCCTCCCTTATTTCCTCTCTCCCTTCTTTCCTTCCCTCCCTCCCCCTTCCTCCTTTCCTCTCTTCCTCCCTTCCTCCTATCCTCCCTCCCTCCCTTCCTTCTGAGGTGGTTTGGAGTGTCAAGGTTTGAAGCCAACAGCCAAGAAAGAATTCTTGTGACATCTTTGATGCAAAAAAATGGTTTTATTAAAGCACAGGGACAGAACCTGTGGGCAGAAAGGGCAGCCCTGCGGTTGTGAGCAATGGCTGATTATATACTTTGCAGCAGGGGGAGGTAAAGACAAAAGGGAAGTTTCCAAAAGGACTTTCAACCAGCTCTCTTTACACTTTAAGGAACTGGAAAATCAACTACAAATTAAGCCAACTCCACACACAAGAAGGGAAATAATCAAGACTAGAGCAGAGATCAATGAGTTAGAAACCAAAAGGACTTTCATATGCTAAAGCCGACTCACTCAAAGGATCCTGCCGGCCTAGCTACTATCGGGCTAAGGTTGTTTTCTCCTCTAGTATAGATAGTCTTAACGTGAAGACTGGAGTTTCCTGGAGGAATGTTACACTCTGCTGGCCTCAAGTATTTGTCAATGGGCTTCAGGTTAAAAGGACATTTAATTTTATCTACATTTCCTTCTGCCTTTGTTTCCCACATGACTTCCTTCCTTCCTTCCTTTTTTATTGATTCTAACCACAATCTAGCACATTGTAATTAATGCAAACTTCACACCTATTTCACACAGTTTTAAGAATTAAACAAGGGGCGCCTGGGTGGCTCAGTCGTTAAGCGTCTGCCTTCAGCCCAGGTCATGATCCCAGGGTCCTGGGATCGAGCCCTGCATCGGGCTCTCTGCTCAGCGGGGAGCCTGCTTCTCCCGCTACCACTCCCTCTGCTTGTGTTCCCTCTCTCGCTGTGTTTCTCTCTGTCAAATAAATAAAATCTTTAAAAAAAAAAAAAAGAATTAAACAATAGTGAGTATATAAGACTGGAGGCATAGGGACACATTATAAGTTTAATACATCTATTATTATTATTATTTTATATCACCCAAACTCATATTAGAGGTAAAAATGTTGGGGCTTAAAGGAGGTGAGTTTTTTACCCACAACTAAACAGCCATTTTGAGTATAGCTAAAATTTTCCAATGTAGGGTTCTTTACAATATATATTGCAATCTGTCCCCTAACCCACACGTTCCACTCCACTGAAAGAGACATTTAGATACATTGAATCTGTTGAATGAGTTTAGTCTATTAAACGTAACAGCTGAATTTATTTCAAGAAAGTAGCTAACATTGGTGGGGTTTTGTTGGAGTACAGGTGAGGTTCAGTGGGGTAGAGTCCTGAGCCGATGACCAAGAAAGAATTCTTGAAATGTCTTTTGGTGCAAAATGGTGGTTTATTAAAGACCGGGGACAGGATCCCTGGGCAGAAAGGGCTGCTGCCCAGGGGTTGTGAGGGGTGGCTGATTATACACTCTAGGGTTGGGGAGTGTAAGGGAAAGGGAGGTTTCCAAAGGATTTTCATATATTAAAGAAGACTCACAGGATATCAGAGGCCTTGTCATTTTCAAGTTAATGTTGCTTTTCCCTCTAGCAAGATATTAACTTGAAGAGTGTAGGGAGCTTCCTGGAGGAACATTACACTCTGCCCACTTCAAGTATCTCTCAATGGGCTGCAGGTTATAAGAACATTTAATTGTACCCACATTTTCTTCTGGAAGCTAGGTTATTGATAGAAATGCTTTGTTCTTGTAGATTGCTAAGGCATTTGTAAACGAGGAAGACTCAAGTCTTGCAGGATTGTGATCTCTATAAGTTCATTTGTTTTTCCTTTAGGGCAGCCAGGAGTGTATGAGGAATGTCACATATACCCCATGGGGAGAGGTTGTGGGGTGTCAGCTTCTGCTTTGTCCTCAGCTTGCCTTCTGCTCCTTCATCAACATGAGGAAGTTTTAGTGATAACCTAACAATGTTGCTCAGTCTTATAATCCTTGGGTGGTACTTGATGCATGAAAGATGTTAAGGTTCAAAGCTGAGGGCCAAGAAAGAATTCTTGAGACATCTTTGGTGTAAAAAAAAGGTGGTTTTATTAAAGCACGGGGGCAGGACCCATGGGTAGAAATCGGGGCACTGGGGTCCTGAGGAGTGGCCCATTATATATTTTCAATTTGGGAGGGGGTTAGGGATAGCATAAGTCTCCCAGGTATTTTGAAAGCAAGGTTTCCAGGATCCTGAGGGAACTAGCTATTCTTAGGAAAATGTCACTTATTATTGTTTAGTAAATGCTCAGTCATGAGACCCTTCAGACTGAGTGGGTCATCTGCTTGGAGGATGGTTGCCAACCTGTATCTTGGACAGGGAGGGGGTTGAGATAAAGGAAGTTTCTGAAGGAACTTTTATATGTTAAAGTAGACTTAAAGCATCCTGGGGTCAGGCCTAAGATTACCTGTTGTTCTTAGCAAAGTATTAACATCAAAACAGTTCCTAGAGGAATGTCAGTCCCTGTTTCAAGGACTTGTCAGTGGGCAATAAATAGTAAGGAAACTTATAATTTTTAACAATCTCTATATCCATTCATGAAATTTTTCACATTTTTGAGAAGAGGGGTCATTTCTTCTCTAATTTTTTTTTTAACTTTAAAGTTCTTTTAGTAAACATTCTGGAAGTAGTAATGATCTACTTTAAAAAAAAAAAAGTGACCCTGGGGTGCCTGGGTGGCTCAGTGGGTTAAAGCCTCTACCTTCGGCTCAGGTCATGATCTCAGGGTCCTGGGATCGAGCCCTGCATCAGGCTCTCTGCTTGGCAGGGAGCCTGCTTCCTCCTCTCTCTCTGCCTGCCTCTCTGCCTACTTGTGATCTCTCTTCTCTCTGCCAAATAAATAAATAAAAATCTTAAAAAAAAAAAGTGACCCTTTGATAAATTCCCAGCAAACATGGGATGGGATGTTAATTATTAAATTACACATTAATAGAATTCATAGGGGGGCATATTTTGCCACCCCCAAGATATCGTTGGTTGGCATATTGGTTAATCTAAGCTGGTCATTTTCAAGAAAATTCAAACAGGCAAAACTTTAAAATCCAAGTAAAAGTTATCCTTTTGTAAAGATGCAGTTACATATATTAGGGAAATCTCCATTTGTAAGGTGTCTGCTTTGCTATAACAGAAAGAGGAGGGATGACTCGAAAGTCTTATCAATGGAAAAGACAACTACTTAAATCTGCATGATAACCTTACCCTTGTTTAATGTGCTTTTCCTAGTAACCTCCCATAACTGACTCCCCAGCCCCAATATCTGCTTTTGTCTTTGGCTGAAGATAGTATTAAGGTGATGTCTATGGCCATTCAGGGAGTTACTCACTTTCCCTGGGTCTCTCTCTTAAGTATACAGGAGGTATACATTTTACTGAACTTTTGTTTGATTTTCTCATGTTAATCTGTCTCATGTCAGTTTGATTCTTGGACCTGCTAGAAAAATTTTGAAGGGTAGAGAAAAAATTTTCCTCTCCAACACCCTTACAAATGGAAATTTCTCTTAAAAATGTAAATATTTCTTAAGAAAGGGTAACTTCTACTTGGTTTTCAGAGTGTCTCCTGTGTTTGTGGTTTCTTAAAAATAACCAGCTTAAAATAATCAGTATGCCAAGAGGCATATCTTGGGGTGGTAAAATTTGCTACCTTACAAATACCGTAATTACTGTAAATATTTTTCTTTATTTCAAGTAATTTTCTAGTGTTTTTATAAATTACTACAATTAAACAGTGACTTTGAGTTAGAATTTTTTTTTCTGTTGGTAGATTTTCATTGTAAGTTAATATGCAGTGATGATTCTGCTTGTGGATAGGACAAACTTCTGTAACCGTTTGAAATCTAAAAGCCATTTGGGAAATAACTCATACCTAGCTCCCAACTGGTGATTTTATAATGGAATTGATGTGAGTGTGCTCTTTAGTGAGTTACAGGTGGAGTTGTCACAATGGAAACTTTAGTGCAGCAAATAAGGAGATTGCAGAGCATAACTTCCAAAGCCAGGACTCCCTGAGCAAGGATGAGTGGGTTCTTTTTATTTAGGGTTAGGATGAATATTCAGAAAGTGGAGCTTTGTCATCACATGTAAAGGTGGGCATAAGGTTGCTTAGGTTTACTTAGGAAACATGCCTATATAGGTATTCTGTGTTATGTCACTGAAGCTTGTGCTCCTCTGTAGGGTAGAGACTTTAACATTATAATGGAGCAGAGGCAAATGTTGGACAGAGGGAAGGGGCTATGGGCATGTTCTATGAGCCAGAGCCTAGTGGGGGTCTTGGGCTCATTATCTCAGGTAAAGAACTCAGGACATTACTTTTGATATAGCACTGGGAGTTTTACCTTTGATGCATTGTCTCTGTTGCACGGTTAGGCTCTTTTCTGGCCTGGTAGAGACTTAGTTTTTGCATTCTCTTTGTTCCCTTAACTACTAAGTTTTTTGCATTTCTTTGTAATTCTGACACCTCCTAGAAAGCTCTGCAAGAAGTCCATAGATCTGCAAAGTAGGGCAGAGATCAAAGAAAATAGCTGGGGGCCTAAAACTGACTTCTCTGGTGTCCTGAAAACTAAGTCTCATCTTTCCTTTTCTGGAGACCTCTAACTCTTTCTGCTTACATTTCTAGAGCAGGCAATATACATTTTCTATTACGTTACTGTTCAGACTGAGTGTGCTTGTTTGCATGAAGAGTTTACAGAACAGTTTTCAGTGTACTATTTAAAAATAGTATCGGCATAATTGTCAGCACAGTGTGTGGTTCAGAGTATGGGCTTCGGGACCCTGGGAGCGTACTACAGCTCCACATCCCACTGGTTCTGTGAGCTTAGGCAAGTTACTTCATTTTTTTTTTTTTTTGAACCTCAGTTTTCTCATTTATAAGATGAGAAGAAGCCCTACCTCAAAGGATATTACAAAGTTAAATGTAGCATAAAATGTAAATGTAAAATTCAGGGAATAAATAATAATTATTATCAAATAACTGATAACATAATCTTAGAAGCCAGACTAAGGAAATATTATATATATTGGAGCACCTGGGTGGCTCAATCAGTTAAGTGTCCGACTCCTGATCTTGGCTCAGATTATGATCTCAGGGTTGTGAGATGGAGCTTCACTTCAGGCTCCAGCTGGGCCTGGAGCCTCCTTAAGATTCTTTCTCTCCCTCTCCCTCTGTTCCTTCCCCCAACTTGTGCTCACGAGCACACATGCACTCTCTCTCCCTCAAAGAGATAAATAAATAAAATCTTTAAAAACAAAGAAATATTATATATAGAATAAATCATTGGTGTGGAATAATTCCTCACACTATAGGATTCAAAAACTTTTAAACAATCTAAGTGTCTAGCAGTAAGTGTGCTTTAAAAACTTTCAAGATACCCATATAATGAAGTTTATGGAGCATTTTTGTTAATATCAGCAAGAAATGCTTTTAATACTTTTCACATGTGAATATTAAGTAGGTCACTTTAATGATTTACTCCAAGCCCTCAGATGGCAAAACGTGGTATTTCCTAATTGGGTTGTCTTCGAAGAGAAAACATATAATTTCATGTGCTTTTGTATAACTTGCACAAAGCCTGCACCTCTGCCTTCCTGTTTTAGCTGCTGCTTTGCAATCTCTTTTGGCTATTGCTTGCAGTTACTTGTCCCTGTGGATGATCCCTGCGTAGTCCTCTCTCCCCATCTATTCCTGGCCTGAACTGCCAGCGTGGTGGCACTGATCTTGACCTCTAACGTCCTTTGAGACTCTCTCCCTTGCTGTGCTTAGAGCTCAGTATCCCCTGCTCCTGATCTCTGTTATTGATGTCATCTGCACCACTTACCATTTGCTAGCTGGCCCTCTGCTCAGCTAGACCAAAACAGGGGTTCTGACCCTCATGATCTATGCTTATCTTTCCTGCTGACCTACAGGAAGATCCCTGCCCTTCTTGTGGCTTCTTCTAAATCTTACATGTGGGGGTTTGGGGAATGGTAGTTGGAAAACTTGTTAGACCTCTAGAGATCCACACAGCTGCTCCATCACTAAGTACACTAGGTTGTTTTTTATTTTTTTAAAGATTTTATTTATTTATTTGACAGAGAGGAGAGAGATCACAAGCAGGCAGAGAGGCAGGCAGAGGCAGGGGGAGAAGCAGGCTCCCTGCTGAGCAGAGAGCCTGACGCCGGGCTCAATCCCAGGACCCTGAGATCATGACCTGAGCTGAAGGCAGAGGCTTTAACACACTGAGCCACCCAGGAGCCCCTGTACACTAGGTTTTGAAGGGGCTTATTCACCACCTGTCCACTCATGTCCTGCTCAGATTCTTGCCCAGAGTCAACAGGGAGCCTGATGAGGGGCTCGATCCCAGGACCCTGGGATGATGACCTGAGCTGAAGGCAGCCGCCTAACCCACTGAACCACTTTAAAAGCTGTTTTGAAGAAATAATCCAGAGGCTAACATCAAATTCATTTAAAGGACAGTTATACTTTAATTTTCTTTTGTGACTTTACCTTACTACAATGAGACAGGAGTTTCTTTGGCTGATGCTAGAAACACTTGTTCTCACTTCAAGTCCTTATCACAGCTTTATCTTCCCTTACAGCTCTTTGTTTTCTTTATCTGTACTGGTATTTGAGTCTGTGGCTGTATCTGTTATCTATCTATCATCTATCTATCTATCCATCATCTGTCTATCATCAGTGTCATATGCATATCTATAGCACATACTGTTAGTGTCCTGCCCTCTCTTGGCATTCACCTCCCCCACACGGGCCAACTCTTAGGTTTCCAACTGCCAGGATCTATAACTCTTTGCCTGAAAACTTTCTTTGGAGATTAGAGCCTGGATACAAGACACATTGGAAGTAGCTGGAATTAGCATGCACCTCCCTCCCCAGCAGCTCTCAACCAGGATAGGAATTGGTGATTAAATGCTCCCCGCATCCCTGCCCCATGGAGATGGTAGACAGTATGAAGCATGCTCTCCACCATCACCCAAAGTCACCAGCAGGACTGAGTCCCACGGTGGTACCCTGACTGGTAACACACCCTTTATTGGCTTCGGATCATTCACTGCCTTGCCTCCCACATTTCTATTGGTGCTTCCAAGGATCACTTCCCCAGTACACTACTTTCACTCAAATCCTCCTCTCAGGGTCTCTTCTGGGGAAATCCATCCTAATAAGATATTCATGTTCATATTCATATCCATTTCCTGCAGTTCATAAGAAAATGGCTCATGGATTATAGCTGGCTTTGAGCTAAGCCCGAGCTCAAAATGTGGCAAGGCTGCTAACAAAATTAGCATAATCTCAGGCAGCAATACTAGAATAATGGTTAAAATGAATCAAGGTATTTGTGCAGTAAGTATTATGTCCAGTTCTGGATGCAAAAATTTATAAAGGATATGCGAAATTGGAATATCACCATTGCCTGATTAGGAGTTTAGGAACCTAATAACAAAGAGAAGTACAGCTATTTGGCTTGGAGAATAAACTACTAAGAAATGGCATAATCAGTCTTCAAGTGGCTGAAGGGAAGTCATGTACGCGGTACACTAAATCTATTTAATCTCTTTCCAGAGGGCAGATCTCTGATTGGGCAAAAGTAAAACAAAAACTTTTCTAATGATTAGAGCTTTCTCTTATCAAATGCAAGATCCTAGTCTCTGGAAATATTTCAGCAGAGGGTAAAAAAATCACCTGAACCCATCCATTCCTTAAAACAAACCCAGGTCCCATGTGTAAGTCTGTGAGTCTCATCAAAATCCCATTTCAGTCACCAGGATTCTGTTTTTGGAATTCCCTCAGACTACCGTCCTGTTATGAGCATCGCAGCTCCTACCCCCTTGTTTTCTTGGCCCTTCAATACCTTCATTCTGAATTTGTGTCTTAGTTCTATTCTCTTGCTAGTTTCATGGATTAACAATGTCATTGTGGACATTGCTCTCCCAAGCAATAGAGATGCTCTCCCGGTTCAAATAAAAATGATCACCAACAAAAAAGGGTACATAACTGTAGTGAAATAACTTAGCAGCTCTCTGCTCTCTTTTTGTACAACTGTGGGTAATAGACATTATACCCCAGGCCCTCCACCTGTTCCACCCGTCAGAAGTGACTTCCTCACCTACCCCTTTCTAACACAGGAACAGGACACAGAGAAATAGAATCCTAAGTGGGATGATAGCTTATTTTATTTTTTATTTATTTTATTTGAGAGAGCAAGCATGTGAGTGGGGGGAGGGAGACAATCTCAAGTAGACTCCGTGCTGAGCATGGAGCCAACTCATGACCCTGAGGTCATGACCCCGAGATCATGACCTGAGCCAAAACCGAGAATCAGACCCCTTAACCAACTGAGCCATCCAGAGGATAGCTTATTTTAAATGACTTCTAAATTTACTTCTAACTAAAATTTTTATAGTTTTATATATTCATAATTTTATAACTTTTATAATTTTATATTTATAAAAATGATTTATAATTATTTTTAATTTTAAAATATTATAATTATTTTTATAATTATTTTCCGTTTCAGTTTTTGCTATCCTCATTCTTAAGTTCCTTTTCCTCCTCCTCATCCTCCCCTTCTTATTCTTCCTCTCCTCCTTCTACCTCTCTCTTTTCTCCCCCTCCCCCCACTCCTCCCTCTCCTTCTCCTCCTTCTTCTTCTTTTCTTGTTAATTTATAAGCTTCGCTTCTCAAGCTACCAAGAATGAAGTCAGTTTCTGGTTTAATGGTGTCATTACTTCAAGTCCCTAAACTAGGCTCTCCCTTTCTCTCATGTCCCCCACAAGCCTTGGTGACTAGTTTTGGCTTTTACTTTGTCTAGGGATATGTACTTTTGTAAGGAAGGAACCTTCAGCCCATGCTTTCCCTGTGGGTGAGTTTTTCGCCCTTACTTTAATGGGGGTCCCTCTTTAGCAGTCATGTGTTGCTGGCAGTTCTCCTGAAGAGGACACTGTTTCCCCACACCTCTTATTGTTTTGCCAGACTTCCGACTGGGCTCAATGGACACTGAGTATTGCCATGTTCTTCTGCAAGAAAGGCAGACCTGCTGCCCAGTGGGACAGCTCTTTCTGATGCCAAAAGGAGAGCTTGTTTTTCATGATGAAAACATGTGTTGTTCCAGTTGGCAGAGTTAGGATCAGTAGGTGGAAATATAGAGCTCTGGACCCCATAAGGCTCTTGGAATAAATCTTCAAAGAATTAAGCTAGGAAAACTACATGGTGTGACAACACTTATTTCCTTTTTTTGACATTTACTGAGTATCTGCTTTGCCCTGAGTCTCACAAATTAGAAAAAAAAAAAATGGATCTCAAACAAAAAGGAACCTAGATCTATTAAGGGAAAGAAACATGCAAACTATAATGTGGTTAGGAAGTGAATAAAATTTTATGAGACTACAAAAGAGGGATAGTCTCCTGAGCTTTGCAGAGGAACATGAATTCACAGGCTCTGCCAGCTTAGGATGGAGCCCAAATCCCTTCTGGCCACTTGCTAGCTGAGAGACTCTGGATGAGTTATTTCAGTACTCCAAATATCCACGGAGTACCTGAAAGATTAAATGAGAATGAATGTAAAGAACCTAGCAAAATGTCTAGCACAGAGTAAGCTGATGAACATGTTGCTTCCCTTCTCTTTGATTCCCTTTCAGGAAAGTCTAGGTAGAAATTATTGGTTCAGTTACTCACACATCATTTGCGGTATCTGGATCCTAGACCCAGCCGCTTCAAATGTCTTCCTTGTGGTGAAGCTTCTAGACTCTTCAAGTGGTGGTCCTTATGGCCTACTGGTCAATCTGAGGGTATTTTTGGACTATACATCTGAAACATTTCCATTTTTCTTTTTCTTCTTCTTTCCGCTTCTTTCTCATTCCCTCTCCTATGACTTTTCTCTCTCAGACATCAAGCTCTCATTTCATGATTTCTTATTCTATTTTCTGGACACAGTGAAGAAACCCCCTGATGTCTCAGCCCCTGGTTCTGGAAATTTCTTCAACCTCAGCCTTCTTATGTACACCTTGCTCCTACTATCTACATATATAACAATCTCATGGATGTGGCCCTTGTACTACCATTGTTCTCCTCTTGAATGACACTGGGTAGATGCTTTACTCTGTAGGTATCTTATAGAAAAGATGAATAATGGGCTTCTTTGTTTTGAAGACTAGTGAAGTCTCCATTGAAATGTAAGGGAATAGAAGGAGGATGTCAACAAAGTAAGAAACCAGGTTCCTCTAAAGTATGAGTCTTGTGGTGGACAAATAAAACAGATGACAGTCTTCAGATGCCTCTGTCTGCAGGGCTCTGCTGGAGATCCAGGAGTTTGTCAAGGCTCAGACTTTCTATGAAAAAGATGAAAAACAATGTTTGCCATAGCATTAAATACTCAAATTCTGGATTTAATTTTAAATTTAGAGTTTCAGGTACCACTTTTCTCACAATCAAAATGTACTCTATTTTGTCACCTACCTGGCCTGTAGATTTTGTGTGATATTCTCCAACTTTGACCTAGAAGACACGTTGTGAGCAAAATCAAACCACTGTAATTGTTTTTTGTAACAATCTATTTCTCTTACTGTAACTCTGACAAAGCATAGAGAAGGAATACACACATTTAATAAATAGAAAATATTTATTATACAGCATTATCAAGATTATCTGACAAAAGGCAGTAACGAGCCAAAGGAAAACACTTTTACAAGAAGCTAAACAACTTGTATAAGCACATACATTAAGGTGAAGAGTATCTGCCCTTTGAGTACAGGGTATGTATGTGTACATTTCCAGTTTTGAACAATTATGCTATAAGAGCTAATACTGTATTGTGTTCAAGAAAATTTTTAATCATGATAATAATTAGGCATTCAGAGAAATAATGTAATTGGTGTTGAATGTGTTCACCAAATGTCTCAGACTAAAACCTCAGAACAAACTGACATATTATTTGAGTAGTAGAGCAGTTTTCCTGGTCTATTCTTACTTAAAAAAAAAACAAAAACCTGAATGCACAAGTCCTGTGATATCAAGGACATATGTTAGTGGCATTAAGATAAAAGACATGTTTCACGAATAATAGATAATAGGCTTTTAGTTGCTAGTTTGCCAATAAGCAGACCGTCTATTAAGCCCTGGAACCATCTACGATCGTCATTCTGTTTCATTACTGTGAAAGCATAGAACTAAAATTCCTATTTCAGTCACAAGGTCTTTCTACCAAAGGTGTTACAAATAATTTTTTAAAGGAAAGGCAGTCCATTCTTGATATGGAACCAACTAAACTTGGCAATGGAATATGGGAAGACATAAGAAACATGAGCCTCAAACATTGGAGCTGATGTTAAATTCTGAACAAATGATGCAGTGGGTATTTAAAGATGCTAAGATGATTTTTGGCTGAGAAATTAGCTTCCACATGAAGGAAGCATATTAAAATATGACTGCACATAAGGCATAAACAGATATTTAAAGGGGTAAGCTTCATTCCACGAATAATAGAAGAAATCAAAACAGCAAGAAAAATTGCTTTTATTGGGTGTAATAAGGAGGATAAAAATGAAACAACTGGATTACACGTACATGGATATTACATACAGCAAATGACAAAAATATAAAGAAGAGTGATGACAGTGAAAATTGAGGAACAAAAGTACATGGAAATAACAATTAAAAGAAAGTAAGAAGTGATGGATAGATAATTCGAGAAATTATGACAAGACATAGAGGTTAATATATGTTTCAATCACCAAAAGCTCAAGTCGCTGTGGAAAATCTTTTTTTAAAAAAAATCTAAAGTGACCTGAAATAATCTCAATACTGTCATCTCGATCTCATGTTTTAATAATGATGTGTGAAAATTTATAAAATGTACCTCTTTATTGTTACCCACAGTTTTTATGAATTTTTAATGTGACAGATTTTCAAGCCACTTCATTAATAATGTGTTCCACATCATAAAATATCTGAAAAATAAGTCCCCTCGTAGATGAGGAAGAACCATCTGAGCAGTGTGTGAAAACCACAAGACCACAGCACTCAAGCCTTCGGAGAGCTTCTGTAAATATCAGTGACAATATAGAAAACATTATTAGAACATAAAAATATCTATACTCTATTGGAAAGACAACCTTCCGGTTGCAATTCCACTGACGTTAGGTTGCACAAATTTTATTATCACATGTGCACAAGGACATAGGAACACATTTACGAACTAGTTACAGGGACTTGGATGACAAGAGGAGAGGATTATTTGTCATTGAACCAGTAATAGTTGCTATGAGTCCACCGTTAAGTTCGAAGAAGGATTTGTTTCCGTAGTACATAGGAGAAACAATGGCACCAAATACACATACTGCATCTTAGAAGTTCAACTGGTAATAATATTTGCTACAGTAAATGTAAGGTAACAATTTTACCATATGGTTTGTTCTCTTTCATTGAAGGGCAGAGACGAGCCCCCTTGGCACAAACACAAGATCATCCACAAACATCTTCTGCCGCTCTCCAAACAATCTCTTGTTCTAGCCTTTTTTCCCAAATCACCAATAAGCGAGTATCCGCTATGGGACGTTATCTGCGCTGATTGTGTTCACCACCTCTTGCTTATGTACTGCCTCGCTTCTCACGCCATCCTCCCGTAGCACTCCTGATGAAGCACTTTTTGGTGATGCTTTTGCTCTGATTCCTGTTTTCCAAAGCAGAGAGACATCGCAGGGCAGCAAGGTGTCCATGCACTTTTTTCCAAGCGTGACAACGCTGGCTCTGCCTCAGGCGTAATGGGTGAAGAGAGGCCCCAGTCTGGGCTCTGAACACCGCCAAGGAGAAGGGGTAGAGAAAAATGAGCTGCGGCGTCATGGGTGGCTCCATGCCTGCCCCTCCTTCACCCACCTGCTCCGTCTGGCTCCCCCAGGCTCCCGGGGACTACCATGAATATCATGATGTCAACTAATGATTCACCTGGCAGGTCCACATGCACTGTCTCTTCGCTGGCCAAGCTTGTGTGGGCATGTGTATCTATGCACAATTGTCCAAAAGAGGAGATTATTTCTGTTGATTTATTTATTTACGTACACATGTATTTATTTATTTATGTGGTGAAAGTTGTACACTATATGGGATTGTGCTTTGTCAGAATTCCCTTTCTTCCCAGAGAAGGCTTTTCAATAATTCAAGAATCAGGATCCTCGCTGGGATCTTTTTTTTTTTTTTTGCTTGCAGAGCACAGTCCCCTCTGGCTTTCGCAAAGTCAGCAGCATTGTCTCCCTTTCCCACTGACTTCACCCTCCTCTTCCATCTCCTCCTCCCAGCTGTCTGCACATCTCCGCAGGTGCTGGTCCTCTCTGGTTTTTCTTGCTTTTGCAAGTGGACACCTCCTTCCTACAGGGTGGAAGAGCTTTGCTTATAGTCCCTCAGGATGACCGAGGCGTAGGTCACGTTGGGAGGGGTGCAGAGCACCGACTCGGACACGGGGGAGCTGGGCACCGAGCTGCCCGAGGCCACCGAGTCGCGGAAAGGCGACGGAGGTGTCAGAGCAGGCGAATCCTCAGGGACGGGTTTGCTGGCAGCCTGCAGATCCTCCTCTTCCTCTTCCAATTCGTCTTCCTCGGTGTTCCCTTCCCGCTCATACAAGTACTCTTGGAGGAGCTTGAACCTCTCGCTGTCGTCGTCGTCCTCGTCTTCTGCTGGCGGGGAGACGGGCTCCTCCCCGAAGGTGCTCAGCTGCAGCGGGAGCATTTGCAGGTGCTGCGGGGGCGCCGGGGGCGGGTACAGCGAGCGCACCCCGTTCCCCGGGCCCCCGGGGACTGCAAGCACCGCGTTGAAATCCGGGATCCCGGTGCTGAAATTGTTGACCACTCCCTGTAGCTGGTCCATCAGGGATTTCTGTGGTTGCGGTGGCTGCTGGAGGGGAGGGGGCAAGCCCTTGGGGATGGCCGGGTCTGCCAGGAACAGGGGGGTCTCCTCTGTGGTCAGGTGGGGCGGCAGAGGCGGGGTGCTCACCGCGGTTGGCACGCGTCGGTGCACCACCATAGAAGGACTGCTGGGAGGGCTGAAGCCAACCGGCTGGGCATCCTCCTCCTCTACGTTGTAAAGGGTCTTGGTGCTGGTATCTGAAAAAGTCAGGCTCTTGCCAGAGCCCTGGTAACTTTTAGTGAGGGGCTTGATGACGGCTGTTTGGTTGCAGGCCGTCTCATTGGTCTTCACGTGCACAGAGAGGCGGTGCCACATGTGCTGTCCCTTGGGCACCTGTCTTCCACCTGGTTCAGACCATGACACAGACTTGCCATTAGAACTATGAATAAAATAGAGATGGATTTATTTGCAGATATATCATGCACACAGGAGAAAATACATATAAATTATATGCAATCCAGCTCAATGCAAATTGATCCCCTCCCCGACTGTATGTCTGGTCTCCACATCCTTAACCTCCTCTTATTACAGGTCAAAGGCCAAAAGCTGCAGTGACCACAGCTTGCCTCTGTAGCTGCAGTCAGCGATTCCACCAACCCCAAGACAAGGCAGAACACTTGGATCCTGAGAAAGTCAGAGGGGGAGAAAAGCCAGCCTGCTGCAGAAGCGGCTATTTTCATTTCTCTCCGAGATTTCACAAAGTTTTGACACACTCATGTACACACATACACCAAAGATATAACCACAACGTTGCCACTCAGTGCAAGCCCTTGAAAGAGTCCAAAATTGATGGAAGAAAGAAGTAAGAAATAAAACTATAGATAGACAGGGACCACAAGAGCGTCCTGACCCTCCCTCTCGCCTCCCTTTCTTCTCTAGCCCCTGGAACAAATTAAAACCCACATATGAAGCTACTCTCATTGTCCTGTGAGGTTGTAAATTACATCCCCTCAGTTGCCCTTTCTGATAGGCAGGTATCTCCTGGTGCCAGAGCAGCAAGGTCAGAGGCATGGCACCTGTATAGAAGAGAAAAGAGGAGATGGCAGAAAACCCAGACCCCTGTTCCACTTCTGTGTGCCATGACTTTTGCTTTTCTTTTTTATTTCAACGCATTATTCCCGACACACATAATGAATCACAATTCACATAAAGGCCCTGATTCACAGCTGCTAGTTTGGGATTTCCCCGCTGGGGACTTTTAACTAGGTGTGTTTGAAAAGAGACAGAACCAGGAAGCCCAGCAAAGTACAGATGCTCAGACCCTGGTTTAGCCTTTCAACATAGGTTGTGATGCAAAGGAGACAAAATTAAGATTCAGAGAAAGCAGAAGTTACAGAGACAAATGTCCCTTCCTGGCCTTTTCCTCACTGAGCTTTGGAAAAGAAAAATGTTAGGGTACCAGCAGCCCTCCTGCCTTAACAACTTTCATTCTTTATGGGACCATCAAAAAACCAAATAGGAGAAGGAGGAGGAGGAAGAGGATGAGAAGTAAGAGGAGAAGGATGAAGAAGTGGGAGAAGGAGGAGGAGGAAGAAAAGAGGGGTACTGTGCATATCACTCAAATTCTATTCTGTATGTTGTAATAACTCTGGTCTTACTTTCGGACTTTTAGCTTTTTTTTTTTTTTTATAATTTTAGCAGATGGCAGTACCTTACCATAGCATACTATTAATAACATCAGTGTTAATACTTACATCAGGAAATATTTGTGTGTGTGTGTGTTGTTCTTTTTTTTTTTTTGAGTTTGCTTTTTCACTGTATCCATGAAAACAACAGAGAAAGTAGCACTATGTCAACACATTTTTGACAGTAAAACGAATAGGGATAAAGAATAATTTTTCTTCGGTGGATGTGTGAAATAGGCTATTCTGTATCATGGTCTTTGGTTTTGAAAAATGTAGGAAGTGATCAATAGTTAATATAATGGTTTATTTAGTCATTTTGAAAACACAAGAATGAATACTTCAAGAATTATGCATGTTGCCTTTATGATGATGATAATATTTTGACATTTTATATATCATAATCTTGAAAAGTGAAGTGAGTCAAATAAATACGGAGTCTTGCAGAAATTCTGATACCTATTATAAAAAATTCTGGCTATAAAAGTCCTAAAATAAATATAATAGTTAAAATTTTGATCTCATATTTGGGAAAAGGTAGTTCCTCTATCTTACAATTTATATGAGATATATATATGTGTGTGTGTATATATATATATATGTACTTATTTATTTATTTGTGAGAGAGAGAGAGCGTGCAGGTGGGGGGAGGGGGCAGAAAAGGAGAAGGAGAGACAATCTTGAGCAGACTCCCTGCTGAGCATGGAGCCCAACAGTGGGCTTTGTGGGGGCTTGATCTCACAAACCTGAGATCACCACCTGAGCTGAAACCAAGACTTGGATGCTCAACTGACTGAGCCACCCAGGCACCCCATTTATGCTATATTTTTAATTGTCTAAGAAAAATCTCATCTCCAAAATACTATGTGAAAATTAATATTTGTCTGCAATATATGCTTAATATATTTCCTGAGAATGTAGAAGTACTTGTAAATGCAAAATTACTGGCTTTTCAGCCTCCACACTCTACCAAGAATACCTTTCTTCCGAGTTAGGTCAACTATAAAATAGATGGTTGGTGTTCTCAGCATGAGCACATCATCAACCAGCCAGCAACCAGGACCACAATCCGCAGTTCCTCTTCTGAGTTGGAAACTCTAGGTGAGCTCACCTCCCACCTCCTTCTTTCTCAATTTCCTCCAATCCCTACTCTACTCAGGCCATCTTTCTCTCTTAATACATCCATTATGACTCTTCCAAAAAGTTGTAATTTTGCCTCTTGCCTTGCCTATTAAATATGCTTTAGTGTACCATCCAACCTCAATGATTTGCATCACTTTTTTAAAAAGAGATTTTATTTATTTATTTGACAAAGAGAGAGAGAGTATGAGTGGGGAGAGAGACAGGGGGAGGGAGAGAGACAAGCAGACTCCTCCCTGAGTGTGGACTCCACCCTGAGCATGGAGCCCAATGCGGGGCTCAATCCCAGGACCCTGCGATCATGACCTAAGCGGAAATCAAGAGACAGATGCTTAATGCATTGAGCCATCCAAGAGTCCCTGATTTGCATCACTGTCAACTGTAATGGAAACATCCTTTCCTTCTTCTAATGCCTGCCTCTCAATGCTTATTTTATTTTTTATAAAAATCATTAAACTAAAAGGAGGCTTTATGTCTTTATTTAGTTGTGTGTGTGTGTATATGTGTGTGTATGTGTGGGTGTTTAAGAAACAAGTCCCTTGAGAGCCAGTCTACACCTCACTTAACCACCCGGCTTACAAAACCCAACAAGCAATTGCTCCAGTCTCCATATATGCTGGCAAAAGCATCCTTGTAGTCTCAGGACTTACTTCAATCACTCACTCACTCACATGGGCTGTTTTCCTCACTTCCCAAGGCCCTGTGTGAGCCTCTATTTAAATCATGTGCTTCCCTATTTGAAGGGCCTTATTAATCATCTTGCATATAGATAAAATCATATCTTAGTTCTGTTTTAATCCAACACCATTTTTATTCTTGAAATGCAAGATTTTTACCTTGGCTGTCAAAATTAGCAGCTTTGCTTCCCTTCAGTGTCTTGGTCTAGATTTGCTGTAAAGAACTGTTTAGTTAGGAAACAGTTCTAATGTCCCAGGGCATTTATCAGATTAAGAAAAATAGATTAACTTTTTTTTTTCAAGGACAAAACAAATTGCTTCCTAAAAAACAGAGATAATGAGGGAAATGTATCATCTCACAGACACTTCAGCACAGAGTATAAAGTTTAGTCCTTCTGAATTAGATGTTTCTGACATGTGGATCACATAGAGCTCGAATGGTCCATGAATCTACACATACGATAAGATTTGTTTTTACACTGGATTGATATTATGTCTTGATAGACTGTACACTGCTATATTGAAATGCATGTAAATGCTATCACAATAAAGTGTGCTGCCAGATACAAGTGTAGCTAAATTCTGAGAAGCTTTTTTGTGTTTTGTGTTCAAGTGGCTACTAAAAAAAATGTATGATTACTATCGTTGATCAGGGTGAAGGTTTAATAAGCATTTTGGTGTGAAAAGGGATTACCTTATTTGAAAAGACTGGGAGTCCACTGCTATGATATTAAGAAGAGAAAAGTGTATAAAATATGGGGCAGCCAAAGGGAGTAAATGCATTATCAAAGTGCAATATTACTATGAAAAAAGTCTTCTGTTTAATCCCAGATAACTTTAATACCCTCTGGTTCAGACACCAACTTCTTCCTTCTATTATTTAATTTTACCTGGTTTCCTAAACAGAAGTATTAGGAAAAGCAACCTGATTTAGAAACGCTACATAACTGTCGCAAAACACCCCATCCTTCCTGCTCTCACTTGGGAAGGCAGACACCAGGCTTCAAACAATCGCATATTTGAAGATCAAATGCAGTGGCATTTGGCGCGAACACCTCAGGTGGCAAAGTACATTTGTCGATACAGAAGTTATTGGAGGAAATGTCTGTTCGGCTGGAGGGGAACCAGGATGTAGAGGGTGATAGGTACCGAGTGTGCGCAGAGCCAAGCAGGCCTGGGGCTGCCGTGCCAGCCACGGCAGGCTTGGGATCTTGCTTTGATCTTTCTCTCATTAGGTAAATCTAACAATCCCCCCAAACAGAAAACCCAATATTTACAGCACTTTAGAGGAAGGTTGGAAGTGGGTGGTGTAAACAGATGAGTATATCTTTGGCATTCGGAGTGATCGTGTCTGTTTTATTTGTTTCAGTAAGTACTAGTTAGATCTGCAGGGTACACTGCTCTCTGCTCCAGAGAGGTCTAAAATGGGAATAACAGTGGGTGGGTGTTTGAGATCAGGAGGGAAGCATCCTGCACAAGCTGCCTGAGGGGGAAGCTTACACAGCACCTGTCTCCCTTATGTCCAATTCCAGTCTTTGCCACGAGGCTTCATAGCTTCACGACAGACATAAGGACGGCATCCAGAGGGCCCACAGACAAGGCAAGACCTTCACAGAAGGAGGGGAGACTCACTCCTTGGAACCTAAAGGGGTTAGCATTTGTTTTCTCTGAAAATGAAAGTGGAAACAGGAAATGCCATTGAGTCACAGCATGGAGAGGATGGCTTACTAAGTCCAAAGAAGAAACCAAAGCTACAGGCTTATGGGCAGTTTTGCGGTGGCCGTCCAGCCACGGTGGGCACATGAGGCCTTTCCAAAAAGGCTGGTGCGGCCCCAACCGAGACACTCGGAAAGGGATGCCAGACATGTGTTGTCCAAATGCCTTGCCTTGCCTCTTCCTGCTTCAGGGAGCTGGTACCAGAAGGAAGTCTGAGTGGTGATTCTTGTAGAATCGCAGGCAGAGGAACTATTTGCAGCCATATGAGTCAGACTCTTGTTTTCTCAGGCAAGGCCAAGTTAATCTTCAGTACAAAGGGCTTCCACTGATGCCAGTTATACTTTTGAAGGCTTCCCAGAAAAATCTGCATATTCAGTATATAATCTCTGGGAGCCTATGTGAACATAATTAAAATTTCTCACCTTCCTGACTCACCACTAGTAAGGTAGAAAATTCTCCGTGTTATTGGACACAAATACTTTTTGACTACACAGGAACTTGGTAGTTTCTGCGGATATCAGTCTCAAATAGCATTGTGAATTTTACCCCTCTCCTCTGATTCTAACATCATAAGCTAGTCAGAGAACCACTTGGCTTACCAAAACTTACAATATCACAAAGTCTAAATATAAGTCCTCCTTTTAAAATCTTTGGATGAATCACATTCTATATGTTAAAGTTATATGATACAGGACATATGACAGCACAAAGGAAATCAGCTTGCCTTTATTAAGCTTTGTGCTCTCTTCAATGAGTCAATTAAGAAAAAGACAGCCACAAACAAAATGAGCTGACCAAAGAATGGGAGGCTCCATAAACTTTGTCTGGCCATAGGGTCTACTGTCTTGAGAAAACTGACAAATCTGTTTCAAACTAATGAGTAGAATTCTAAAGGTTACTAAATTTTTTCTAAGTACATTTTAAATGGCCATTGGTTCAACCTAATCATGATTACTGGCCGAGGAAAGAAATTCCCATGCCCAGGTTTACTGAAGACATCATGTTGGTATAGGAGTACTATTTTAGCTGAGATATACCAGCTGTGGTTCTATTCCTCCAGCAAGTCTAGATGAGTCTAGATTCCGTTCCCTTTGAAAGAACTTCAAGTCAAGCATTATCGTATCTTCCATGCTCCATGCTACCAGGCCTGTAATTTTAAGAGCAAGTCATTTGATGCTCCCCAGCTCTAACCTGGAGTCCTCATGGTTTGCTCTGGAAACACAGGACAGTTTCACTGCTCTGCTAGAATTACTCCTCAGAGACGGGACAGATCTAGGCAGACCATAATGGTCCAGCAGGCAGCTTTATCTCCATCACTAGTCCCTTTGCCTTGATTGTTCACAAAAGCTGTGGGAACTGAAGGTCACAGAGAGAACATATCTTTTTTGTTGTTGTTTTTTGAGGAACGGCCAAGGCTAAAATTAGCCAGTCTCTTCTCAATCTTTTCCTGATCCTTTGTAATCTCCTGAAAGAAAGCTTGAATAGATCCTATTCTGAGAATTCTTAACAACGAAGCTATTAGTTTTGCCGACTGTGGATTTTTCTTTTTCTTTTCTTTTTTTTTTTTTTGGTCACCTACGAAGAATGTACCCACTTTCAGCTTTTGCTTTTGCTTTTAGGCACTCACCTTTAAGTCATGAAATGTTAGGTGACTCTCCTCTCTTTCTGGCCCTGCTGTCATGGCAAGACAAGCACATCTACTATTCCCATCAATCCCTCTTGACAGGCAGCCAGCAGCTGTCACAATCAGGATCTCCTTGCTGTGCCCTTGGTCAGCTCAACCCACGCTGCAAGAAATGCTCAATGCCTTTTGACCGGGGAAAATTACAGACAATGCATCCACGCAGACTAGAGTGGCTTTGATCTAGACGAGCAGGGGCGTCCTGACCACCACCTGAAGCATACTGGCATGGCTACCATATTTCTCTCTCAAAGAATCAGTCTGATTTGAGTGAGACCACACTCTTTCTATTTGGGCTTTTTAAGGGAATATCGGAACACAGACTTCCCAATGCACTCCACTGAGTGAAGAGACGCCACGGCCTTATACTTTGGCCTCTACAGCCAGGTTCAGTAGCAAACATTTGAACAAATTGGGCTCTTCTCATCTGAAGAGCTATTCAAGCCACAGACACCTTATCAGTGGACTCCCTCCTGCTGCAGGAATGTGTACCTTTGACTCTCCCAGGAGTTTGAAGGGCTGTAAAGGAACAGCTGAAAATGACCACAGACTCCATGCACAATGAATTGAACATGGTCTATGTTCTTTTGTTAACTTAAAGAGACACTGTCAAGATCTAAAGGTCAAAAATTGGACCAAACATGCATCATTTTTATCAGACGGCAAAAATCTGATAAAAACACTCAGAATTCTGGAGAAATAACTACATTTCCTTTTCGTAAAACTCTTTTCATGGGATTCACAAAACCTTTGTTTTGTGCTCCTCAGGGCGTGGGAGGCCCCCAGCAGAGGCTCATGTCAGCACCCACCCCCTCCAAATGGTATTATGGAACTCTCCATAAGTTCAAGTTATGGCTTTTACTTTAATGCAGACAGCATCATTTCAAACACTTGTGCAATAGCAAAAAGGCAAGGAAAAAAAAAAAGGAAAGGAAAGAAAAAGAAAAACAAAAAGAAAAGCAAAGAAAAAGCTCTGTTTGCCAAGAAAAAGCTGACAAATTTATGAAGGGGGAAAATTCACTTTCAGGCTTGTGAGTGGGAGTCACAAACAAAAGCGAATCTCCAGAATCCGAACAAGTGTTGTGTCTTGTGTTGAAACTTAAAAAAGCAAAAAGACTAACGACTTGACAGTGCCCTTTTAAGAACGATGGACAATCAAATTAAGGCAGTCGTGCAAACCACGGCACGTAAATGGTTCCTCATTCTTGATGGCATGCACCACATCTGTTTCCATGTTAGAAAGTGGAAAAACCCAGGAGAGAGAAAGCAAGGGGCAAACCACTACATTGTCCATGCAGCTTCTCTTACACATTCACTGCAGTGTGGGGGTTTTCAAAGCTGCACATGTGCCGACGGACATTGGCTGGTGGGCGAGAATTCTGGCTGCCTCTTCCTGAAGATTGAAAAGAAAAAGACACCCAGTGAGTGAGTGGTTATACAAGTGTTCAGATAGAGTGATCACACCACTCAGGTGGTGCCTGGGCCTGGGCCGGGGCCTCGGCTGGCTCCTGAGCCTTTCTCCATGACATCTCCACCCCTACGTGTCTCCCTTGCACTGGCTGTTTCTTACTGCCAGGCTCATTGCTGAAAGCCACATCAGTGGAGTGCATTCTTTCTGTTACCTTATGGGACCATCTCTTTCCAAGTGGCGGATGCTTTTTCTGCTGTGTGTCTGTCGGCCCAAAATCAGTCCTTTCCCTCCACTCTTGACATCGCCCTTTCCTCCTGGGGGCAGTGGGCTCCACGTGCACTCACATGGATGCAGGCTGAATCTCCCTGCCCATCACCCCTCTTATAGGATGTTCATGGATTTATGTCTTACATTGTGAATTTTAATTGCATTGTTAATTTTCCTTCATATTATGTTATCACAAAAGCATTGTTGTCACTTCCTATAAAGTCATACTTATCTCTTGGTGCTCATAGGACAGAGTGTATCTGATGGTAGAGAGAGGGGGAGTGGCGAGAGACTGGAGGAATCTGCCAGTTGGGGAGAATGTCATCGCATTCCTTGGCTAAAGGTCTCCTTATACAGCACATAGGATGATCTCATAAGGGGAGAAGAGCATTGACCGGTCATGGCAAGGGTAACGGGGCAGCCACGGGCAGTTGGCCTTTTACCATCTTCTGCTGGAGTGAGGATAAGTGGGTTTCCCATGAGTTAAGCAGCACTTCAGAAGGTAGTGGGATAAAGCCATCTTGTTAGCACTGCACAAAAGATGGCTGCCAATCACAGAAAAGAATTTCAGGAACAAGATGCTAAAGGTGAAGCATCAGCGGATGGGCTGTAGGTAGATGGATGAGGTTGGTTGAATTGGGGGGAATCTCAATATGAAGGAACTCTCAGTGATGAAGTCCCCTCTAGGGATCCCTAAAAGCTCACAAATATTCTTTTTTTTTTTTTTTAAGATTTTATTTATTTATTTATTTATTTATTTGACACAGAGAAAGAGAGAAAGAGAGATCACAAGTAGGCAGAGAGGCAGGTAGAGAGAGAGGGGGAAGCAGGCTCCCTGCTGAGCTGAGAGCCCAATGCGGGGCTCGATCCCAGGACCCTGAGATCATGACCTGAGCCGAAGGCAGAGGCTTTAAACCACTGAGCCACCCAGGTGCCCCCACAAATATTTTTTATGTACCAGCATATGAGATCCTGGTGACAACTATCCAGGGTTAATCAGAAGAAGACCACAATAGCTGCAGGCAAGTCAAAAACTTTGGCTATGTTTCCTATCTTTTTTTCCCCATTAAAGTGGACAAAAGAGGGGAGACAGAAGAGGAAGGAGCCAGAGACACTGCAGGAGCAGAGCACGCCCTTCCTATTCCACGTTTTCCAAACTGAGGCCTGGCACATGCTAGAAAGGAGAGATGTGAATTTGAGGTTTGAAACAAGAATACACTGGAATAGCTTTTCAATTCCTGAATTCAAGGAATCTGGCCTGAAAGTAGAACATGGGAAAACAGTCTTCCACAGCACAGCTGAAGGTAAAAGAGAAAAATAAAATTAATCGGTATGTGTATTTGCACCAAGTTTGGGTCATTCAAGAAGCCATTTCAAAGTAGATGATCTACCCAGAATAATTTGAAATCCTCGCCAGAGATAAAAACTAGAAATATCCTTGGTGTAACTTCATTACTATTGTAATAATCCATTTATTTAAAAAAAGATAGACAACAAGATAATGTTTGCTATTAAACTTGCTGAAGTAATATGTCCTTGACATTCAATATGCCCACTTGAAATCACAAAAACGATGACAACAGTGACAATTCAGCAGGCAGATGACAGGGGATAAAAAAGTATGTTGTTTCACTATATAAATGAAGCTATCAGTAAGAAAGAACATTTATACTACAAAATAATAGGACAACTTCATTTCTCAGGGAGAAAGGCAGAAAATACACTCAGGGGATTTGGCTTTCCCTTGTTAAACTGCCTGCATCCCTTGAATCCCCTAGTTAATTCTACCTGTAGTAATGTCTGCATTATAGGGGCTGGTCCCAGGGTGCTGGAATGCCAGGACCTCACCCAGGCTGGCTCAGGGACCTGTGGCCAATACAGATGCACCACATGTTCCTCATCAGAAGGACCCTGCACTTGGGATTTAGTGAGCTATAGTCATCATTTTGAAATCCATAATCATTATATCACTTAATTTGTGTTTTGTAAGTGATGTTTGATGGGGAAAGGAGCATGCACTGGGGCTTGGAGCCTCAGCTTACTCATGATCCTGCCTCCCTGACTTCCCTGGTGCCCCCTGGGATCCTCTGAGGCTTCACTATCTTCTTGCCCTGCCCAGGGATCACTGCCACTTTCCACCACTGGCAGGAGGCTCTGGCCATGAGTGCAGGAAGATCGAATTAGGCTCAAGTGCATGTGCTGTGTAGCATCTCCAGGCAGTGATGGGCCTTCACCTCCCTGGACAAGGTCACAGTGCATTTGACAGGCAATACCACAGGGGTGAGCCTCTCACCCATCCTCCGTGCAGGCACATTCTAGTCCACCTGCTGTTGTCGTAATATCCTTGGAGATCACTGGTCTACCAGGAGCTAGGATAGGAGGGAGGGGAGAGGGGAGATGCCTGGTTCAATTTCCCTGCAGTGTCTGCCCAGTGACTGGATGGGGGGAGGGGGATCTGGCAGCCTGAAGTTCGCACCTGCCCAGAGTCACAGAGTGGGGGTTGCAACACGTGGCAGAGTATGCACCTGGCCTCCAGGTCTCCTCCCTGCACCCTGCATGGGAGTGCAGCATTAAATGGCAAATAAAAAAACCACAAAGGCAGGTTGACAGAGAGACCACAGGAGAAAAGGCTTTATATTGTAGTCTTTGTAACATTTCCCTCTGTCTGTTCAACCAAGGGCCTCATGTTTTCTCTTTGCACCGGGCCGTGCAAATGATGGAGCTGATCTTGTCTGCTGGGTGTATGATGATGCTAAAAACCACAGGGAAACATCCTGACAGCTCAGAGATCTGACGTGCTGACATCAGCATAAGTGCACAGAGTGTGGCATGCCTGGACGATGGCACTTCGGTCTCCCCGGGACCCAGAGCTCTGTGGCCTCCGGCGCACACTTGGAATTAACTGCTGCAGTTCGCGGACAGCTTTCTGTGGTTCCTTTAGAGGTGGCAGGCACAGTAACTCCCAGCAATCCCAAAGCCACCTTAATTCACTATTGATTGAAATAGTTGAAAAAATTATAGCATTTCCTTCATAGTGCCGTTTTCTTCAGTCTCTGACTCACTTTGTGTTGACATGAAATGTAAATGCCCTATGCCTACAGATCTTACTTTTATGAAAGGGGTGGTTGATTAAAGGTTACAGGCCAAAGCCTTGAAAAATCTGATGCAACAGTGTCCATTTTATCACTGCACAAAAACTCAGAGGAGCCTGACTTCAGGGTATTTTTAGCAACGGTAAAACCACATATTCAACCAACCACAGATTCGGCGAGCCGGAGTAAAAGCTTGGAGGGAAAATGCAGCATATGGAGACTTGTCAAATATAAGTCCCAAATCTGTGCTTGAATCTTTTGGCACAAACTGTGGATTTAAAGAAACCCCAGAAATTTAGTAAGAAAGATTCCTCTTCAGTTTCTTCTGAAATTGCAGTTTTTTCTTTTCTTTTGCTCTTTTTTTTCTTTCTCTTCTTCTTTCCTATTTTCTTTCATCCTTCTTTTCTTTTCTTTTTTCCTTTCTTCCTTCTCCTCTCCCCCACTTCCTATAGTCATTGTTCGTTACAGTTTCTCCCATCTTTTCTCATTGTCCAGATCTTCCTTTGCAGAAGAGAACGTCTCTCTTTGGGTGTACTCAGTCCCATATGACTTTGTTTTAATGTGTTATTTTCTTTACAGTAGTTCATTCATATGTCAGTTTCTGTGCAAGAAATTATTCTTAACTTGAACTTGAGAAGTTGTTACAAACAGGTTTCACTCCTGGTGGTGCAGAAGTAGGGTGGCTGGATAAGGGCCCAGGAAACCAGGCACTCTCCAACTGTGTATTTGCCCCTTTCAGATTCTGTTTTTCCATCCACAAAAAACTGTTGAAAGAATAAATGTAAAGGGGCGCCTGGGTGGCTCAGTGGGTTAAAGCCTCTGCCTTGGGCTCAGGTCATGATCCCAGTGTCCTGGGATCGCGCCCTTCATCGGGCTCTCTGCTCAGCAGGGAGCCTGCTTCCTCCTCTCTCTCTGCCTGTCTCTCTGCCTCCTTGTGATCTCTCCCTCTCTGTCAAATAAATAAATAAAATCTTAAAAAAAAATAAAGATAGCACTATTAAAACCCTCTGAAGAAGGGAGGGACAAAAGCACAGACAAAAGACCCAGGCATTTTAAGTCTCAGTGAGATTTAAAGTAGACTAATCCAGAGTATCCCAAAGTTTACTTCATTTTGCTTAAGACTGTTAACCACTTTCCTTATTCAAGAAGTTCAATAACTTCTACTAGAAAATAAAATCTTTTCAGGTTGTGGAGGATGGGGGGGTGGGAGGGAACAACATTAATGACACTGAACGGATGTGACAGGAGCAGGTGAAAGCTAGGTACAGAGCAGGTTAGCTGTCTATCTGAAGTTGCACATCTCTGATAGATTTGGAGGTGAGGCCTCTTTCAGCAGAAACAGTCTATACAATCCCAGATGGTCAGTTCACCCTGGAAATAATAATGTGGCAGCTGCCCAAACTGATCATAAAGATTGGCAGCAACCACTCAAGACCATTTCAGCAGAATGTGGTCTATCTTTTTTTTATATAGATAAATATAGGATAATTTGTGCCTCTGATTGCTTCCCAAAGCCAAATGCATTTTTTCCTATTATCTGAATTTAAATATTTATTTTTAAGCATTCGTTCGTCAGAGAGTGGAGCTCTGATTGGATATGTAAGCCCTCTGTAAATGGTAATTTCTTCCACTCTTCATTTTAGTGCATGGATATCTAATATAGTACATTAATGTTCTTTATATAAACACACAGTGCAGTTTCTCCAGAGAGGTGTAAACTACTGTTCTTTAAAGAGAATTTTAATTATAAAGATTTCTGAGCTAATAAGAGCTTATAGAAAATGACCTAATAAAATTCAATTTAATTGTTATAGATTTGCCAAATATAAACATTTTTTCCTTATATAAAGTTTTCTTTCTTTTTGAAAACATTAAGAACATATGTGAAGCCCTTTGCATATTATTCTTAATACTAATCCCATCCTTTCCAAGGGAAAACTTGGTATGGGTGAATCATCACTTGGCATAATTTAATACTTTTACAACATATAACATATATATTCATGTGTTAATAAATAATATATAGTAGTGTTTACCATGTTATTAGATTTTATTGACATGGCATCACGCTCTATTTCCATTCAGTAATTTGCCCATTTTTTCCATTTTGTATTACATTAATAGGTACAGTTCTAATTCTCTTTTTTAATTGTTATGTTAGTCACCATACAATATATCATTAGTTTTTGATGTAGTGTTCCAAGAATAGTTCTAATTCATTCACTTAAATTAAATTAAATATATACCATGCTACCAAAATATAATCAATTCTACTGATGTCCACTTAGGTTGTTTCCTACATTTTGCTATTTTAAGCAACGCTGCAGTAAACATTCTAGATTATGTCTCCTTGAACACATATATGGGAGAGTTTTCCTAAGTTATGGACTTAGAAGTAGAATTGGTGGATTGTTGTGAGGGTACGTTCATCTTTCTTATATATGTGGCCAAATGGCTCTATCAAGTGCTTGCCCAATTTACACTAGCATGTGAGAATTCATATTATTCTTTCTGTTTGTTCTTCAGACATCTTTAAAAAATGGCTTTTTATTATGAAAAATTTCAAAAATATAGAAACATGGAGAAAATACTAAAATGAACACCATATCCCTATTATTCAGCTTTAGTAATAATATATATGTGAATCTTATTCCATCTATACTGACATTTATTTACTTTAAAGAAAAGCTAAATCATTGTGTTTTCATCCATAAGTAATTCAGTATAGAGGCCTATAATATAGGTGCACATTTTTATTTTATTTTTTTTCTCCCAAATATGTTTTTTTTTTTTAGTGTTACAAGATTAATTGTTCATGCATCACACCCAGTGCTCCATGAAATACGTGCCCACCTCAATACCCACCACCAGGCTCACCCAAACCCCCACCCCACCCAAACCCCTCAGTTTGTTGCTCAGAGTTAAAAGGAAAAATAATATTATCACATCTAAAATACATTAATAGTAATTCTTTAATATTTGATATTAAATGCTTAATATTAAAGTCACTATTTGGATTTCCCTGATTGTCTTATATATTTTTATTTTATTTTTAATTTTCAAATCAGCATCCAAACAAGATCTGCATATTGCATTTTGTTGATGACTCTCTTAAGCCTTTTTTAATCTATAGATGTTCCCTCCTCCTTTTTTTTTTTTTTTAAGATTTTTATTTATTTATTTATTTGACAGAGAGGAGAGAGATTACAAGTAGGCAGAGAGGCAGGCAGAGAGAGGGGGAAGCAGGCTCCCCGCTGAGCAGAGAGCCCCAAGTAGGGCTGGATCCCAGGACCCTGAGATCATGACCTGAGCCGAAGGCAGAGGCTTTAACCCACTGAGCCACCCAGGCGCCCCCCTTCTCCTTTTTTGATGGCTATTTATTTGTTGAAAAAAAAATACTGTTTCCCAGATGATTATGGATTTTACTGGTTGAGTCCCTATAGTGTCATTTAATATGTTTCTCTGTCACCTATATTGCCTATGAATTGATAGTTAAATTTGAGGGCTTGATCAGATTTATAGTTGTTTGTACAAGGAGTACAATTTATAGGAGATAGTGTTTACTTCCTATTATACCAGACCAAGAAGCATATAAATTGGGTTGTTTATTAATCACATTAAGATTGATCAGTGGGTTCAGGTGTGGTCAGCCTAATGCATATGTTACAAAACTTCCCATCAGCCTTTCATCTAGTGGTTTTAGCAGTCACTGATGATCATTATGAAGATCATTTTATTACAAAACTACAAAATGGTAATACTATAATTCTATCATCCTTTCTGTATTTGTCAATTAGATTTCTTTTCTAAAGTAGAATTTCCCCTCATCAGGTACTTAGTTCCTCTGACGTACAGGTCAAACAGAAAACACAAGCCAAATGGATGATTCTTTTCTTTTCTTTAGAAATGTTCAGAATAGGGGCACTTGAGTGGCTCAGTGGGTTCAAGCCTCTGCCTTCGGCTCAGGTTATATCTCGGGATCCTGGATGGAGCCCCACATCAGGCTCTCTGCTCAGCGGGGAACCTGCTTCCCCCTCTCTCTCTGCCTGCTTCTGCCTACTTGTGATCTCTGTTGAATGAATGAATAAATAAATAAATAAATAAAATCTTTAAAAAAAAAAAAAGACATGTTAAGAATAATGATTTGGTTTTCTAACATCCTCCAACAGTGATCAGTGTATCGCCTGTGGGTGTGCTTCTATTGTCTAACTGTTTCCCTTGATTTTTTGGTAATACTGTCCTAACTTCCATTCCTAAACATATAAAGCGCACACACACACACATACATGCACACACACATATATATAGAAATACACATATACATATAAAATAAGATTCTGTAGAGGCAGTACATGGTAGATGGTATTATCCGTGCTAGAGTTGCTTTACTGCTTTATCTGTTAAGCAGAAGAGAACAGATTATCTTAATCTAATCCAGAACTAAGTTGACTCACAGCTGTTTTATAACTGGGATAAGATCTGGTCTATTGTAGGGCATATCCCCTTCAGGACTTTTTTTTTTTTTTAATATTTTATTTATTTGACAGAGAGAAACACAGCGAGAGAGGGAACACAAGCAGAGGGAATGGTAGCGGGAGAAGCAGGTGAGCAGAGAGCCCGATGCAGGGCTCCATCCCAAGATCCTGGGATCATGACCTGAGCCAAAGGCAGACGCTTAGCGACTGAGCCACCCAGGTGCCCCTCCCCTTCAGGACTTTTAACAGAACATCTGACTGTGCACTAGTACACCTCATCTGGTGGATCTTTATCACTTCAGCATGAAGAGGCTATGGGACATTCTGGCCAGCTTTTCAAAGATTTTCAGTTTACATTTCTGGCTTCCTGACCCACACAACTTCGGAATTAGGCAAATGATGGAGAACCCTGACCACATGATTGAGTGCCTCTGAGTCTCCAATTTGGTCAGTCTTGCCTCATGAGGTTGCTAAAGGCATTTCTGTTTATTTATTCCTCCCACTGGTGGGTCTGTCTCCTCAGTATTGAAAGACTCCATGAAAATACCGCTCTATGTCAGAAGTGTTCAGTTCATCTTTTAACCTTTCTGATCCACTCAATTGCAGGCAATTGCAAATGTTTTGAGAGAAAAGCTAGACACATGTCGAAGGCTCTCTGCCTTTCTTTTTAGCACTTCAGCCTAATGGCCACAGCATCTCTTCTGCTTTCTCTCATTCTTCCACTGACTCTGCTTGGGCCATGCCTGGATGCTCAGCGTGGGTCATGCCTGGACACTATGCCCCCAGCCAGGGCCTGGAGTTGGCAGATGCTCCCTGAGAAGAGCAGCTGCAGATCATCGGTTCACTTCTTGGTTCTCTTCTCTCTGGTAGTCTAGTCTCACTCTCCTTATCACTTCAGTAACAACCTGATAAAACGTTTTTGTCTTTTATATATGTTTCCGGAAACTTCTTTACTCTTCACAAGAGTTTGCACATACTTCTTTCAGCATTCAAACATGTTTATCAAGTTTTTGACCACAATGAAATGTATATTATTTCTTTGCATCTCTCCTGTGACCCTTTCCACTTCTTATTATGTAAGTTTCTTATGTTAATTCTTACCTCCTACATTTGGTAGGCCTTAGTTTCTGAAGGGCAGATTCTATATCAGATTTACCATTGTGTACTTATCTCCCTTTTTTCTTGCCCCAACTTTTGGAAATAAAAGGAAACCATATAATCTCTCATGCAAAGAATGATCACTTTTAAGAATGAAGGGAGTGATTTAAAAGTCATGTTATGACAAAATACAAAACCAGGGACTTGGGGGGGTGGTTGAAAATACACATGGGCACCTATTTATAGTAAATGAATGAATGGCTGAAAAAATCAAAACAGAATGGGGAAATATTCTTAATAGGAAAATAAACCAGATATACGTCTGAGCTTCTTCATCACCTTGGTAGTTTCAGGAA
>CM053608.1:15317221-15348812 GCA_028646535.1 Procyon lotor
TCCCTATATTTTCCAAATTGACCACAATAAATATTTATCACTTTCTTAAATATGAAAAATAAGCAATAAATATTATTCTAAAAAGAAATATATAATAACATGATTTGGGAGTAAAATTCCTTCTCCTCATAACTTTACCCCAATAAACTACGGCATTGCCTGGGATCTGTGAATATATTTTCTTTTGCTGAAAAAAAGAGTTGAAGTAAAAACCTACAAATACATATTAAAATATGAGCTACTAAGGAACAATATCAAATAAAAAGTACAGAACTTGGAAATTCAAACTAATATTTTTATGTAAGCCAGTATAATATTGTAATGCATATTTGAAAGTTGCCAAGAGAATAAATCTTAAAAGTCCCTATCTCAATGACAAAAACAAAAAAACAAAACTCACATACACATAACTTTTGTAACTTTGTGTGGTGATGGATGCTAACTAGAATTATTGTGGTGATCATTTCATAATGTATCCGAATATCCAGTCATTATATGGTACACCTGAAACTAATAGTTCTATGTCACGTATCTTAATAAAAAAGGGGGATATCAATTAAAAATTGGAAAACCAGGTTATCTCAAATGTCTCTCAGAACTAATATTCATTTAACTGAAGACTCTCATGAAGCTAATTATATTCCACAGTGAGACAACCCATTAATTTTATTTATCTGTGAATACAGATGGGGGTCTCAGTTACTTAAATTGACCTAAATCATAGCATCTATAACGTTTTTGAATATTTTGTACATTTACATATGTGCTTATCTCATATTTGAGCATGAATCATGTTATATTTCTTGTTTCTTTAGCATTTGACAAATATCTAAATAAATTATGCAAAAATCATGTTTGCCAAACATGTTATATAAGGCATAGAAACTGAGTGATCAGCGCCTGGGTAGCTCAGTGGGTTAAAGCTTCTGCCTTTAACCTGAGATCCTGATCTCAGGATCCTGGGATTGAGCCCCGCATTGGGCTTTCTGCTCAGCAGGGAGCCTGCTTCCTCCCCTCTCTCTGCCTACTTGTGATCTCTCTGTCAAATAAATAAATAAAATCTTTAAAAAAAAAAAAAGGAAGACATGAAATGTAAACAGAAAATAGCTGCTGATAACTCATCATAACTTGTGATTCATGGGGGTGCCTGTGTGGCTCAGTCAGTTGAGCATCTGACTCTTGATTTCAGCTCAGGTCACGATCTCAGGGTCATGAGACTGAGCCCCATGAAAGGTTCCATACTCATTGAGGAGTCTGCTTGTAATTCTCTCTTTTTCTCCTTCTCCCACTGTCTCTCCTGCTCCTGCTCTCTCTCTCTCTCTCAAATAACAACTTGTGATTCATTAATTATAAGTTCAAATTTAGTTTAATTTTGATCAATTAAAAATGATGACTTCTTGGGGCACCTGCCTGGCACAGTCAGTTAAGCATCTGACTCTTGATTACAGCTCAGGATTGTGAGTGATCTCAGGGTTGTGAGATTGAGCCCTGCATTGGGCTCGGTGCTTAGCACAGATTCTGCTTAAGATTTTCTCTCCCTTTGCCTTTCCCCACTCTCTAAAATAAATAAATAAATCTTTTTAAAAAATGATGAATCCTTGTTATATATTTGATATGGTAAAAAGACCAGGATTGTCAATCAACTATTTTCCTATCCTTTGACAAAATATAAAAAATTGGGGAAAAAAGGGAAAAAGAAAAGAAATAATTACTTTGGGAAGAAGCTTAAAATTGAAGTAATGATAACAAAAAGGACTTGGGTCACTTAAATCTAGAATTGTATGAGGCTTCTAATATTCTTGGCTATGGCATTCACAATATTAGATAAGTTTCTACTAAAGTTTATTTTATGCTACCATTTCTCTTTAAGCAGTGGCATTAATATCTTCATGTCACCACCAATCAAACCTGAAAAAGAATCAAATAGCAATTATCATACAATTTCCTTCAAATTATTAGATGTATAGTCCCTATAGCCCTAAAAGAAATCATAGTGATATCGTAGCTTACTGAAAAATGAGAGGGGGAGATACTAAAATTGGTATAAGAGGACATCTGCTTCCAACTAATATGTAATACCCTGGGGTAAAACAACTCTCCCACTGAGAACAACGAGAAAAAGCAGATTCAATATTTTTAAAACCCATTTAGAGACATTGAAAACTGTCATGGCAACCAGAATCCAACATACCAAGTCAGAAAGAGTCCAAGTCAGAAAATCCAAGTCAGAAAGAAGAGAACTTTAGAAAGGTAAGTAGATAATCTTCAAGCTATTTTGCCCTTGGAACACTTGATGATTCTTGGTTCAGGAAAAACAGACTGAGCATGTGGGCAGTGGGTCTTAACTAAGAGGTAAAGCAGCAAGAAAAACTTTATAAAAGCATAGGTCTGTAGACATAAAAACTGATTTCAAGTCTTCCAAGACAACAAGGGCTTGAGGAGCCAAGATTCTGGAAAGAGGTCACACACACACACACACACACACACATGCACACGCACACACACAAAGAGACTAACACTTAGTGAGTTCCCTCATGAAAAATGTGCAAATTTTAGGCTGCACAAAGCACAAGATACAAAGCTAAGTAGAAAACTGCAGGAAATCAGAATGAAGTTTTTGGAAGTCTCACAGCACTGAGGAATCACAATTGAAGTTAAAGGCATTTAAACAATGTGGAGCCTATGGAAACAGTGGGGACCCACAGGACCCCTGGAGAGCTGTACCCTAGTAATAGGATGCACCAGATGAAGCAGAATAAACTTTATAAAACTATAATACACACTCAAATCATCTAAGTCAATCACTGGAGGATTTACGTATCAGGCTATAAACACGTATTGATTGTGCAAAACAATAATAGTCATGTAATATGAGATGTAAAATGTGTGCAGAATTAAAATACACAACAGAAAAGCACAAAAGTTGACACAAAGCCAATGCAATTAAAATGTTTTAAGATCCTTGCTTTGTTTGGAAAGTGATAAAACTACCAATTTATTTAGGATTACAAAAGTCGGGAAATCCTTATTATAATCTCTAGGGTAACCATAAAAAGAATAATAAAAGAATGTTAAGCTAACAAATTAATAGATGGAAAAACTGAGTATTAAAATGCTATATTAAGGGGCGCCTGGGTGGCTCAGTTGTTAAGCGTCTGCCTTCAGCCCGGGTCGTGATCCCACGGTTCTGGGATCGAGCCCTGCATCGGGCTCCCTGCTCAGCAGGAAGCCTGCTTCTCCCGCTACCATTCCCTCTGCTTGTGTTCCCTCTCTCGCTGTGTTTCTCTCTGTCAAATAAATAAAAGTCTTTAAAAAAAAATGCTATATTAATCCAAAGAAGGCTAGAAGGAAGAGAAAAACAAAAGAAGAGTAAACATAAATGGAAGTGATCATTCCACTGAGACAAGCAGAAATTAGTTAAAAAGTAGATATAAATATGATTATGCCAGCAATTAGACCAACTGAAATTAACTAAAATTCAAATTCAAATGTAAGTATTATCAAAATGATTAAGAAACAAAATCTAAATCTAATCATGTGCAGCTTATGAGAGACACTCTTTAAGCATAAGGACACAGAAAAGCTGAAAAACAAAGGATGGAAAATGTATAACATGCAAATATTAACCAAAACTAAAAGCTATTAGCTACATCAATGTCTAAGGTAGACTCTATTTCAGCTAAACAATATCGAAGAGAACCAGGGAGAATTTATATCAGGAAATCCAGGAATGGATTAGTATCTGATAATAATTCAGTATATTCCCCCATGTTAACAGAGTAAAATAGAAAAAAAAAATAGGAAATTTCAAGTGATGCAGAAAAAAGGTTTTGACAAAATTCAATGCCAATTTATGATAGATTTCTCAGCAAACAGAGAGTATAAAGGAATATCCCCAGCCTGATAAAGCTAAATTATGAAAAACCCTAGATGTAATGTCATGCATAATGATGAAATTTTGAGTAATGGCAATGATGTCCTAGACCCAGAATGGCCAAAACAGTAATAAAGCTAGAGTAGTTATACTACTTGATTTTAAGACAATATAAGATTCAGGAATAGAAGACAGTGTGGTACTTTCATAAAGACAGACAAATATATCAATAGAACAGTATAGCGTCCATAACTGGGTCTAAAAGCACCAATGTCATTCAACAAGGGAAAGAAAGTCTTCTCAAAAGTTAAGCTGGGAAAACTATTTCTATTTTAAAAAAATTAAAAGAATCTTGACCCATTTCTTACACCATACATTAAAAAAGTATTATAGTACTAAATGTACTATAATGTATAATGTAAAGTCAAAAGTACAAAGCTCCTAGAAGAAAATATGGAAGAATATTTATGGGACCTAGAGTAGGCAAACATTTTTTAAACTGAACACAAAAATTACTAACCATAAAAGAAATGATGTATTCACCTTCATCAAAATTAAAACCTTCCCCTCATCAAAAGATACCACTAAGAAAATGAAAAGTCAAGTCACAGGTTGAGAAAATATTACAATACATGTATCTGACAAAATCTCATATCCAGATTATAAAAAGAAGCCCTAAAAATCAATAATACAATACAAATGACCCAGTAAAAAATGACCAAAAAAGTACATGAAAAGAATTTTGAGGTCATTAGTCATCAGGAAAATGCAATTTGAAACTATAATTAAATACTATGACGTACCCATTAGAATGACTAAAATGTGAAAAATTATCCACACCAAATGGATCTCAGACATTCTTAGTAGGAGTATAAAATGGCAAAATCTCTTTGGCAGTTTTTTATAAGTTAAATATACAGCTGCTTTATTATCCAGCAATTCCATTTCTAGCCATATACCTATAAAAAATGAAAATACATGTTCATAAAAACTAGTATATGTATGTTGATTGTCGCTTTATGTATGATGGTGAGAGTTGGAAACAAAATAAATACCCATTAGAACATCAGATTAAACAAATTTTAGTATATTCATACAATATAACATTAATTAGCAATTAAAAGGAATAAACTTGATCCATGCAAGAACATGGACCAATCTCACGTTGTGTGAAAGGATGGAGATATAAAAGAAACCTACTGTATGATTTCATTTTTATGAAATTCAAGAACAGGCAAATTAATCTATGGGGATTGAAATCACAGTACTGGTTGCCTCTGAATGGAAAGTGGAACAGATTAGAAAAGAATGAGAGAAATTTCTAGGGTGAAGACAATGCTCTATATCTTGAATGCATGTGGGTTACTGGGGTATATCATGCAATTTTCTAAGTTGTATCAAACTGCCCTTAAAATCTATGCCTAGTGATATAATTATGTAACTATGCTTCAATAAAAAGAATGAAATAAAAGGATAAAAAGGATTAGAGAGAAAATGCAAATATTGAAGTTAGCCATAAAAAGTTTCAATATACAGATATTAGAAATGCTTGAAGAAAAAAAAAGCAAGGAAATGAATACTGAAGATTATATATAGCTCAAGAAAATTTTCCTAAAATTGAAAAAGACTTATAACTACACATTGAAAGTACTGACAGAGGAAAACCAATATGAAGACACATTCTAGTAAAACAACCAGACTTCATAGGAAATGGAAATATTTTATTTCGTATGTCTAGGAAAAAAACAGCAGGTGTTTTATAAGGGAAAATAGATAATCATCAGGATTTTGGGCAGCAAAGCTTTATGTTAACTGTAACTAGAAAGGCAAATTGAAGATACTTTAGGAAAACAAACTGTGCTCCCTGAATTTTATAGACAGCAAAACTTGATATTTGATAAAAAGGCTGTAGATGAACTGTTTTCAATAAGCAAGGACTGAGTGACTATTATTCCTGTGATTAAATCCCTGAAAAATCTACTCCGGGTTAAGCTTATGGGCTTTGGACTACCAAATAACTAGGAAGACATCATCATGAAGACTGGACGTAAGTATTGAATTCACCCTTAATTGTAGAACTAGGACGAAATGAGGGTTAAAAGGGAGAACACATAGTATGTAATGGCTATATACTCAGATAATGTAGATACAGTAAGACTAGTTTAAAAGGGAGGGAGGGAAAGATCAGATGTGAACTACCATATTTAACTTTTTTTGAGTAACTAATTGGTTGAGATAGTATTAGTAGTTATGCTAAAACACTTGTATGGCTACTGTGGAATAACATAAATATATACCTCTGAGACATTTTAATTCTAGCAGCCCGTTTCCTTGGAAACTAGGATTCTTCTTGTGGAATAAAGGAAATACGTATGTGTAGTAAATAACACATGAGCTATGGATTTCTGGATCAGAAAGGCTGAGAACAGCCTTAACACACTTTAATAATTAAACATTTGATGGCATTAAGCTAAGAGATCTTGTTTCACTCTATTAATTCTAGGGATCCCCTTATCATTGGGACTTAAATTTTCAGAGCCCATGGGTCTTCAGCCCCTTCACCCATCTCCACATCACAGAGGTCTCTGGCCATTTCTAACGTTTGTTTTGGTGACTGTTCTTTGCCTTTGTGTCTGATCAACCCCGACTCTTACAGATCAATCATAGTATAGATGTGCTAATACATTTAGTCTGATAACAGTTCAAATTTTATAGGTTTTGAAGACAAACCACCCTGAGGTGACTGCATATCTCTGTTTATCTTATAGGTCTTAAAATGGAATTTTGTGAGCAACCTCACTTTTACTTCTATTTCACATCTTAATTATTTCTCTGGGATCTCTCTTTTCACCAGCACCTGCCAAAGCCCTAGGTCAGGCCACTGTAGTCTCCCCGAGTCCAGAGTCTTGAATCTTGCTCCCCAGCACTCCTTCGTGCTGAGGTTGGAATGCCAGTTATAAAACTCGTAGCTCACCGATGGCAGGATGACCTTAGTGGATTTTCATGGTTCAGAGGATAAGATCCAAGCTCCTAACTAGACCCTATCTGGTCGTAGCTGACCAGTCCAGTTTCTTTTCATCATATTTTTCCTTCTTTCTTGCCTCCAGGCATCCCGGAATTGTTTCATTTCCTTTAGCCTTGAGTATTTTTCCTGCTCAATGTCTTTATATTCTGATTGCTTGACTGCTGTACTCCATTAGTCCCCCTCCATCCCTAGCTAACCCCTTCTCTGCCTCAGAAGTCTTATTTAAATAATACTGCTTCCTGGAACATGGCCAGGCTCCATGCACTGGGACTGGTTAGAGCCCTCTAATGACACTCCATAACAGCTTGTATTTATTCTTACAAACACTTATTACACTTGTAATTACTTGTTCCATGTCTGGTTTCCTGGCTAGATTTTCACCTCCACAAAGGCAGGGGCTGGATCTATTTTGCTCGCCATTGTATTCCCTGTACTGTTCCAGTGCTGGGCGCGTACTAGGCACTTGAAAATCATTTGCTCAGTGAACGACTCATCAATGGTTCTCTTCCCAATATTAAAAGGTATGTATCAAGTTTTGAAACCATACTAACTACCAGAGCAAAAGTGATTTTATACTAGGATCAGTCCTGGAGTAACTTCTGACTTTAAACATTCAGAGCTAAATATTTTTGGTAAGAAACATTACTGCCAGCCCTATTGGAAACATTTCCCCCTCTACTATGCTGCAGTATCTCTTGCCTCTACATCTTCCTCTGCCTTAAACATTTTCCCTGTTCCTTCCCCGACCTCAACCCACTGCTTGGTCTAGCTAATGGCAGCCATTATTCTTAGCTATCTTAGATCCTTGCCTGACTCCATCCATGGTCTACACTAGAGGCCCCTTCTGTTATGTCTCCTGAACATGCTATCCTTCCTCTGTCCTAGGACTACACTGCCACATTGTCATTGTCAGGGCTCTTGCTGATGTCCTCTGCTCCATTCGAAATTCTGTGGGGTCATAGACTATTCAATATTTCTTCACTGGTAAATTGCCCATAGTTTGTAAAGTAGTAATCCCTCCATATTTTTTTAAGCAAAGGACTGAATTATGAAAACTTTACTAAAATGGCTTGAAATACTAAACCTTGCAATAAGGCACTGATAGAATCAATGGCTAAAGTCATAGAGCTGGCTAGTGACATAGATCCATCCCTTCTGTTTCCTCACTGCTACCCCTGCCCTCTGCTCATAAATCCTTCTATTTTACTTTGACCATGTATGTCTTTTTTTTCTTTCTTAATCTTTCCCACTCCCCATCCCATAGCCATCTAAGCCAAGTAACATAAGCAGTGCAAAATGGAAAATGATATTAATACCCACAGCGTTTGAGAAAATTTACAAGGAGCAAACTATTTTTATAGCTGGAAAATCAAGGAGAGGAAAATATTTCCTTTATTTTTTAAGATTTTATTTATTTATTTGTCACAGAGAGCACAAGCAGGGCAAGCAGCAGAGGGAGAGGGAGAAGGCTCCATGCTGAGCAAGGAGGCTGATGAGGGACTCAATCCCAGGACCCTAGGATTATGACCTGAGCTGAAGGTAGATGCTTAACCAACTGAGTCACCCAGACATCCCAGGAAAATATTTCTTATTGATTTCTGTTATGGGGTTGATTTTCAATATATTTAGCAGAACTGCTAGAGACTTGGCTTAATTTTGTTAGCAGTGGACTCCTCATTTATCTTGAAGAAAATTTGCATAGAAGGTATCATTAAGTTGCCTTAAAGGTCTCGTTTACCCTTTTGAAACAAAATCAAATTATAGTCATATCATTTTCTTCTTCTATTCTATTAACCAATGTTAACAATAAGTAATATTTTATTGTTGGCCTATATTTTACATGTACTTTAATTCATTCATAAGACCACATCCTCATGATCTGTTTTCCTTTAACAAAATAAAACCTTTCCCCCTCCTCTTTGTTCATCTTGAGACAACTGAGAAGGATTTTGTAGCCAGGATTCTTCATAAAGGTAGTAAAGACAGATCTTTTTTTTTTAAATTTGTTTGATTCTATACTTCATACCTTTATAATAAATGCTGTATCAGAGTTATGACATTTTCTTTCTCCTCCATTGGCATAGCTACTAGAATTTGGAATAATCACTCATGCTTTGTATCAATAGATGATTGTTCTTCACCTCCTTAAACTGAAATAGACACGTGAGCCAGGCTTAGCTAATCAGTTTCTGTGTTACATAGAGCCACATGGGTAGAGAGAATGAAAGCACTCTCTTTGGATAGCTGGATCTATAACAACATGTAAACTCAGGAGCACGGGGATGGTTGTCCTTGGACGGACCATGAGGGCCCAGGACATGGAGAAAGCAGATCTATGAGGAGAAGATGAAGGAGGCAGGCAAGGAGGAGACAGGAGGTGACCCTGAGACCTTTCTCCTCAGGAGCCCAATCCCCAATGTGTCCCAGAAGCATTCCAAATCTTGTTACCATGAGATACCTGAAAGTAGTCCTTATAATCTTTCTGTTAAATAGTCCACCCCTTTTCACTCAGACTAGCTTAAGTTGGCTCCTATAATTTGTAGCCAGAGAATTCTAATTAAGGAGACTGAGGGTCTCTTTTCATGAGCTGAAGCTTACAAATCCACTGGTACTTTCTTCTTCTTATGTTCTTCATTCTGCAAGCTGTTGATGTTTTTGCTCTTGAACTAGCTTTACAAACACGTTGCTCACATGGTCTGCTTCCCTTTAGAGTAGGTAACACTTTACACTGGACACTAACAGATGGAATGCAAATGACCTCATCTTTCTTTAGCCATGGCCAAGTAAGGAGAGGTTGCCAAGCCATGTCAAACAGGGTGTCCTTCCCCACACACATCTCATGCTAAGTCACACCTGCATGTCCCCACTTTCTTTTTTTTTTTTTTTTTTTTTGTCCCCACTTTCAGTAGATAAGTGCCCTTTCCAATCTACACAGCATAAACAACATTAACTAATGATAATGATGGTGCACACCACCAGTTTTCAAAACTCTCTTTACAGGATGATGTAAAGCAGAGTTTTATGCTAGTATATGAGTTCCCATACATCACCCCCTATTTTCAAAACTTCAGTGTCACTAGCGAGCAGCTGTTGAGATTTTTACTATGTGCTAGGCACTGCACAGTGCTCTTTGCATACATTTTCCCATTTATTTTATACAAATGGAAAATAAATTTGCTTAGGCTAGCTTAAGTTGGTTTCTATAACTTGCAGCTTGAGAATTCTAATTAGTGAATGTATAGGCTGTGTTCTCATGATCTGAGAACATCCAAGGTCAGGTTCAGCCTGCAGGTCTCCAGTGCGTTTTCTAATAGTTTCTTTAACAGGTGACTGTTACATAGAGTGGGGTATACTCAATAAACTTCTTTTTTTAGAATTTTTTTAAAGATTTTATTTGTTTATTTGACAGAGATATCACAAGTAGGCAGTGAGGCAGGCAGAGAGAGAGGGGAAGCAGGCTCCCCGCTGAGCAGAGAGCCCCATGTGGGGCATGATCCCAGGACCCTGAGATCACGACCTGAGCTGAAGGCAGAGGCTTTAACCCACTGAGCCACCCAGGGGCCCCTCAATAAACTTCTGACTCTAAATTTAACCATCCACCTGAACCACCACACTGTATCATTTCCTATCATTCCCACTCACCCAATTTTATTGTAATGGTTTGTTATATCAATAAACTATGAACTTCTTGACGACAGTCTACATGTCTTATTCATTTTATTGAATACATGAATGAATATATACATTATTGAGGTAGCAGACATAAACAGCTATTAGAGTGATGGTTTTATCCAAAAAAAAAAACCCCACTAATGATTTTAGTCCCATCTCTTTCTCTTATAAAAATGGCTTGAGCTTTTCAAGCCTTAGGTTCTTTGCACAATTGTGTTAATATGGACCTTTCTTGGGCCATTATGGATATTCATATAGAATATTCTGAAATCAGGGGCCCTTGGGTGGCACAGTCTGTTAAGTGTCCAACTCTTTGTTTTGGCTCAGGTCATGATCTCAGGGTCATGATCTCAGGATCATGAGATTGAGCCCTGGGTTGGGCTCTCCATTTACACAGTCTGCTCAAGTTTCTCTCTCTCCCTCTGCCCCTCACCTCTCTCTCTCTCTAAAATAAATAAATAAACCTTTTTCTTTAAAAAAAGAATATTCTGAATTCACTTTAAAACCTATGTACTGTTAACACATGAGGATAAAATATTATGTTTGGGAACTTGAATATGGATCAGTCATGCAAGTTTATTTGAATTTGAAAGAAATATAAAAGATGACCTATATTCAAAAGGAACTATGTTCTCTTTGAAGCTGCAACATAATCTGCACCTTGAAAACATAAAATATGAGTATCAAAAGGAGCTACTTCTGTGTTATTTGCAAAATGAGCATATTATTGACAAGCATATTATTAACAACAACAAAAAAGCAACAAGAAAACAATGGTGACTGCAAATTTGCAGCATCCGATGGGGGACAAGTTGTGTCCATCCGTTCTTTGTCCTGTCGTGCACCCTTTCCCCACACCTAAGCCCATGGCTTCTATAGCTGGTTCCTTATAGCAGCAACTTCTCCACATATGACAGACATACTGACTTAACTATTTTCATTCTAAAATATAGCTAATGTGCTTCAGGTGGCAAAATGTTACATCTTTCAGATGTAAGTGTAAGCATTCTGGCTCGGTTTTTCAGGGGGTATAAGTCTTTACCCCAAATAAAATGTCCTCATGCTGGCAGGCTAGGCACTATGACTGGCTGTCAGGGATAGATCCAAGGATTTCTGGCTCCTTTCAATCACAGCTGAATAAAGGTACCTGCTTTAGCCCCAGCTGAGTCTGTCTCTGGCTCCATAACATCCTTCTTTCTTCTACAAACAACTGCTACTTAGCCATGAATCCTCTAGCTCTGCCAATCATTCCAGGAAACCACACGTTACTTTCCAGACTTTCCTTCATATGTCCCTTCTCAAATCCTACACTCTTAAGTCCAGAGGTCTGATAAAATCAGTAACAAGGGCTGTATTTTTCTATTTTTATTTTTGCATTTTAGGATTTTAATTAAAATTCCTATAAATTTCCAGCCCGATTTTTTTCAGCTTTTTTTTTTTTTTTTTTTAATGTCAAGCAACAGGCATGTAGCTAAGTGAGAACCAGTATCAAGTATAACCTACATGTTCTTCAGAGTTGATGCTTCACTGGTCACAGAGTTGTCAATACATGGGGAATGACTGTATAGTAATGGCACAGGTTTGAGTTGGGTGGCTCAGCGTAAACACAATCCTCCTTTCTTTGATACAAGCAAGCTTAAATCTCTCCTCTCTTATGTCACTCCTCCCTCCTTAAAGACTATCTAGAATTTTAAGTTCCTTTAATGCCAAACGCAACTTATTGCAATAAAATTCTACCCATATCACAACACTGAAGCCTCTCAAGGATAACCATAGAGTCCCCGTCCTTGGGGAACTTAAGGATCCCAAGCTTGATCTTCTTGGAACAGTCTGTTATACCCTGAATGGTTGTGTTCCCCTCAAATTCCTAAATTGAATTCTAACCCCCGGTGTGATGTCATTAGGAAGTGGAGCCTTTGGGAGGTAATTAGGGTTACAGGAGGTCCTGAGAGTGGGGCCTTCATCTGGGACTGTGCTCTTACAAAAAGCAAGACCACAGAGTTCTCTCTCCCTCCTCTTCCTCTCTCCCTCTCTCTCTCCCCATGCTTGCACAGACAAGAAGTTATGTGAGCACACAGCTAGAAGACAGCCATCTGCAACCCAAGAGGAGAGATCTCACCAGAAACCAACCATGCTGGCATTCTGATCTTGGAATTCTGGCCTCCAGAACTGTGAGAAAATAAATGTCTGTTGTTTAAGCATCCAGTCTGTGGGATTTTACTATGGCAACCCAAGCTAAGACACAATCTCCTCCTTGGTTTCCAGGATACTGCAGTCCTCTTGTTTCCCCCATTCTTTTTGATTCCCTTGTGTTTATTGCCTTTATGTTTTCCTTATTTTTATCTTATCTCTCAAGTGCAAGTGTTCCCTAACGTTCTTCCTCCTACTTTCTTCTTTTCTTATGTTATAACCATACTTCTGGCCACTTTAAACGTTCTGACAATTAAACTTCAAATCTAGAGCTCTGGCTCAGACCTTTCTTTTGAGCTCCTGACTTAAATTTCTAAATAACTTATGGCTGCTTCTATTTGGAATGTCTTTACTGCATCTTCAACTGATAAGTCTGAAACCCAACTCATCAACATCTCCCCAGTTTGACATTTGTATTCCACCTTCATGTCTGTTTCATTTTTCAGTCACACAGGGTCAAATCATGAGAGTTGTATTCTAGGTTTTATTTCTTCCTTCCTCTCTGCAAACCAATAATCCAACTCTAATGTATCAAGCTCAGAAAACTTTTTTATATTCATACCCGGGGATTGACTTTTACCCCACTGCTCTATTTTAAAACTCTTAAACTGTCATTTGGGTTATTGTAGCACTCTATGAACTAGTCTTTCAGTAGTCAATCTCTTCCCATAATGCTTACACAGGACCCTAAAACATCACAAAAATCCTTAATGCACCTTGCAGTTTATATAAAAAATACCTAAGCTGCTTCTTAGAAATTGACTATCAGTGATTATCAATAATCTGTCCTCTTTCTGTAGGACAAATTTGCCCACCACTACAACTCTGCATGTACTTCATTCATACCAGATTCCACAGTGTGGCCAGAAAATGTACTCACATTTCTAAAGCTTCATTTACATGACATACAAATGTTTTCTCCTTTTGAAAACATCCTTTCAGGCCAAGTTCAAATGCCACTTTTATTAAGAAATTTTGTCCTATCCTTCAGTAGATAGTGCTCCATTAGCTGGACCCAATCTCTTTCTTCCCTGACCCTCACAGTGTTATACTGTGGTATTATGGCACCTAACCCAGCATAGTTAGTTATATTTTTTGTGTCTCCCTTACCATATCACAAGATTGATACAGTCAGTGCCTGCTTCTTACATCTTTTTTATCCTGAATATTACCTAGCACCACATCAAATACTTATGTGTTTTTAAGCTTACTGTTGAAACAATGACTGATTGAATAAATCAATGAATAAACAATTGATCCTCCGTAAATATTACTATCAAGTAGTATTATTCTATGACAAGTACTTAGATAAAATCTTCTGATATTTACTCTAAAAGCAAGGGAATATTTATAATACTGTCATTTTTTTTACAATACTTTTAAAGCCGTTTATTGTATGATTTCAGGAAAAATAAATTCAAGATGACAGATTTTCTCATTTACAACCTTATTAGAATAGTGACTGAGTTCTTTCTATAAAAGAAAACATGTTATTTCTATTTGATTGTGATGTCTGTTGGCACCCTATCATATTTCCTCTCATAATCAAAGGAAGAAAGATAAATTAAAAGGCATACCCAGGGCATAATCATGAATGCTGCAGGCTTAGTGACCCCTACTTGTGGACAAAAATGTTTCTAGCAGACCAAGAGAAAAATTTCCTCAGAGCATCATTCCATTTAGTATGTCACTTAGCTTTTGCACTCAGTAGAAACATACATTCAAATGCTTAAGAAACAATTACAAGAACATAATAATATTCTATTTATTTAGGAACTTATGCCTTTTTTTTAAGACTTTATTTGAAAGAGAGAGAGAGTGCAAGTGGTGGCAAGGGTGGGGAGAGTAGAAGGGGAGGGAGAAGTAGGGGGAAAGAATCTCTGGCGGACTCCAGGTTGAGCATAGAGCACAGGGGTAGGGCTCGATTTCAGGACCCCAGGATCATGATCTGAGCCAAAACCAAGAGTTGGTGGCTTAACCTACTGAGCCACCCGGGCGCCCCTAGGAACATAGGTTTTAAAATTACTTCCTTGCATCAACCTAATGCCTTTTTGTGATTGTAATTGTTTTTAGCTTTGCATGCAAAAGGCCACCATAGGGATGAACTGTCACATTTCAGCTCCAAGTGCCCTTAGATGGGCACTCATTGAGGTTATTTACCCAGAAAATAACTAGGAGTGTTAGTTTGACATTTAGTCATTAACATACCTATTTTTTAAAAGAGGCATGTCATTTACATATTATTTTAATTTTTCAGTTGCATAGTGTTAACTCATTTTGCTTAAAAGGAAGTGATAAGTAATTTGGATCTAAATAATTAATTATGAATGCCTGGAAATTTCTATGTTTCTTCTAATGCCAAGAAAGAGAATTTTACTACTATTTTTATATTAGGTTAAGCTTAAATATTTTCCTATCAGGATACATTAAGTTATTTCAGCTAAAGAAATTAGAGATGTCAGAGGCAATTATGCTATTCAATTGATCTTCTAGGGTAAGATTATGCTTAATTAGGCATCTAACTGTAAGTAATCCAACACCCAATTTATTGGTTAAAGGACTTTAACTTGGGCACTTGTTTTACATTTTCTGCCTTCTAAACTACACTTCAGAAAATGTAAAACAAGTGCTCAGACCTTTGGTCATATCCCACGGTTAGCTGTGAATTAAATTTAAAAACTGCAGAAAATGCAAAAACAGACCCACGACGTCATCCCTCCTAAGCATCTCAGAAACAGCCTCTTATGAGGATGTAGTCGGACTTGCAGCTCCTCACAATAATATTCAAGCAGACAGATCAGTTGGAAGCTCTTCATTATAGCAGCTGTTCTGTGTTTATAGCTACATATGCAGACTGCCGAACACCCTCAGTGCACCATAAACGCAGGAATTACACATCCAGAATGGTAATAAACTCATTCGGTGATGTGTTCTCCAGGGTTTTCAGCCCCTTTGCTCCAGTTGGCAAAACTCTGCTAGATTTTAGTTGCTGTAGAAAAATATTAGATTGCTGTGGTTTTTGTAAATTTGGAGACAAACCAGAAGCACATAAAGTAGCAATAAAAAAGGTAAAAACGTAGGCACTGAGATTATTATTATTTTAAAATCATAGTCTCATAGAGAGTTTAAAGAGAAGCCAAAGAAGAATAAATGAGAAAAATAAGTAAATAAGTGGCTGTGTTCCATTGAAGTCTTGCCTCAAATACTCTCTGTGGGTCAGCTCAGCTGTGTGCCACATCCTGCAGAAGCTACAGATTGTACTAAGAAACCTACATGCTATTGATTAGAAGTATATTTCCCACCATAATACTCTAAGAGTGTTGATAAATTATAACTAATAGATAAACAATTTATTGGTTAAACGGCACTTCCTAGATAACTAATCCAATTTAGAACAAACTTATTTCTCTCTTAAAAACAGGACCCCAAATAAAATTGATTTCTAAATTCATAATAGTGAAAGGGAGTCTCAGGCTTATAAGGAAAGAAGTTCCATGTACAAGAAGATGATCAGAATGTATAACAATGTCTAACTGCAGGAGGGTTGCTAATAAGCATTGTTAAAGTCACATCAGCTTATCCCAGCAGCAAGCACAGTATACTATTCATCAGCCACTGCTCTAGGACAGGTACTTATGGAATTCTATGTACAAGAGTACATAAAATCATTGGGAGAGCTTCCATAAATGCATATCCCTGGGTACCAACACAAGATATCCTGGTCACATAGGTATCTTCTTTCATCAAATGGTTAGAACAGCTTTCAGAAGTGACAACCAAAAATCACATGAAAGTTTCTGAAGAACCATAATAAAGGCAGAAAAATCAGAAACATGGACGTGCATAATGGTAGGTGGTAGACTGCATCCCTCATAAAGCCATATGACATGGGACAAAGGAAATCTCTTAGTGTCTACAAACATTCCAGCTTAAAGAGTGTTTTCTCTTTCTCATTGTTTTTCTTCCCACTCCTTCCCTCTTAATGAAAATTGTTATGATGCCATTTTACATCTGGACTCTGTGGCTATGGTCTACTATTTTTTTCTCATTTCATGGCATGTTCATTTGCCTTCATGCTTACTGACGAGTCCCTGCCAAGGAGCTGCTCCTGATGGCACACTAGCTAGCACAAAAAGCCTGGCAAGGAAAAAAAATTACTATGCAACTTTTACTATCAGTGTTTTATTTAGAACTTGCAATGGGTATAGCAATGAGTAAGCATGCATTATGATCTTATCCTTAACACTGAAAAAATTATTATTTGAAATAATAATAATTCCATAGATTAAAAGGTATATTTTCCCATAGACTCCTTCATCTGATGATCCTCAAACCAATTATATGATTTCTGTAAAAGATTCCCATGGTACCGCTTGGCAAGTAAAAGTACAAAACACAGAGGTTTAAGGCATGTACATTTTTTGACATAAGGTAAGATGAGAAATTTTATGCCAGTTAAGACCTAGGCAAAGAATATCTAACTAAATAGAATTACACTCACGAGTCATAGAATTTCACAGTGACTGAGTTTCCTTACCTATAAAATGGGGGGAAATAACACCTATACCCCTTGTCTTCCTGGCTTATTCAGGTGGGTGAAAAACATATACAACAATGTATATGTTATTATTATTTGCACTAAAATTCTTCACTTGTAAAATATTGTTTCAGAAAAAAATTAACTGTTAATGGGAAAACTTGAGGAATTTTTGGGTGGTTCAACTACCTTTAGAACTTCAAGCATCTGTGTTAGTTTGGAGCTCTTCACCCTTATCTAATTTATTTCTTCTGGTGCTTTATGGCTTGGAAACAAACCATTCTGGCTGTGACCTTGCAGTAGATGTAGCACAACTCATGTGTAGCATTATGGAACATCTTTATTAAACAATCCATTAATACTCAATAAATAAGAGGGGCATGGTAGGAAAGTTGCTTAAGGGAACTTATTTCAGGGCAGATTTGCTGCTAGTTGCACTCAGATCATGAAATAGATTTCCCCAGGTGCTTAATTTCCTTCCTTCCATCCCATGATTAGTAGTGGTGAGACTCCAGAGTGATAAAAATAACTCAGAAACTTAATTCAATCATAGTCTAAACTAGAAACTGAAACTAGAGTTTGCATCTCAAACCCAGACCTCAGAGACGTGTTGATGTTCAATAAAGGAGGGGACCCATGTGAAAGGAAAAACTTACTAGCAGAAAAGAAGTGGAAGATTCTAGGTAAGGATAAGGATATGCTCAGCTGATTGTCGCTTCATACTCCTTGCTTTTTCAAAGGAATGAAAACAAGATCTTTAGTATTCCTACTGCAAGAGAATGTGAACTTTGGAAAAAAAGGAAAAAAGAGTAAGAAAGGAAGTGAAACTGTTGGGGAAATGGAAGAGCATGGTTTAGTCAAATAGAAGTAAAGAGAAAAGAGAGAAGGAGAGGTAAGGCTGGGTCAGATAACTCACTTGGCATTCCCTGCCCCTGGCTTCTTTCTTCGGAAAATGTTGAGGAAAGTGTTGGAGCGGCAGGGCAGCTTGCCATCGCCAACATGCATGCGGACTACATCAGAGGTGGTGAAGGCACTGCGGACATTCCTCTCAGGCTTGGCAATAATGATGTACATCTTGGGAGTGAACATGCACCCCAGGGCCACTGTTACACTGAGGCTCACTGCAAAGCAGGTGGTAATGATCTTGTAGTTGCTCCCAAAGTAAATGGGCACAAAAGCCAGCCAGATGATGCAGGTGGTGTACATGGTGAAGGCAATATATTTGGCCTCATTGAAGTTGGCGGGCACATTGCGGGTCTTGAAGGCATAATAGGTACAGCTCATGATGAGGAGTCCATTGTAGCCCAGAGGGGCCACCACACCCAGGTTGCTGGTATTGCAGATAAGGTAGACTTCCTTAATACTTGGGTAGGACAGGATGGGCATGGGGGGCTCCATGATGATCAAGGTTACCACCAGGGTTAGCTGCACACTAATCAGAATTGAGGCGATGATCACTTGGGCCCAGGCGCTCATGAACCTGGGCTTCCGGGTACAGATCTTCTTCTTGCTGCCAGCTAGGATACGTGCAATTCGGTTGGTTTTGGTCACTAAAGCAGAGTAGCACATGGCAGAGGAAAGGCCAACCAGAAGACGCTGGAGGTAGCAGGATGTGGTAGTAGGCTTGGCAATGAGAGTAAAAGGGCACACATAACCGAGGAAGATGCCAGCTAGAATAATGTAGCAGAGCTCCCGACTGGAGGATTTGACCACTGGTGTGTCCCGGTACAGGACAAAAATGAGGGTAACAAACAAGGTGACAAGTATGCCCAGGCAGGAAAAGGCGATGGCTATAATGGATTCTATGTTGCTCCACTCAAGATAGCGCACAGGGATAGGTTCACAGCCTGTAATGAGAATAGTTTTAATTAAAAAAAAAATTTTTTTTTTCAAGTAGGTTTCATACCCAACACAGAGCCAAACGGGGCTCAAACTCATGACCCTCAGATCAAGACCTGAGCTGAGATCAAGGTTCAGATGCTTAACTGACTGAGCCACCCCAGAGCCCCAAGAAAAATACTTTTAAAATCCAAGATTTCTGCTAATCAATAATAACACTGCTTACTAGTTACCAGAGGCATAGCTATGTTCACATCCTCCACATCTTGTATTATTTAAATTATTTTTAAATGCCTCTTTATTACGCTAATAAATGTACACCATTGTCTTGTCAAGACAATTGTATTCCCAAACCAGATCTCATCACAAGACTAATGTGACATACTTGAGCCTATAAAAATAATCTTTTCTCCCAACACCAGCTTTATAAATGGATGCCACTCTGTGGGTGGAACTTTGTTCTACACTTTCAGAAAAAGATAAAAAGGAAGCTAAACTGTTTCCTGGGAAGGTTAAATAGTGATGATGTAATAGAATAAGTTAGTAAGAAATACACTAACAAAATTTTTATTTTCACATAGCTATTGTCCAGAGGTAAGTCCAGCTCACAGACAACAGTGATGGCCAACTATTTTGGCCAACAGAATGCTTTAAACATAAATTTTATTTGAATTCTTTAGAAGAATCTGCACTTTCCCATTTATTACACATTACTCACTTGGTCTCACCCCTTGAGTTATGTATGACCCAACGGGGGCATCTGAGGGCCCTTGCATTATCAGCTTCTACTAGACATACCAAGGAAGGATGAACTCTCCTGTCACCCATCTCTTGAAAGGAGGGATGTTCCTAAATACGTGGCTCATCTTTTCCCTCAGATGGAGAATAAAGTTTGTTTTGTATTTCACGGAGAGAGAGAAATTTGTCAGGTCCTGGAGACAACCCCTTCATAGAAATTTGTGTTTGGTCTGGGCCAGTATTTCTCAAATTGTGAGAATAAGAATATGTCCACAACTTTAAGAAAAGATTCATTGTTCTACAGCCATGGGAATAGGAACCATCAGAACCTGTTTTACTCCTGTTCAATCAACAACAGCTCCCCTCAACGAATATGATTTCTGTAAGCCAATCAGTCAGCGTCAACCCTTGCTTCTGATAATCTCCCAAGTGGGAACAGACTCAAGGCAATAAACGAGCTCCAGCCATTCACAAGCACACAGTCTTGACTGATCACAGTGGCCCCTTTCTCTTGTGTGTCAGGGGTTTATCTCTGTCAAAGTCTCAATCTTCCTGGGAGAACTTCCACTTCCTCTAAAAAATCACATTTTAATCCTAAATTTTCTCATTTCCTTGACAAATTTTAGAAAAATGATTAGATAGATACATAATTTAGAATAATAAGAACTATTATGGGGGCTTTTGATAGAACATATTCAATGAATTAAAATATTTAAGAGATATAAAAGAGATAAAATACTGAATAGTCAATACTAAGCTTTTTTAGTTGGCATACTGAGTTTTCTAAATAAAATTCAAATTCCAATGTAGTCTTTGTCAAGGCCTTTAAAATCTGAAAACTAGCTCTCTTTTCTTTTTTCTATGCAACTTTACCTGGTTTTGTAAATGAGCTAGTCTGTCCTTAGAGTTTTCATTAGAAAAGAATGCCACATTTTATATTTCTACAACACAAGTCAGATCTATGGAAGTTGAAATAAAACCCTGGTGTAGAGCCAAACTAAGAGCTATAATTAATAATTTTCCTAAACTTCAGAGATACAAACAAAATTTTTTATTAGATACTTACTTCAGGATTTTTTATTAGATACTTACTGTCCTACACTACAGATATGTACCAATTAATTTAATTAATTGTTAGCCTCATGGAGTAAAAGCAACAGATTAGAAAAGATTTAAATAACCTAGTGGTGTAAAGTGTAAAAAATAGGAAATGCATTATATAAGGCAATTTTGAAAGCTTTTCTTTAAACAAGGATGCAAAATTATAAACTAAATAAAGATAAAGGATAGACTTTATGACATCCTCAAACAATTCTGAAGTAGATTCAACACCTGACAAGAAAAACTATACCTTCTCTTTTCATAAATGGGCTCAGACTTGAATTAGGGGAACCAAAGAGAAGAAAATGTTGAAATGTAGAATTACTAACTTCGAAAATATCCAATATGTGACTAGATACTTCCAGATAGACTTAGAAAGTAAATAAGCTAGAAATCAATATAGTTGTGGATCTTTAGGTTAAACAATTAAAAGAGCCTCTAATCTCCATGACCTGGGAATCTGTAGATAAGGAAACCTATAGATACTAAACAGAAGTGTCATTTAAAGAACCAATGTCCCACATTAGCTAAAATTCCAGACTACTACTTGAAATCTGTCCAGTGACTTAACTCCATGGCAGACACTGGTACCCAAGAACTCCTTGTCCTTCCTCTAAACTTCCAAGAGAAGCAATACCTCTTTTTTGTTGATATAGGTGTCTTTATGTCCTCCAGTAATCTCACTATTAATAGAATATCAGATAAATTGGTTTAATAAAACCACAAAAATGGTGAAAATTGTTAACAATCTTATGCCCCAACCCACAACTGGTACTTTGAGATTATTATTAGAAGGATACATTATTCTCTGTGGCACAAAACCCACAATTTTAATAGGTAGGATTAACTTCTAGACAAAATGTACTACGGCTCCCTACAGATGATCACATTATAGCTGCTCTAGTCATGAAAATACCTATACCATGTATAATTTTTAAAAATTATCTAAGGAATACCCTTAGCCCAGAATCCCTATGGACAAAAGACTTCACAGAAATAGGAAGATGGATTGGAACAGAGCAGATAAACATATAGATTATCACATGTACCTAGATTATCATAAATCTTTCTTTTTTGTGTAAATATGAAAAGATACACCATAATCTAGATGTATTAACTCAACAGCATCGCACAGATCAAAGTACTATTGCTCATTGTGGTAGGCTTGCAGTAAAAAAAGGTACTGTAAAAGTTATAGATACTATAAAAATACTTAGAAATACAATAGAAATATTTTAGAAATTATCATGCTAAGAAGAGTGCTCTGACTAAAAATCCTAACAAAAACATCTCATATAAAATAAATAATTTATGATAGTAACAAATCCTTGATGAAGTTCAACTATTCAATTATAGATATATAAAATATGACCAGAAAAGTTTTTAAAAGAAATTCCAGATATTTCATGATTGTGCTCTAAGATTCATGAAGATAGTATCTGACAAAGCTGAATGGCAGTGCCAGATACAATATCTACCACGCATTGGATAAAATCCTGATGGAACAAATGAAATAACTCATTTCAGTAGGGACAAATTGGCCACAAAATTAAACACTATTGGGGAAACATTTCCAGGATGGCAGATGTTCATGCTTCATTTGTAATTAAATCAATTAGAACAAGTTGTAAAGGTGGAGGCATTAACTGAAACAATTGCAAAAGAACCTTTGAGTTACTCCAGAGGGGTTGTATATAGTTTTCTTCCTCTATGGTTTATGAATATGTATTAGTTTAAACAGTGCATTTATTTTGTAGATGGGTTGAAGCATTCTGTTGAAAAGCCCCTATACTTACAAAGGTTAAAATATGATTAGATTTTTGTGGTTTTAGCACATTCCAACTGGTCTATCTAGTGATATGGGAACATTTTCAGAGGAACATTTATTCATAAATTTAAATTATGCAAGGCTGTCTTCATTCCCAACCCTCTGGACAAATTAAAAGAAACCTTAATATTGTTGCAGGTTACTCCCCTTAGTGATTTTAAACTGAGGTTCTGCAGAGAGCCTCCAGAAGCTGAAGGCGCATGGAAGTTGACTATTAACTGAAGGAGTTTTTTGTTTTTTTTTTTTTACTGAAGGAGTTTATAGCAACCTGATGACTATACAATGGTCTTCTGTGCAAGATCATCTGAAGAAGATTCTTACATATATCATACTTCACTTTGTATACTCTTTCTTATTCATACTTCTTTACTGACTTAAAACTATATAAATTTGAGTTTGTCTTTAGTGTTCTCCTTACTAGTTAAAAGCATTTGCCTAAACCTGTCTTAGTAGACAATATCAAGTTAGGTATATCACACTAACTTCCAATAATAATACTTTTTGTATATGTAAAGATTCCACAAGTTTGAATATTTGAAAGGACTCAGAAGATTCATAGAACATACTCATGGAATGTTTTTTACTTAAAGGCAAAACATATAATATAGTAAGAGAAAGACAGTGCCTGTAAGCACCAAGGGGCAAAGGGATATCCCAGTGCAAGCTCTCTTGCATACTTCACCTTTGAATTGGGAGCTCAAGCCAGAATTTCCCAGTGAAGTCTTTTTATGACCTTCCGGTTAGATGGCCAAGTCAGCCTATTTAATACGCCAGTTGAAATCCATTAGTAAACAAACTGGTTTTGGTTATCACCAGTGGAATTTCAAACTCTAAGCTGCATATTATAAATATTGGTCCCCATAATGTAGCCAAGAGTCAAAGACAGTTAGGACTCAGGCATCTCCACAGATAAACAGAGTCGTCCAAGCCTAGCTATAAATTAAGTCTATTCTACACAGTGTACTATACACAAATGAAGAAAAATATGCTTATGTTAGAAGGAGATGTAAATATTCTGTGCTGTAACAGTAGCATTATGTCATCAACACCCCAAAACAATATATTTACAACTCTACTATGATTGCTTATTTCTGGTGAAGATCCTAGATTCTTTTCCCTATAGAGAAATCAGAGTTTTCGATGACAATCCAGGAATACCCAAAACAATCATCCGAGGATAGGGACTGATTGTTTATATTTTGAGCAAGCTTTGTTTTCTTCTTCTTTTTCTTCTTTCCTTTCCTTCTTCTTCCTTTTTTTTTTGACATTCTAAATTTGAGACGCATTAGCTTTGATTCCTTGAGAGAATTTGCTGTAATATCCATATTGTCCATATATGCAATATAATATGTAATGTACTTTTTTGTCCTGTTTTGAGGTTTAAAGAGTTTCCAACCCCTAGAGGTACCTGACCCCCAGCACCCAAAACCAAAAGCCTTTATGTGAGTTGTGCATACTATATGTAAAGCCTCTAAAACTTAGGTACCTGGAGGTATCTGTGGTTACAGTTTTCCCAGAGAATCCAGACCTATCAAGACAAGTCCATTTCCCGAGAATCCAGAGCTAACAGACTACAAATTCCAGAGCAAAATCCAAAAGAAGTGGTAATATCTCTGATCTGAGGAATAGGACGTTAGTCCTAATTTTTTAAACAAATATTGGTTCACTTTTAAGATCCAAATGCATTGGAGGAAGCTACAATTTAATACTGGATTTCTTCCCAATTAGGTTAAGACAAATTTAATATGAATCAAAGAAATAAAGTCCACAGGTCTTTGCACATTTAATAGCAGTTGCAATAATACTTCATAATCACTAAAGCATCATTAAAATGCTTTCTTTAATGTAATTACATTAATATCAGTTACCTGCAAGGAGAAATTCTGTTCAATGGTCAGTGTTCAACTTAAATGTCACCTTCTCTATGAAGGCTCTTCTCTTTGCAGGGAGAAATAGTTGTTTTTTTCTCAGTTGTTCACATGACATTTTGTACATACTCCTGTCGTAGGACTTAAAATTGAGGTTTACGTGTCTAGTTTCATAGGAAGCTCCTTCCCAGGTTATAAACTTCATTTCATTCACCTATATGTTTCCAGTTTCTCAAAAAAATGCTTGGCACAAAGTTGGCAGTAGTGTATAATGTAAAATTAAGTAAATAAGTAGATAGTGTAAGAGGTCATAGCAACTGTTGGGATGGGGATGGATAAAAATAGTAAAAATTAATTAATTTCTATAACTTAATATTTTAATGATAAAATTTAACATAGTTTACCTTTCTGAGGAATCTTCTTACCCTATTTGATTTTTAAAAAGAAATAAGTAGCCTCAGATTACATATAATTGGTTCATGAATTGTTGAACTACTGTCGAGTTTTATATCATGACAGAAGACATCCCTGTTTACGCATCATAAGAAATAAAGTGTGAAATTTATATGCTGGATTAAAATGTACATTTTCCCAAGAAGAAACTGTGAGAAACTTATTAACAGCTTCAGAAAGTCGCTTCCTCTAAGTGATACATCATTTTTTCTTTATAGCCAATAAACATGTATTCTAATGAAAACAACAACACACCTATAAACAGGTATTCAATCACTAATATTAGGGTCTTTGGAGCATGTATGAAAAGTAACTATCTCATAAAATAATTCTTATGCCTACTAATAAGCTTTACTTTCAGTAAAAAACACCATTTCCTAAAGAAGAATGATTTCTCATTTTAACTAAAATTCAGTCCAAAGGGGGGAAAAATCCATCTGTGAAAACAAAACACCTGCTTAAAGGCTATGCATTACTCCTCTGAGTATTTCTCCTGGTGTTTGGTATTCTCTGCCTATGGATTTTCTCCTTTCACAACTACTGCTACCATGGCAACAACCAACAACACATTGCCATGTAGTGCACACTTCCTCTGAGCCTGACACGGCACCAAATGAGTGGCAAATGACACCTCACTGTCCGTTCACGTGTAAGACTGAAAGGAATCCAGAAATGATAGGGGTCGTTAAAACTAAGTATAAACTAAATCAGAGATTTTTACACTCCGAAAGACCCTAAACATAAGATTTGCACAGTAATCAAATATGTGATCCAAAAGTAGCCACTTGCCTGTTCCTATTAGAAAAGGGTTGTCTGAGTTGTTGCTTGGCTCAACTCCTTTGATGCTAAGGTGATGTTTATGCACGTGACGGATGGTAGATTAAATATTTTAGAAAGATAATCACATTGAATATCTAAGTACAGTGAAGGAGGATTTTTTTTTATGCTTTACTAACTTAAAGAGCCTTAAATCAATGGTGATCATCATTTGGCAGTGGGCAAAAAATATACCTACAGTAGAAGATCTCAAGGGAATAAAATATATGACTTTGAGTTCATTATTATAACATTGGATCTTTTAAAAAACTTTTTTTGTATTTTAATGTCTTAAAATAGGATAGAAGTTCTTTACCAAGTATGAGATAAGCTCCAATCAAAGTAAAAAAGGAGCAGTAGGAAAAATTGGGGGAAGCCCAAAAAAATGTGGACAAGAGAAAAATTCTTACACCTCAAAGCCAGGACTTTTGATTTCTAAAATCAACCTGAGAAAGGCTAGCTTTGTCTTTGAGCCTCTTCCCAGGCAGCTGTAGTCTCAGTCAAATAGCAGAGAGGACTGACTAGTAAGTCAACCCCCTGTTTGATATAAAAAGGCCCAGCAGGAAGCACACACTATGAAGGAGGATAAAGATGTGAACAGAGACCCAGCATGAGTGGGAGAAAAGCCTTGTTGTCCAAAAGTGGCTGAAAAAGCTTTTCCAAGCCAGTCTATTGCATGCAACGAGGAGGTAAGTTAGACCCAGGGATAAAAACCCTGGATTCTTATAGTGGCTTCTCTATTATTCAAATCCACTGACCTGGATAAACTTAGGTAAGTTCCTTCTTCTTTCTATTTCTCTCAATAGAACATTTATTAGACAGTTATTATGTTCAAGGCACTAGACTTTGAGCCAGAGAGTGAGTAATGTTTCTCATAGGATGGGACAGGAACCAGGTGCCTCAGAATTTGTTGGGTCTCATCTCAGAACTGGTGAACACGAATCTCTACAAATGGGTAATACTTGGGTAATTTTTAGGCATATTAAAGTTGAAAACCAGTTTTCCAGGACAGAATAAAAATATGATTGAGATACAGCTTTTATCTTCAAATGCATTCTAATCTAATTTCCTTTGCTTTAAAAAAGGCCTTTGTACTAAATAATTTCTAAAAGGTTTCTGACCCTCATTTTAGATTAACTTTTTCCAACAAAGATTACCATTTTACAAGGTACTTTCACTAAATAAGTAAAATTTTTATTACGTGACCTGGTTCTACTTACCCATTCATTTTTGATGTGTTCTGAAAAAGTCATACAATTTCTTAGTTGCTATTCTTATTTGGGAACAGGTGAAAAAGTAAAAAAAAAAAAAAAATTAAGAAATCTTATCCTTTCTAATGATTTTCAACAATACTCAGGGAGGCAGAGAATCAGGAGTCCGTGAACTGGGCTCTGCTTCTATTTGCATGACCTTGGGCACACAAGTACATCTCTTTGGGCCTCAGCTTCCCCTTTCTAAAAGGAGGAATGAGATTATTCACATGACAAAGGCTCTATGTACTCAGATGACAATTTCTATGGCTCTATTACTCTTAAAATTTGTGAAAAGTATTTGTGAAACACCTCTCATGTATGAGCTCATACCAGGATCCATGGAAAACAAAATTCACAAATTTGAACATTGCTCTTATGAAATTTACAAACTCATATAATCCATCCATATGCTACCCATTGATTTTACTAGTAAACCATTTCTTGCATTCATATATTCCTCTATTCCTGCTGCTGCTGCTCTCATCCATACCCTCTGAAATTACTCATTTGAACCAATGCAATAGTTCCTAGCTTCTGGTTTTCATCCAGTCACACTACCCTCCTCAAGCTATTAGTCTGAGCTAGTAAAAGCATCTTTCTGAGACACAAATATCATGGTGTTATTTGCTAATTTAAATTCTTCAGTGGTTCTCCTGTGCTTAAAACCACAGTCCAAACCCTTAGGAAAAGGTCATGCAGAATCTTGTTATCACCCACCACCAGCCTCATTTCTGGATTGGCTAGGTCCTTGTGTCTACCAACCACCCCACATACTTATTTTGTGGTTTTCGCCAAATGTGTTACAGGCTTTCATCTTCCCATCTTCTAGGTTTTTCTCTGGAATTTCTTTCATCTCCTTATCTGCCTAACAAACTTTATGCACTATAAAGATCTCTTTTATATTAATAACTTTTTTTATTTTTACATGTTTCTTCCCTGATAACCTTTAAGCAAAATAAATAAAGCAAGACAAATTTAAAGCAAAGAAAAGTACTGCCTCATGCATAGATATTCGAGAAATGTTTGCAAATATAAAGGCAGAAATATCTTCAAATAAAATTTCAAGAAAGAAAAACAGAAAACATCTGGTATGCCAGAACACCCCTTTAGTATACTTTTATTTAGATTTAAAAAATGAACTTGCTTTTCAATATGGATCATTGAAAACTTATAAGAGGTTTCTGTGTGCTCTTTGACATGAGCATTAAAAAGTGCACCCTATAAATAAACATCAAAAAAGACAAGAGTTGCTCATTCATATTTTAAACAATGGCACAAGAGAAGGCCCATAGTCAGGCACAAGGTCTAAAGTGAGGCACTTCTTACCTGTTAGATCTGCACTGGGCCACCACCCCAAGTCACAGGCTTTACAGGTAAACTCATCTTGCACGTATTCATTCTCTTTGCAGGCTGTGCAAATCCAGCAGCAACTCACTTCTCCTTTCCGTATGACCTGCAACATAGGGATAGTCCATATGCCTTAAAGATGGTCTCCCCTGAAAGCCTTCTATTTCAATATGGACTTGTTTTCATACCATAATAAAAAAAGAGTAATTCTTCAAAATATCCTATATGCCAAGGAACCTTAAGTACATGTATTTGAATATACCTGATTATCTTAGAGTTCAGATGTGAATTTCAGTTCATTCTATGCTGGGTTTGGAGGTTTTTCAAAAATAATATAAGGGGCACCTGGGTGGCTCAGTGGGTTAAAGCCTCTGCCTTCGGCTCAGGTCATGATCTCAGGGTCCTGGGATTGAGCCCCACATCGGGCTCTCTGCTCGGCGGGGAGCCTGCTTCCCCCTCTCTCTCTGCCTGCCTGTCTGCCTACTTGTGATCTCTCTCTGTGTCAAATAACTAAATAAAATCTTTAAAAAAATATCATTCATAAGGTGACTTGGTGACATTATCTTTTTCAGAGTTAAAAAAATTAAATGGTTGAATTTTATTATTTATATTCATTTGTATTATCCTCAGAAAAATAAATTTTTCTTTTCTGAAAGGGCAATGTTTAACCACAAAAGTTCTTATATATTATTTTCTTATTAATACATAAAAATCTGAGGAATTATGGAATTTTGTAATTATGAAAGTCTGAGTGACTTTATCCATATAAAAACAGAAAGATTCCTAAGAAAGGCAACCCTGTTATTGGCTTGTGACTTGCTCTAGTGAACTTAAAAGATTATATAAATCGTTGGAAGAAAAATTACTAGTCAAAAGTTACTGAAAAATCATTTGTTGTTGGAGTAGTAGTTTAAACTTTCTCCAATTTTCAATCTGTTTGGTAAGCAAATTTCACTTACCATGATACCAAAAAGTCAAAACACACTGCCTTTAAAGTGATTTTCTTGTAAGCAGCACATATTTAGATCTTGCTTTCATCTGCAGTCTGAGAACTTCTGCCTTTTATTGAAATGTTTCATACATTTACATTTAGTATAATCACTGGTGTGGTTGGAAATGAAAATTTTGACCAGATGCTGGACATTGTGTACATAAGGTACAGCATGCTGGATGTTTTTTCTTGAAGAAGTACTGGTCTTTGTTCTGGCAGGCAACTAAACTGCTTGCGACTTGGTTTGAGCATTGTTTTTACCCTTTTAGGACAAGTCTGGAAGAGTCTTTACTCCAGGAATAATTAAGCCTCATTATTAAGGTTTGACCATCTGGGGTTTCTCTTTAATTCTTTGTGTATTCAACAAGGTATCTCCACTCTGGCTTGTGGAAAATGAGACAATTCCTGGATCTGTGTATATTCAGGGATTCCAGCTCTCTAATAATTGCTTTTCACTTGAACTTTTTGAATTCTGCCTCACTCATGTGCAGACCCATGTTCACCAAATGCTTAAGAGAACCTGTATGCTAACTGCTAGGACATTTTCTGAATAGTTCTGTCCCTTATACCACACTACAAATTCCTACTGCTTTGGCCTTCCTAAACTTTGATTTCTGTCTTCTTAAATTACCAAGATCGCCAAGCTCTGTGTTGTTCTCTTTCATGGAACAATAAGGAAATTGTCTCCAGGCTGAAAGCCCAAGTGATGTTAGGGTTCGCCTTGTTTATTTGCCTTCACTTCCCCGGAATCAAGGTCATGCACCATTTTCCAATGTCTGAACAGTTATTTCATATATTATGTCAAGTTTTTTAGTTGTATACACCAAAAAGCAATCTGGGCTCTGTTACTCTTCCATGACTAGAAGCACAAGTTCTTCCCTAATACATTAAACATTACTAAATGTTTTCATATGAAAAATCAGAAATTAAACTTTAAATATTGCCAGACCTTAAAAATCATACAAACTCTAGTCTTTGTGAAAATAAAACTATATTCTCACAGAGCAGGTCAAAATTTATCCCCTATCTTAAGATTACATATAAAATATCAAATGACAGTATATTTTCAGAAAATGTAAACGTTTTCTTTTTCTTCTTTTACTTTCAGAAAACTTTAGAAAGTAGAATCAAATTAAGTCTTCTTTAAAAAAACTCCCCACAACCTCAAAGTGTGGGAAATTTACATTCCAAATGATTTTTTTTTAAAGATTTCATTTATTCATTTGACAGAGAGAACGAGATCACAAGTAGGCAGAGAGAGAGGGGGGAGCAGGTTTCTCGCTGAGCAGAGAACCCGATGCGGGGCTCGATCCCAGGACCCCGAGATCATGACCTGAGCTGAAAGCAGAGGCTTTAACCCACTGAGCCACCCAGGCACCCCCAAATAATATTTTTTAAGTGATATGAGAAAAATTGAGTAAATGAATACTGCTTTCTTGTTTTAATTGGCATAAAAGTACAGTAAAAGCCATCACGAAATACTGTATCTCCTTTTAGTCAGCTTTGTCTCTTCCTCTTACTATAAAAATAATGCTACTAATTCAACAAATTCAAAAGGTGATAATGCTAAATAAATTGATTTATGCAGGATGAATAGTGAGGGTAGATCCTGTGAGTAACTGGTACTTGGAAAGTATTTAAAATTAGGTTTTATATGACTGAATAAATGAATGAATACATGATTAGCTTATCTCTTTAATAAATAATGAAAATGGAGCTGCTTAAATAGAGTTATATTTTATGATTCCTTCTTTATTCTGCCACCAAGTTTTCTATTTCTTCCTGGTTCAGTTTTGGTAGTTTGTGTGTCTCTAGGAATGCGTCCATTTCTTCCAGGTTGTCTAATTTGCTGGTGTATACTTGCTCATAATATGTTCTTATAATTGTTTGTATTTCATTGGTGTTGGTTGTGATTTCTCCTTTTTCATTTATGATTTTATTAATTTGGGTCCTTTCTCTCTTCTTTTTGATAAGTCTGGCCAAGGGTTTATCAATTTTATTAATTCTTTCAAAGAACCAGCTCCTAGTTTCGTTAATTTGTTCTACTGTTCTTCTGGTT
>CM053608.1:15349312-15406562 GCA_028646535.1 Procyon lotor
CTCTTCTTCTGCTGGGTTTGGGCTTTCTTTGTTGTTCCTTCTCCAGCTCTTTTAGGTGTAGCGTTAGGTTGTGTATTTGAGATCTTTCTTGTTTCTTGAGAAAGGCTTGTATTGCTATATACTTTCCTCTCAGGACTGCCTTTGCTGTGTCCCAAAGATTTTGGACAGTTGTGTTTTCATTTTCATTTGTTTCCATGAATTTTTTTAAGTTCTTCTTTAATTTCCTGGTTAACCCATTCATTCTTCAGTAGGATGCTCTTTAGCCTCCACGTATTTGAGTTCTTTCCAACTTTCCTCTTGTGATTGAGTTCTAGTTTTCATGGCATTGTGGTCTGAAAATATGCAGGGAATGATCCCAATCTTTTGGTACCGATTAAGACCTGATTTGTATTCTGCCACCAAGGATGTATACTTTTGGCATACACATCTGTAATATTTGGTTTGTCTTTTTTTTGGGTGGGGGGTCAGAAGGGGAGAGAGAGAATCTTAAGCAGGCACCATGCCCAGCACAGAGCTCAATGGGGGGCTCTTTCCCACAACCCTGAGATCATGATATGAGCCAAAATCAAGAGTCAGATGCTTAACTGACTGAGCTACCCAGCCCTAGACTTGTCTTTTCCATCTCTCAGTCACCTCTCTAGACTGAGGTTTTATCATTTACACCTGAATTCTTGTCCCTGTCTCCTAATCATACAACATTGCTCTAATTTCTTTTTGCACTAGAGTAACACACACATAGCTGTCAAGATCATCCAAATAGCCCGTGGCTCCTCAAGAGAAGGGACCAAGCTGACTTTCATTGTTTTCGGACTTAGTCATCAAGGGACAGATATGTATCAAAACACACAGGAGGTGGTCAATGGATGGGCATTGAAGAAATCCTTTTTTAAAAAATGCACTTAAGTTACTTAAAGAACTTTAGTGCCTCCCTATCCCGATACCTTTGCAATATAAGCTCTTCAGTCAGGCATTCACTTAGTCCATGGTCCTTGTTTATGCACCTAAATTTGTCTGTTATTAATTTCTTATATAAGTCTGCCAAATGAGAACAGAGGCTTTGTCCCAGCCCCTCACTGTGTCATCATTAATGTCCACATAACTGTTAGTTTTGTTTTGGAGGGAGGTTTCAAGTACAGTAGAGATATCATTGAATTTGTGTTTCACCTAACTTGCTTTCTACAAGGAGTATTCTGGCTGCTATTAGAGAATAGAGTTTAAAGAGAGAGAGAAAAAAGAATGAGTTGTGTGTGTGTGTGTGCATGTGCACGCACACATGTGCACATTTTATATATGTGTGTTTTAATCTATGGCCCTCACATGGAATGAACATAGTAAACAAATAAATATGCTTTAATGAAAGAAAGAATATTACCTTCCATTTAGAATGTCATCTTTTCTCCATTAGTCCATCTGTGTCACTACTTTCAAGGGCAGATACATCACAAGCTCCAGACAGTATTTCTGGAGCAGCAAATCCTTTCAAACATTGCCTTATTTATAATTCTCTAGTAGCTGAAATACAGTTGGTATTTTATTACCCTAAGCTAGATTTTGTCCTCTAATTTTTCATATCCATATAATAGATATGTTTCATTCAGATACAGTTCTTTTTAATTCCTGTTATTGTCTCTGATTTATATCCAAATCTTCTCAAAAACCATACTATTGATTATTTTTACATTTTCTGTATTTTTAAATGAGTCATGCTCACTGATATTTCTTTCGGATGTATAGTGGCCCCTCCTGATCCATGGTCAGTATTTGTCCAGAAGCATACAATCCTCCTGATATATTGCCAGGAGGTCAATAGCAGCCTAACACTGTATCAAGTGCCTACATCGTTCACCTCACTTCATCTCATCACATAGGCATTTTATCATCTCAAATCATCACAGGAAGAAGGGTGAATACAGTATAATAAGATATTTTGAAAGAGAGAGAGAGAAACCACATTCACATAACTTTTATTACAGGATATTGTTACAATTATTACATGTCACTATTAGTTACTGTTGTTAATCTCTTACTGTACCTAATTTATAAATTAAGCTTTACCATAGGTATATAGATCTAGGAGAAAACATAGTATATATCAGGTTTGGTACTCTCTGTGGTTTTAGGAGGAGGGTGTCTTGGAACATATCCCCCAAATAAGAGGGGACTATTATAGTATATATTCAGTAATTGAATAAAGTATTTTTTCACTTTTGTCACAAGTATTTTTTATGATAGCTCTGAGTCACAATAACAGTTTTGATATTTTACCAAAACTGCCCTTAAAGGACCAAGGCTTACTAAGGCCTGGAGCCTGCTTTGATTCTTTTTATGTCCTGTGCACACAGTGCTATTTATTGTTAGTGAGACCAGGTGAGTTGCTGGTGCACACAATGCCATGATTCAATTACATAGACCCTGTAGGAGTCTTAAAGTATTTATGCAAGGAAATCAAGTGTTCATTTTATGACTAACTTTCTGAAGTAACCTGAAATGGGTTTTTTAAATTAAGGTTTTATTTAGAAAAATAATAGGGGCTCCTGGGTGGCTCAGTTGGTTAAAGCATCAGACTCTTGATTTCCACTCAGGTCATGATCTCAGGGTCGTCCCCTGTCAGGCTCCAGACTCCATTGGAAGTCTTCTTGAGATTCTCGCCCTCTGCCCCTCCCTCTGCTTCTCCCACAACATGCATGCATGCTCTCTCTCAAATAAATAAATCTAAAAAAAAAAAAAAAAAGAATGAAAGAAAATAAATAGCATCAAGAGAATATAATGAAGGAAAGGTAACTGTGAATCAGAAAAAAATTTCTTCAGAAGAGAAATGCCTGAAAGACTACACAGAATAAAGAAACTGAGTCTACTCTAATTAGGACTGTAGAAGAATCAGCTGCATGAGAGAAGAGCTAGGGCTGCCCTCTTCTGTTTCTACCATGTCCTGCATGAGAGCTGGGCCAACAGTCAACTTGAATACAAAAGTTTTTCTCCCACTCACTGAGTTCCTCAAAGGAAGGGGCCATGTTTAAGTTTCCTTTGCATTCCTGGAGCTAGTGAGGTACGGAAGCTGAAGGGACTCCATTTTAGAAAAGCTCCACCCCTGTTGTTTTTCTACGGGGCCCCATTTAATCATGTTCCATATTTTGCCTCTAAATAAGCCAAAGAAACTCTGCTCTCATTTCAAAGGGAAAATAAAGTTAATTGCTCTCTGAATTTTGTTCTAAGCTCCAAATCCCTGATAACAACTAAGAAAAGCCAGATCCCAAACATGTTTCATGGTTGTTCATTTCAAACAAACCTCGGCTGATATTGGCCTCAAGACTCTTAGCTTTGCTACTTTATGGAATAACACCTGTTGCTCACCGGACATTCACCTCGATTGGACCCTACCCCTGGATTCCTGAAGAAAAACGTACCCTAGACCCTTTTCTAATATAAACCCCTGGTCCCAAACAATGACAAGGCTCATTCTCCTTTCCTTTCTGAGGACAGAGCCTTTGTCCCAGCCCCCCATTGTGTCTTCATTAATGTCCACATAACTGTTTGTTTTGTTTTGGAGGGAGGTTTCAAGTACAGTAGAGACATCATTGAATTTGTGTTTCACCTAACTTGAAACTGACTGAGTCTCTCAGATACTCTGTCTGCTATTCTCGGTCCCTCATGCTATTTAATAAACTCTTCTTCCACTTTCTCTGGCTCCTGGATTTTTTTGTTTTGTTTTGTTTTGTTTCATGTTTTATTTCTATCCTGCGTGAAGCCAAGGGCCCTCTTGGTTGGTCTTGTGGGACCTTCCCTTGGGTGCTTGGACCCAGCCTGCCTACATCACTGGCATGGTTCTTGGCACATATTAATTACTCAATAATGTAGATGGAAGGGGTGCCTGGGTGGCTCAGTCGTTAAGCGTCTGCCTTCGGCTCAGGTCATGATCTCAGGGTCCTGGGATCGAGCCCCGCATCGGGCTCCCTGCTCCGCAGGAAGCCTGCTTCTCCCGCTACCATTCCCTCTGCTTGTGTTCCCTCTCTCGCTGTGTTTCTCTCTGTCAAATAAATAAAATCTTAAAAAAAAAATGTAGATGGAAGAAAAGAGGAAAATAATATAGACTATGACATAAACAGAAGAAATGGAAATGAATTCAAAGAGAATGAAAAATAAGAGTAAAATGAAGAAAACCTTACAAAAACAAATGGGCCCTGTTTATGCCACTGCCATTGTCCAATATCATGTGATTAGCAACAGCACCTAGCAGGACTCATCCCCCAAAATTGGCAGGCTGGGTCTGAAACTAGGGTGATCACCAATAACTTCAGTAAACATGTGATTAGCATAGAGTCTGATCAGCATATGAGAGGCAAGGATGTAGGTATTTACTCAAAGTGACTGTGGATAAATTAATAATTCCACAGAATTTCTCATTATGACTAGTGCTTGAAGAGTTTCCTCCTCATATAGTAATTTCATGTTTTTACATGCCATAAAAATACCAAAAAAAGGGTATTTTAATCTTCATTTTAAAAAAAAAATCATAGCCAATATGTTTTTAGTCACCAGGGCAGTTCATATCATTGTTATGTAATCACAGCCTTCTCAGATAAAGATTTTTTTTTTTATATTCTTGTGGGCAATTTATATTCGGATCTTGCCATCCTGCAGTGGAATTTAGAAAGTATTATATAATGGACAAAGCATATCATCGTTTCGCTGGTTGCCTAAATGGCTGCATTAACTATCAACAGTTTAAGTGGGTAGTTTGCTTTGATTCACAAGAGAGAGAGAAAGCAGAGGTGGATGGGACAGTTGTGGTTGATGATGTTATTGCTAACTTCTTAGCTCAGCTCATGGTTCTACGGGAATAATCGTATTCTGAGAAAACACAAGCTGAGGTATTAAGGCATGGAGTTTCCTATCTGCACCTCACTTTCAAATGGCTCAGGGAGAACATAAAGGAAAGAAAAAGAGAAATAAAGAAATTAAGAGAAGGGTAAGGAGAGAGAAAATACAGTGAAGGATTCACAATTACTGAATAGTTGGTGGCTATATACGTGGTCAATTTAATGTGTTTTTTCATATTTGAAAGCAAGAAAAAATGAGGATAAGTATTACCTAGATCAAAATTATGAGCAAATAGGGAGAAAGATATACTCATTACAGATATGGGAAGTATCCAAAGACAATCCATAGTCAGTAGGCATGAGATAGCTTCAAAAAATCTCCAAAAGCTTCAGGCAAATGGGCTGGATGGGCTGGGGGGTGGGGACAGGCCATGACACACCCGTGCAAGCCACATATGACCCGAGAGTAATGACTGTTTGCTCCGTGGGAACATTCGCTACAGGGAGATGTCAATCTAAAATGATTCTCTGGCCACCAAATTCAAGACAAAATTCTTCCTACTGCCAAGGAGAGAAGACAGCATATCCAAGCAATTTCGAAGCACATGCACTGGAGGAAAATGAAACTATTCCAAATGCTATGGCCTAGTATATAAAAACAAAAATAGCTACAAGTATAAAGAAGTGCAGCTACAGTATGACACATTTGAACTCTGAATTTTGTAGCAATTGCAGACGGAAAACTGAACATAAAATAATTTGTCCTGCATGATCCATAATGTGACCTCGAAGAAAATCAGCAGGTGAGCTGATTCAGTGTGAGGGTAGGAAGAGTGCACAGGGGTGCATCACAGGAGCTCTTCCCACCCCACTGCCTTAATCTCCCAATCCCAGGTATTGGGATTAAAGAGAGAGTATTATCTCATCAAGTGGTGAATTACCAGGAAATGGTGTTATAGCCTTTGGTTATTTTATATTTTGATGAAAATTTTGCAGTTTTCATCACTGCAAAATAAATGGATAACACTTTTCAAAGTTCATCTATCTGATTTCACATAATACAATGTTTCATATTCTATCACATTATCAAAGTTGTTTTTCTCCCTGAGGATATTTAATTGTGATATTGCCAGGTGTGTCATAACCTGACGTACAAACATTATGATATGCCTACATTTTCTTTTCAACTTTGATACTGGATAGCATGGACTCAAGATACATCTATTTCCTGCAGTTATTTCTGCATAAAGGACTGTTGGCAAATAATATATGTTCTATCATATAAAATGCATCCTTGTCACATTTATTTTCTTATCATTTGGAAAGGTAGAGTGGTACTAATTGCTTGACAATTTTGGCTAAAATGGATATCCAGTCTTTCAGAGAGACAGCACCCCTTGCAGAGTAATGCTAGGATTGGGCTATGTAAGCAACTGTAAATAGAAAGAGTTCTTTCAAGAGCAGGAAAATGTACAGAGGAAAAGAAAAACGGTGCTAAAGAGGCTACAGAAAGAATGATTTAACAGCAGGCATTAAAGGATGATGTTGGGTTGCTAAAATGACAAATATTCTGGAATGTGAGGCTCTCATCCCCAATCTTTGCAGAGTGTTGAAGTATAAGATCTACAACAAAGTGGCTGCTTTTTAATCACTGGCCGATGTTGAAAGGTGATAGTGTCAATGTGAAAACTAATATTAGCAATCATATTTTTAAAGAAAGATATTATCAGAAACTCTAAGTTTTCTACACTGACAACTTCTCTCAAGTAGTTATACTTTAGCTACAGAAAAATCCAGAGACAAACTCCTCTAGCAACATTACCTAATCATGCTTATGGCATTATTAAATCTAAGGACACCTAATTCCAATTAAAGGTCAATGTAAATGGTTTCTCAATAGACCGCCCTAGTGTCCTTTCATCTTTGAAGATATCTTGGACCACAATGAAAATGAACATGTCCCTTTTAGTTTGATGCTCAACAAATCTGTGGTTTGGCCTCTTTGCTGATCTAATTGGAGTGGAAAACAGAGGGACAGGGAAGCTGAAGCTGAGCAGAGGGCTTTGGCAGTTTTAAGCCAAGGAGTCTTCTGAGATCCACACTGCTAATACCTTTTGAAACTAAACTTGTATCTTTCCCATAGAAAATGCCAACAAATAGGAAAGAATCAGACTTATCCCTCGAAAGGAAATTGGTTACCTTAATTGCAAAGCCTGTAGTTTGTAAGATACGTGTACCTGGGATGAATTTTACTATATGATAATGTGGCATGTGTAAATGAGGACACAACTGTGATGTATTCTATTATGTCCATGTCATTTCTCCAGAATTCTGTTTTGACTGGCTGGGTGAGAACAGGAGGAATCGGGGCTCTCCATTCTTCAAGCCCAAAACCCTTAGCCCCAAAACCATCCTCTTAAAGTAAAGAATCCAAAGGTAAACTTAAGGGGAGAAAAAAAGAAAGGAGGGGGAAAAAAAGAATAGGAGCCAGTGAAAGCAATCTGCGGGAACCTCTCCCTCGACTTCTCGGCCCGTTTCCCTGCTTCTGTTAAACTCTCCCAAGCTCCCTCGCTAATATTGCTTCCTCAATTCTAGATTCTATTCCCTATTAAAGTAATCTCTATTTATAATTTTATTGTCAACTACTGAGAAAATAAGGCTCAGCAACTGAGACTTGCATTTGTAGGAAATAACACCAGGTCCTCTAACGACAGGTAGTTGAACGGCCCGAGGCAGGGGAGTGACGAGAGCTCTGGGCTGGCTGGGAGCCCAGCTTTGGCACTTTCCAGCTTGAGAAGGATGGGGGCAAGTGACTCAGCCTCTCTGGGCCTCAATTGCCTCAAGTGCAAAATGGGGGCCAAAGTACTGGTTTTAAAAGGGTTGTTTTATGGAATAATTAAAATGGTGACTGTAATGCACCTGTTGTACTTGCACAAGAAAATGCCTGACAGACATTCGTCTCTGACCTCTCTTGTTTCCCTTCTCCTTCCTTCCACTGCCCCCTTTCACCTTCCCGCCCGTCTCCGGCTCTTTTCCTGCCCTTCACCACACCAACAAAAATCGCTGCACACTTGGGACGGGAGATCACCACATGTGCCAGGCCCTTGGTGTTTGCTCGCAGATCCATTGTCCGCACGTGTGTGCTGCCTCAGATGCTCTTCCTCAAGTCTGTCTCTTAGCCCCTTGGCCACTGGCTCTTGGAAAGCCCTGGACTCTTCTGCAACCCCTACCTAAGCCTCTATCACTGTTGCCTCATTTCTCACCTCCCCTGTCCATCTCTCCCATGATCACCTCACCAGGTTTCAGAACGGCCTCCACTGTATTCAGCACAACAGAAGCCCAGACTAGACTTCGGGGGACCTATTGGGGCTTTGGTCCCCCAACAGCTTCTAATCTGAAAAAAGACTGTGGAACAGGACATAGATTCTGGCTTCCCCAGTAGCTGCCTACAGGGATCAGATGGCGTTACTTCCTGTGAGCAAACTTTGACCGCAGGAAGCAGAAAATGGCACGACACAGGTGCACACAACCTTCTCCCTTCCTTGCTCCAGTAGACGGTTCAAGCAGCCTGTCCAGAGATCTGTGTGAGGCTGAACGAGTTGTACTCAGTGAAGTGGCTTCCTGCTCAGGAAAGCATCACCTCAGTGATGGTGGTGGTGCTGGCGTTTTTCCATGAAACCTGTGAACTACATTGTCCAGGCTTTCTTGCCAATGTCTTCTGGATGGTGTTGGCAAAATGCAAGGAGCTAATGGGAGACCCAAGAAAAGGAGAGAGGAGAAGCCAAAGTATCCTCTCATGCCCATTTCAGGGGGCATCTCAGGAGCAGCTGTCACTCCTCCTTGTGTCCCTCTGGCCCAGGGTGAAGATGATTCTTGCTATCAGTCACCTCTGAGGTGCCCTGGGCATCTTCTTTCACTTTTATAACCAATTTCTTATATTAAATTCACTCTATCAAACAACCTGGCAAAGGTTCTTTTTTTCCTGTCCGAACCCTGACTAATACAAACACAACCATAAAATGTTTGATTTTATTAAACTGTGTTTATGGAATGGTTAAAATAAATTTCTATTTCTGTAAGATATTTATAAGATATCATGTTTATATTTCTAAAAATCAATAACGTAAGAAACTGGACTTTTAACTACTTTGAGGGAAATTACCATAAGAGAGTTCTATGGGCTATCATAAAAAGAGTCAAATGATTTATTTTAGCACTTTAAATGGCAGCTGATATTTAAAATGAATACTCCTTTTCTCAACAGTATATATCCTTGTTAATGCATGGGCAAGTCCTGCAATCCCCTTGCTCATTGTTGCCTCTCTCCTATCTTTGTAGTGGCTACAGAGGGGTCTGGCTCACTGCATCCTGGGCCTGGTGGGTTGCAAATTGGTGGTGTAAGAATATAAGTGCTATCTCTTGGTAAATGGGATTCAGATTTCATTTGTTTCCATACCTCCCTTGGTGCTGATGGGAAACAAACAAACATTCCACCCCCCCCACCTCCACTCCAGGTGCCATTGAGAACAGGCATATTTTCCTCCTGCAGGGTACAAAATATTTCTAAAATTAGACCCCAAGAGATTTGCATTTATAGCGAGTGCTCTGTAATGGCTCCGTGATGATTTCTGGGATCTCCTTCAATAACAAACACTGCATGGGCGTAATGCAAACGTGTTGCCAGAAATACTTTAGTATCTAGGCATAGAGATGCATGCAGACAGCCTTTCCTCTGAGCTCGGGGAGGAAAGGCCTTTCTTCTGGACTGTACAAATCAGAATCCACGTGCTATATGAGGCCTTCCAGCAATCACAGTGATAGCAGGGAACTGTGAAAGGGGGCTGGATTTCAGGGAATCTTTAGAACGATTTGTTTTCCCTTGTCAGGGTTGGTTTGTTCATTTTTCTTATACTCCGAAAAATCCAACTTTTAATTCCAAAAACTGTTTTACAGTGGTTGTGTGCACCGTAGACAATGCTACCACATAAGCTGGGAAGGCCTGAGCCAGACACGTGATCCTCTTTGAGTCACAGACGTCCACGAGCTCAGGGCTTCTCTTTTGTCCCCACGGTATGCCCTCCATCTTAGATGTCATGTTTCCCCACATTCCAGAAAGGTGACAAACATAGAATCCAGTGGTCTGGCATCTCCTGGAAATAGTCGAGAAGGTATGGGCTTCTGGATTTTAAACCACCAGATAGCCTCACATGAAAGAATTCCATCAGGACAAGAATCAGAAATGGGATTCCTGGGGAGGAGCCGATCACACTGGTGTGGCTGCAGCCAAGCACTTCTGTGTGGAGTGGAAACTCATGGTATCCTCGAGCCTCTGAATGCCCTCGTGTTACTCCTGCCTTGCAGGACTGCTTGCCCATATCTTCCCACAATCCAAGGAATAACCCTGGGCTTGGCAGCAGCACCAGGAAGGGGTTCAGTCGCATTGGTTAGTTGTCATGACAATTATTAAGTACTTCTAATATCACATTTGCATTGAAGGCACAAGATATTTAAAACTAGGGTGAATAAAATGAATGTAACCTTGTGTGTCAACTATAATAAAAAAATGAAATACAATCAATCAACCCATCAATCAGACAAACGGGGGCGAACTGTCTCAGAAGTCTATTGCTTCCTCAAAGTGGCCGGTATCACTGAGAGTTTGAGTCCATTACGACAGCTCTTCAAAAGATGTAGCAGTTTCCAAATCCTCTGCCTTCACCGACAGTAGACCTGAGGCTCTTCCAGTTTCTGCACCAGCACTTCCGCACACGACAGACAGTGTACCTGTCAGGGCTGCCTCTCCCTGCAGGGGGGGGTCCACAGCTCCCAAGAAGGGCAGCGGTGGTGTGGTCGGAGGGGCCAGAACCTCCCACGGTGTCTACTCCAGCCCAGCTGTGCTGTGTGACATTTATGTGACAGCCTGTCTGCTCCCAGAGCTGAATCACAGAAAATTAGAGAGGGGAAAGACCTAGCAGGTCATTTAATCCATCCTCCTGCCAGTTGGCAATCACTGCCCTACACTCCATTTCCTAGTGCATCATCTAGTTTGGTTTTAAATAGCAAGGATCCAGGGAGCATTGTTGCCGAACCTTCTTCACTAAGAATTCTCTCTAGCTCGCCCAGCCAAAGGCTGGATATTTGATGTGTATTTACTCTACTGTTATGCATACAGCAATCTTGTGGTTACTCACTTGCCCCAGGCTGATTAAAAAAAAAAAAGTTTCTAAGACTAATTAGAAGTGAGGACTCTCTCTTGGCTAGAAAATGCCAATTTCAGGAAAATCAAAGAATGTGGTGAAAAGAGAACCAGTAAACAGCTTCCGTGTTAGCTCATTTCAACTTCTTTTATGTTCATTATGCACTTATTTTGTATTGTTCAGCTTCTGCTTTCTTTAACAATAGCTACAACTATGACTAAGCAGTATCACTGGTTTTGGTTTCCACATTTACTTCTGTTTTGAGTATCTGTCCCCTTACTTTCTATATTGGATTGAAGATTCTGGCTCATCATTGTGATTCAAATAAGGACTATTCTTAAATACTCGAATGGTTTGCCTATTTCATTTCCTAATCTTTCTTTGTTTTCCCAATGTTAGCTAAACACAAGAACAAAAACAGAAAGCTTGGCACACCCTTTCTGGACAGTCTTGTCTAAGAAAAATGTCTGTTTTTCTTTATCTAGGCCCATGCAGGTGGCCTCCTCCTGCCCAAGAATGCATCTGTGGTCAGCTTACCTTAATTTGACCCTTTAAGCAAGGCTCACTGCACACAGACCGTACCACTCCACTCTTATTCATTTGGATTTTGTAATCATCGATGTTCAACACACCTTCGTGCCAGGTTCCAACATGTACGTAGTCATAGCGATTCGCTTCTGTGTACTGAAGATTCATGATATCATACCTACAGAGAAAACAACACATGTGTCTTGGAGAGTATGAACATGATGCAGAAAATAAAAACATCTGGTAAACAGATATTACACTAGAAGGAAGATAAGAGCCAGAATCACCCCACATCCTAATGCCTGTCAATATTTTATTTCATTTCTAATGTTTCCTCTGGTTTTCCAAAATGTATGTTTCATCTGTAGTCTCTCTGTATTGTTCATATCTGCTAACGAATGTATTTCTCTTGCTGTGAAATGTGTAAGCCTGATGATTCACAGACCCTGTACCCCTGGGGCAAATAATACATTATATGTTAAAAAAAAAAAAAAAAAAAGAATGTATTACTCTTGCACTTTTCTCTGTTATTCTCTCCCCTAAATAATCCTGTACGCTGAGCTGATTATCATCTCCTTCAAATCATTACTCACTAAGTTATTCTTCGAAGAAGTCATGATTCTTGAGAACATTAATTCCTTAACTTGATTACTTTCATTCTAACGTCCTTTTTCACATTCAGTTGTCATTTTCACTACACTGGATTAAAATAAGTGAGTTTTACCAAGTCTGGAACCTATTTTAGGTGCTAATAAAGCAAGAAATCTGAGAAACACAGCTTTAATTAACAAGGATGTTGGGGATTTAACGTCTTGAGCACTGACATTTAAACTGGTCTCTTCCCTGATTAGGACAAACATTTCTGAATCTAAATAATCAGCATCAATTATTCCAATAATTTCAAATGCTGCAATGCTACACTGTGGCAAAATCTACATTTTGAAATGCTCACTGCTGCCGAGTGTGCTCTGGGGGACAGACCTCATCATTTTTCAGTGCGGGCAATGGAGAACATTCTCCAAAGTGATGAAAAGAGCACTGGACTTGACATTAGAATGCGGAAGCTAGAATCTCTTTTCTAACACTTTAGCAATAGATTACACTACTTAGGAATGTCACTAAACTCTCAAAGGTTCACAGGGTTCTTGTGGGGATTAATTAACATAAGCCACGTAAAAAACGATTTCACAATTGGGACAAATGCGTATGTAAGGCGGTATCACTATATCATTCATATTTGTATTATTATGAATGCCCTAAAATACTCTGGTTATGTTCGTTACCATATGAAAACTAGAGAACAAAAGCTGTCTCTCTCAGTCATTGGAAATCCTCTGGCATTCTTCAATCTTTTCTCCGTGTTGCTATTTACTCCAAGTAAGCTGTAACTCATGTGGCAGTTTCTCAAAAATGCATGCCTCACTCCCCCTTACTGCTCTGCAAAATGGGATTCTTTTCGCTACAGTACCTGTGCAGTTCTCACTGTCCTACACTAGATTATAAGAGGCATGGTTTCTTGCTCTTTGTGCTTGACCTGAAGAAATAGATGGTAATTACCTAACAAGTGTTCCTCTTCCTCACCTCCCAACCCCAACACCCTTAACCTAATCCATTTTGCAATTCCTTCTCTCTAACCCGGATTCAGACTCAGAGTCGTCCTTAGCCCAGCACTACAGGAAGCTATTGTCAACCTTAGTGGGCATCCAAAACCTATTGGCTATTTCTGGATTAGTTCTTTATCTAGACAACTAATATCCTTTGTTGGCTTCCATGTCTGTTCTTAACATGCAGATGCATTCAGTCACCCACGGGGGTAGTTAGTGGCTACTCCACATCCACATTCTGGCAATTTCTCTAAAGGGAAAGGGGACTCTGGGAGAAGAAAGGAAGTTTCTCCCCTACTTTTCCAGGAGAATGGAACCTACTAGAGGAAAAGAAAAAAATGGCAAACCTGGAGCACAGTATTAATCTCTTTACTGTTCTGACTTTTGGCTAATAAATAAAGGTTCTCATTGTTCTGGTTGTGGATCCATCCCAGCATGTTCTCAAGAGTAGCTCTCTGAGGGATACCCAAGTGCTATTAACCATGGGCTGATGGCTCCTACTCATCTTGCTGATCAGTGATGCTAATCTACATCTCCAATATTTTTCCATTTTAAACTCATGGTTATAGAACCTGTTGTGAATCTTTGGTGAATAATTTCCTTTTTCGTTCCTTTCAATTTTTATGTTGTACCCCATATTGTTATTACTCTCTTTAAATACTTTCAGTGAAGACTTCGGCGCAACGTTAGCTTTATGGTATCTTTTTCCTATAAATCAATTTGATAAGGAAACAGAAGGCAAGCTGAGGACAAAGCAGAAGCTAACACCCCACAACACTCCCCACCAAGATGGGATATACGTGACATTCCTCAGGCACTCCTGGCTGCCCTAAAGCTAAGGAAAAACAAATAGTTAACCTGTAGAGACCACAATCCTATAAGACATGAGTCTCCCCAGTTAACAAATTTTTTAGCAAGCTACAAGAACAAAGCATTTCTATCAATGGCCTAGCTTCTAGAAGGAAATGTAGTACAATTGTTTGTCCTTATAACCTGCGGCCCACTGACAGATACTTGAAGTGGGCGGAGTGCAATGTTCCTCCAGGAAGCTCCCAACTATCCTTATGTTAATGCCTTGCCAGAGGGAAAAATAACCTTAACTTGACAATGGCAAGGCCTCTGGTATCCTTGAGTCTTCTTTAACATATGAGAATCCTTTTGAAACCTCACTTTCCCTTATACTCCCCAACCCCAGAGTGTATAATCAGCCACCCCTCGCAACCCCTGGGCAGCAGCCCTTTCTGCCCATGGATCCTGTCCTGTGCTTTAATAAAACTACCATTTTGCACCAAAGACATTTCAAGAATTCTTTCTTGTCATGGGTTCCATACTTCACCCCATTGAATCTCACCTATATCCCAAAACCACATCAAGTTTCCTTTTTTAAAAGATTTTATCTATCTATCTATCTATCTATCTATCTATCTATCTATCTATCTATCTTATCTGACAGACACAGCGAGAGAGGGAACACAAGCAGGGCCAGTGGGAGAGAGAAAAGCAGGCTTCCCGCTGAGCAGAGAGCCTGATGTGATGCAGAACTCTATCCCAGGACCCTGGGATCTGGACCTGAATCAAAGGTAGATCCTTAACCCACTGAGCCACCCAGGCGCCCCCACATCAAGTTTCCTAAGACTTATTTCAATCCTCGTTTGCTCTTCAATAGGAGAAAGCAGTTCACACTTTATTAGCATTTAGAAACTGAAAAATCCATAATATTTTGGCATGAAAACACATTTTTAAAAAGTTCCAAAAGCCAGGGGACAAAAATACTGAAAGATACCAAGGGAAAAAACTGAGACACTAAACAGAAGCCTTCCCCTGTGCTATGCGTGTTAATGAACACTGCTCTTTTCTCTTGACCCCAGAGTCCCTTCTCGGCATGTTGGCAAATTGTATAGCATCCTGTCAATGCACTCAGTTTATGTTGCATGATGATTAACTAAAATAATTACAAGAGGGACCAAGAGCATGAATGGTGGTATGAAAGGGGATGGAAGCATAGGGAGGTGGCTAAAACAGAAACTGAGCACAGATTAAGCTGACCAGTTTTAAGCATGAGGAAATGATCCTTGAAAAGGAACCCAGAGGAAAGCTCATGATTTGAACATGTAATTACACATGGAAGACAAACAAGCTTAAACTGTGTGCCTATATTTTGGTTGACTTGCAAATAAAGAGATCGGGAGGAAACTCGTGTGTATGGAGTGCCTAAAAGGCATCTGGTCCTGTACCGGGCCCACTGCGCATGTTGTCTTAGAGAATCATGAGGAAGGTGTCCATTCCAGATCTGACAGTTTCCGGAGCCTAGGTTCCAGTGAAACCCAGGATGACAACCATGGGCTTGAAGGAGAGAATACTCAATGTTCTGACATCCGTTTGTTCTTGTTGGTACTGTTTCCCAGAGCGCCCGGCACCTGGAAGCTTGCCACATGCCCAGACTCTAAATCACTCCATCCACCCCGCTCACATTTGGATCTACATCTCCTCCTACCTCACTGGCAGCCTGGAAGGAATCTGGTAAGTTCGTCATTATCTGAACGTTGTCTGAGCACTGTCTGAACACAGAACTTTAAGCTTATGTGAAAGGAAGAGATGTGTTGGGAATTACTTAGGGTCAGATAGTCTCTAACAGTATCTTTGAAATGACATTAAGCAGGCTGCCAGCATCTTTGCCTAATTTTAGGATTAGCTAAAAGGCAGCGTGATGTGGCAAAAAGATTATAAGCATCGGATTGAGACGGCACTGCCTCTACCAGCTACTCGCTGCATGAATTTAGGTGAGTTTCTTAGTTTCTGACACTCAGTTTATCATCTGTAAAAGAGGATAATGATATGCCTATAGCAATGAGGATTAAATGATTTGATGTTCCATTTTAACACAACATATGCTTTCCTAAAATTTCTCATTCCGTAAAATCATACACTGAAAGATAACAGGGCTTAAGAGAGGGAAAAAAAAAAAAAAAACCCAAGACTGTGGGCATACTGTATAGCAGCCAAGCTGAGGGCCTTTTTCTTTCCTACAGCAGACTTTAATCTTTTCCCACGATTCTGATTATCTCTTGCCTAGAAAAATTCATATGAGAGAACACAACTGCTCTTTAAACTGACATCATTCTCTACCAATCACATGTGAGCTAACTGATGTTATAAAAGCAGCGACTGCAGAACAGAGTGTATAGAAAATGACTTGGGGAAAAACATATATGTTTGTTAGGTTTAATTTTTCTTTGCTCCCTGATTAATTCTTTGGAAGCCACAGAGACTTGACAGCAGAAAGAAAATTCTTTTCTTTTTTTGTTTCAAGACACATGTTAGCAGAAACATAAGTTAGCCTGAGGAAAGGGGATACACAAAGAGGACTTGGTTCTCTTCTTATATTAAGTTCTTTTTTTTTTTAAAGATTTATTTATTTCACACACACACATACACAGCATGAGCAGGGAGGACGAGGGAGAGGCAGGCTCCCCACTGAGCAGGGAACCTGATGCCGGACTTGATCCCAGGACCCCAGGATCATGACCTGAGCTGAAGGCAGACATGTAACTGACTGAGTCACCAGGAGCCCCATATATTAAGCTCTTTTAAAATATTACACAACCAGCATGGCCTTGGGACCAATCAATCAGAAAGATGATAGTCTGGTGCTGGAACTGCCAGGGAGGGGCCTGCTGCTCAGATGTAATCTCTTCCATTTCTGGGGCTTGTAGGAGGTCCCTCGAATTCTGAGGGAAGGGCAGGGTAATAGCTGGTTAAGGGCTTGGCACCGGAAGAAAACAGGATTGCTGGTGTTCACCAATAAGTTTTCAATGTTTTATAACCTAATTTCCATCTAAGATTAGCCCCATCTCTTGATCTTTCTAGTGATATCTACCCTCATGACCCCTGGGAACCATGGAACCAAAGCGACTAGAGGTGCCATCTGTCTAGCTCAGAGAAGATCACATGGTTATCCACATGCGTTACAGAAAAGACTGCTTTACCTTCCAGGAGCATCCCCTTTCTCATCAAACCACACTTCCTCTCCAGACACACCGATGAACGTGGACTTGATGAGGAAGTCCAGGAGTTTGCTGCCGTCGATGGGCTTCATGGCATCACAGAGGCCCACGTGTCCTGGGCAGAGGGCGTGGTGCATGTTCTGCAGCCCATGAGCCATGGCGTAGATGGCATTGATGACAAACCCCATCTTACTGTCCTGGACATAGTTTTCTTCTAAGCTTTCATTGCCTGCAACATAAAAACAGACTGCTAACAGGGTTGTGATAATGAGGTCTAGGCCTGCATGTTTAATTCTCAAATGCTTTTTGAGAATTAAAAGGAAGGAAAAGCCAAGTCCACTTGTTCAAGCCTTTTACATGTGACTAGTTCTAATTCTATCTACAAATAGTTTATTCGATTTTATTTTCTGAATTCAATAATGGTTTCATAACACATGAAACACACTCCATAGAGGCGAAAATAAAGAACTTTCAAATATTGCAAGGAAATCCTTAAGGAGTAGTGAAAATAACTCATTCCCTCTTGGTGCACAGAGACTTATATTAAAAGTCTTCCTATATCACGGTACTGAGAAAGTGTTTTTTATATCCTCTATGACAATTCACAATCTAGAATAACTCAGTTTGTGTAGTACCTAAACCCTGATATTTTCTTTTGATGATTCCACTAATTTTATCACCTCTAGGGCCACAAAAACCCTGATTAAAAAGAACTAGGTAATAAGAATCTCTCCTTATATACGGTTGACAGTTTAGAAATATTTGAATCAGATTTGCTGATTATTAGAAACTCAGGTAAATTGTTTCTTGATGGAAAAGTCATACTACACATTTAATTTTAGCCTTTAACCTTTACCCATGAATTTCAAAAAACCCTGCAATGATTTATACCTATGTCACAGTGATCAAAAGTTCCCGAATTGCCAAGAAAGTTTCCCAAAAACAGTATCAAGTTGGATATGAGCTCCATATCAGAAGTCTAAGCTTTTGGGCTTATGTATGGATAAGAAATTCAGAACCCAATTGGATTTGTTGAAAGTAGATAATGGGTTTGAAAAACAAAATAGATTTGGAACACATCTCTGGCATAATTCAGAGATTTTGTACTTAGTTCCAGAAACTTGCTTTTCTCTGTGGTGGGCTTTCCCCCCACCACCCCTGACCAATAGTGAGGGATCTATGCTATGTATGTTCCAGGTGCTAGAAGCTGGGAAAGGTCATGAGTTCAGCCGTTGACGGGATTGAGAACAACACGGGACTCCTTGAACCCCCAGTCACCTGACCCCTTTGTTCCCTCCTAGATAGGCCACTGGACACGAAGTTCACTGGACACTAAGTTTCCTGCTACAGAGTAGCAGAGAAGTGAGAGAAGGTAGGAGTGTTTGGAAGAAATGGTAAAGAGCTTTGACTTTGATGCTGGGCTTGAGATGAAACATATTTCTAAAAAATTATTTTTTTAAGATTTATTTATTTATTTGAGAGAGAGAGAGCATGAGTGGGAGAAGCAAAAGGAGAGGGAAAGAGAATCCCAAGCAGACTCCAAGTTGAGTGTGGAGCCTGACGTGAGGTTCAATCTAACAAACCAAGAGACACATGCTTAACTGACTACACCACTCAGTCATCCCTAGAAAGTTATTTTTAAAAGCTTAACTATTTAAATATATTTTTTTAAAGATTTTATTTATTTATTTGTGTGTGTGAGAGAGAGCGAGTATAAGCAGAGAGAGAAGCAGGCTCCTTGCTGGGCAAGGAGCCTGATCCCAGGACCCTGGGAACATGACCTGAGCCAAAGGCAGATGCTTAACTAACTGAGCCACCCAGGAGTTCTCACTTATCTTTTTTACATTATAAATTTTATATCGTGCATAACCAACACTTATATGTTATAGCTATACTGTTTTCCTAAAATTTCAATTTAATCTTGAATTAAAAAGACCTTTTTTCTTCTTATTTGTTTCCCTCTCTTACCCACACCCAAACACTACATTGTTAGCCTGATATTATTTCTACTCTACTAATTGTTTTATTTTATAATACTGCTTTATTTAAAATTTCTTGACGTTTCAATCAGAGCAAAGAGGGCTTCACACATATATTCTGTAACAAGGCAAGGATGCATCACCTATTCGGGGTTAAATGTAAGTAAATCTATCAGATATTTATTCTGTGCTCTCATATCCCTAACACTGTGTGAATGCATAATGGCATGCTATGGGGTACAAAAAGTTAATAAACTGATATTCATGCCCAAAGAAGTTTATAGTCTAGTTGAGGTGATAGGACATATTCACACAATTCAATTAGGTAACATGACCTATATAACAAGATAGGCTGAAATAATGACATGCTCAATTGTGAGACACAGAAACTGACAGGAAAGGGAAGTCCTTCCTATTAAAAAAGGTGAATGTGCTAATTATGAACTTCGGATTCACACAGGAAGAGAGAGTGCAGAGGGCCATGCTGCCTTGCCTCTCAGTGGAGAGATTTTCAGAAGAGGAGCTGATCCTGGCAGAATCTAGACACCTACATGACTGGATTTCTAGGAACTGCCAGGAATTTTCCACCAGCTATCCTGGAATATTTGGTAGAATGTTCTCATCCCAGAGCCCACTTCAAGCCATGTCTCACTCTGCCTGCAGTGGTTGTACCAGCCCAGAGAGAACCCACCAGGGGAGGAAGAATCAACCTCTGTAGAATAAGACAATATTGTGTTTTTATACCTAATATTTTTGCTAGCTGGTAACAAATGGATAGTGAACAAGAAACAATGGGAAAGGTACTGTATAAATGAAGAGAGACTAGTTTACTCTTGTGCACGTGTATGTGTCTGTATAGTTTAAAGTCCTATTAATAATACAGAAACCTGCGGCGCCTGGGTGGCTCAGTAGTTGGGCCTCTGCCTTCAGCTCAGGTCATGATCCCAGGGTCCTGGGATTGAGCCCTGCTTTGTGTTTCCTGCTAGGTGGGAAGTCTGCTTCTCCCTCTTACCACTCCCCCTACTTGTGTTCCCTCTCTCACTGTGTCTCTCTCTGTTAAATAAATAAATAAAAATCTTTAAAAATAAATAAATAAATACAATCTGAAATCTGTCAGAAGCATTAGACGTAGTTAATTATTACCTGGAAAAGTTCTTTAAATTCCGCATGCTTAAGAGATGGACAGCACGAATTTCTATTTCTAGTGTGTTGCTTTCCAGTTATGGAGCTGGGAGCAAGGTCAGTTTCTTAATGCCGTTTTCATAAGATTTGAAGGGAGGTAAACAGTATAAGTATGTAGATTTCAGTTTGTCCCAGTTTCTCTTAAAAGAAAGCTTTCTAACCTCAAACATGTTTAGTTTTGAAAATGATTTTGAGCTTCTGGTAAGTGGCAGTAAAAAAATATAGTCAGCTGGCTGGTTGAAAAACAGGTCTTCAGTGTCTGTGATGACTTGGAAATCAGAAAAGATCACAGAAGTAGAGTGGAGATAGCACACGGTCCAGTTAACATTTCAGAGAAATAAACATTTCTTCATTTCTTCAATATTCCTTCTATCACTACAGTATTTATTGTGATGGTTGATTTTATGAAAGCTAGTTGTCTTCTCCATGGGGGTTTCTTATCTACTTTCTGTAGTTGGATGGAGGCTAATACACTGTGTATATCAGCCTTGACAAATGATCACAGTTATCTGATAACATAAAACCCATTTATTATCACACAGTTCTATAGGTTAGAGGGCTCAATATTGCATGGCTCAGTTGGGTCTTGTGTAGTATCTCATAAGAATCTGGAGATGAATCCTTACCAAGTCCATTTAGGTTGTTGGCTGAACTCTGTTCTTTGTAGCTGTAGTACTGGGGTCCCTGTTTCTCTGTTACCTGTCAGCCAGCAGTTATTCCTATAAATTTTCTACATACTTTTTCATAGTGTCCATGTGGACATTCTGACAAAGATGGGTAGAGTCCCTCTCATGCTTTAAATCTCTCCAACTTATCCTTTTTTTTTTTTTTTCTGCATTTAAGGTTCATGTGGTTTAGATTGGGTCACCTGGATAATCCAGAAAGATCCCTTATTTTTAAGACCCTTTAACCTTAATTATCTCTGCAAAGTATCTTTGCCATGTAACCTAACATTCAAAGGTTGTAGAGATTTGGACATCTGCAGGGGGCCATTCTGCCTAACACAAAAAGTTAAAAGCTATTACTTTTTGTCTATTTTCAGAGCATATTGTCTTCCTAAAGAAAACACTTTCTTATTTCAGTTAAATGATCTTAGTTACCCCTGCCATCTAATAGGCTTGGAATGTGATCTCTCAGAGGAGTAGTTCCTGGCATTTAACAGACACTGATTTGCCTCAAATATGAGCTTACTTATTTTGGATTCTCGCCTAATACGAGTGACAAGTGTTTCTCCCCATCCCAGTTACAGTTCCCAGTTGTAGGATCTACTTTCTAGATTACCAAATAGAAAAAAAAAAGTGTGTTTCTTATTGATAGCCATGCTTCATTAGACCTAAATATTTCTCTCTACATATTATTTGGGACAACGGTCAGGAAAGAAATTAGAAATAGATTGAACTACATTTCCTGAAAATGTGGGCAAATATAGATGCTAAATCTTCTGGTGTCATGAGTAGAATTGAGCTGGCGGGAGAGACTCTGGTTTCCTGATGAGGGACCAGTCCTGTCCTTGAGGACGCGTTGCACCCAGGAAGGAGTTAAGCTCCTCCTCATATGGGTGCAAACAATGGCTGTAATGGCTGTGAATGAATCCAAAGAACCCAGAGACAAAGGCCTAAATCCTGAGGAGCTAATTTTTGTATCCACGTTTGATTACGGGTCATATTTTTTTTAACCAAGTACAAGAAAATAATCCCTGATTCATTCTTTATCTTTCCAATATTTATTTCCTTCAAGTCTAGAAAGACACAATGGGGAAAGTCAGATCACACATTCTTGTTATAAAATTTTTGTTCTTCAGGCTGATTTTCTCTTCTTCTCTTTGGTTCAATTCCCCTTCAACCATTTCACTGCTAATTAGGATTTCTAAGAAGAATGAACAGAAGTAAAGAAGTGAAATGCACAGGTACATCCGACCCTAATTACTGGTGTGAGGTTTGGGGAATGAAAGGATGAAAACCAGTGACCAGAAAGTTGGACTCTTTAGTCATCTTTGCTAAATGCCAGCAACAGCCATCTATAACTGAAAGGCCTCATTCTCCACCTATGGATTACCTTTAATACAAACATCTGGGCAGGGGCACCTGGGTGGCTCAGTGAAGCCTCTGCCTTCGGCTCATATCATGATCTCAGGGTCCTGGGATCAAGCCCCACATCAGGCTCTCTGCTCGGCAGGGAACCTGCTTCCTCTTCTCTCTGCCTGCCTCTGCCTGCCTCTGCCTACTTGGGATCTCTCTCTTTGTCAAATAAATAAATAAATAAAATCTTTAAAAAAATAAACATCTGGGTATAATTAGAATCCAAATTATTTTGTAAGATGATGAAGCTGGACCCAGAAACATTTACTACTTTGTGCATAGCCACACAACACAAATATCATGTAAATTTTCTCAAACAATGTCTAGAAAGTTGGCCCTCTTTTTTTCCTGGGTATATGTGGAGATGTCAAAGCCAGAATTTGTTACTGACTTACAGTTGCATTGAATAAGAATCAATATGAGTAAGCTAAGACCAGAATGAATATCTGCTATTCTCTCTCATACATGCTTCCCACAAGCTTTTGTCTGGCTAGTGTGGAACAGTCCTAAGAAAAGTGGGTATGCTGTACCGCAGTGGTTTTGTGTGCTAGAAAGCACCAGATGTGTCATTATCCACATCTTCACATGCTATTAGTGTGCCATGACACCTGGTTTCCCACTAATAAATCACCATAAGCTTGAGGCCTTTGTCTTGACAACCTTATTTTCTCTTAGCCCAAAACTATTCCATGGTCCTGGTGATATATGACCACACCTCATCCTTGCTTGAATTCCTGTATACAGAATTCTTCTTTATTTAAAAGGCTTCTTCCCTTTGAAATTCAGCCAAAATTTAATGAGAAAACCTATCCATTATGCAGTCTTACTCTTAAAGCAAATATGAGTCTCCAGTTATGGAAATCTTATAGGTACTATCTGCCTTCAGTCAGGAATAATTTAGAAATTGAATAAGAAATCCCTTTCACTGACTGACATTTTGAAGATTAAATCTGAAGCCTCTTGAACTTCATTATAGCTTCATGAATATTATAAGGTTTCAAAACTTGACTGTGGTTTTGAAGCTCAGCCAGGAAGTTATCAATGGTGTTAAAACTTGTATTTATGTAATGTCCTTTCTTCCAACTGGTTTAAAGCACCTAGCACATTGTTTTGGTCTATCTCCATGACATGCATATAAGTTGTTAAGTAGAAGGTCTCACTATCTCTACTTTATAAGGAGGATCCCAAGGGATCAAGGAAGTGACAGAAAAATACAAAAAACATATAATTATCTAGTAGATATATCTAAGCTCTGAATCCCTGTCTGGGAAAGTTGCTTTCACTACTGAGTTTTCTCTTATTTGTATTACATTGTGTTAGCTATGCGTTCAACCCTCAACTTCAGCCTGGTACCCAACTCCTGTGGTCCACTTCTCTTCATTTGCCCCACCTACTTTATTTCCATCAAAAAACTTCTTCCTACTCCAAGCCCTGGAACATCACTATTAATCTTAAAAGTGTGTGAGACTCTCTCAGGGTGCTCTGAGACTCAACAATGATGATACTTTTTTAGAGGATTTATGATATAGCCCAGGAATCGTCATTTCAGTAGATACCTTGAAAGGGTCCAATGCTGATAGTAGTTGAGTACTCCACATCAATTCTGATGTGGAGTAGAAAAGCTGGAAAGATTTTTAGAATCCTGAGTCTATTAACTATGTGTAGTAGATTCCAGGCCACATATCTTATCTAGCTTGAGTTTCTGAGAAGTAAAACCTAAGGCAAAGATTCTTTTGCTACTGATTTATTGAGTTATATTCTCAAGAGAAAGAGAGCGAGGGAATCGAGATAAAGCTGGGTAATAAGCTAGCAGTTTCTCAGCTGGAGAGAAGTTTCAGTCTGATCCCACAAGTATTCTCTGGAATATGGATTGACCACAGAATTAGCAAGGGAGCCAGTTTTTGAACTTTAGAGTCAATCATTTGGCCAAGTGTCTCTTGGAGGGCAGAGGAAGTGGTGGGGGAGGTGCAGCCTTCCTGATGAGGAATTTCCAGGTTTTCTGAGACCAATTCTTCATAGAAGGGGACAGCTGGGGGGTTATTATCAGCATATCACAGCTATGAGTATTCCAGCTGGGAAAGGTGTTCTGGGAATTAGTATCTGCTACATCCCTCAACTCAACAAGAATCATCTTTATTCCTCCTAGTCTTGAGCTCTTGGCTTTATCATTTGCTCAGTCCAATACTTAACTCTCTATATTTCTGTCTGAGTACCTTCCTTAGCAGCTTCTATGGTACCACAGTTGCTTAAAAGTTTGTTCTTAACAATCCCCTTCCTAGAGAGAGAAGTCCTGCCCTGGAACCAGCCCATTAAAAGGGTACCATCTCTGGCCACTGTTAGTTTGCAGATATCTACATAGCTCTTCATGACTTCTTGTTTCCAAAGACCCAACATAGGTTCTCCCTTTTCTGTTTAACTTATTTGCTTATCCTTATCTCTAGTTCCAAGAAGGACTTTCATGTTGCAGAACTCCAAGGGTACCATTATCATTGCCTTCTCTAAGAATGGCACCTTCCAGAGATATGCAATATGGTAACTCAGGCTGTATTCCTTAGTAACAGGGTTTTGCCTCCAGACTAGATTCAGCAGAATCTGGCAGCCCACATCCCAGTCTTATGTTCTCCTAGTCTTTCATTTCCCAGGGTCCACCTGGTAGTACTAGAAAAGCAAGGAATGCTTTTACTTCACTATGCCTGTTGCCTTCAACCACATTTCCTCCTTTCATAAGAATTTACCAAAGGTTGTAAAATCATAAAAGGCCATCAAATGTTATTATACACTTCATTATATGGCAGACTAATAATGAAACTGACTGCTTCAATAAAACTACTTCACTTGGTAGAGATGTTGCTAAAAGGTTCATAAAAGTAAATAAAGTAAATAAAAAAGCTAAACTAAATGTGTAAAGAACAGAGATATTAAGCTACTTTCCCAGACCCTGGGATTATTGCCTGCATGTGACTTGGCCTTCTCACAGAACTTGGGGTCTGCATGCTATGGCAGAAATTCAGATAGCACTGCTTCCAATAACTTTCCTTCCAGAAAATTCCTATTCTAACGATGCAGCACAGTGACGTGCTTAATAAATCAGACTTATATTTTTAAAATTTATTTACAAGAAAATTCACATAAGTGAAACAATTATAACTATTTGAGCATACTATAATAAATATCATTATTTAATTTAAAACTAATGAGGCAACTGACAGGATACAAAATTCACAATAAAGAGAAAGTTTTACTTTAGTACCCAAAGTAAACAAAAGGTGTAATTTGCATCTATCTAATTGGCAAATTTTATAAAATGGTAATATATAGTGTTGGTCAGAATAGGGTAAAATGAACACCCAAATAGGCAGTCACTGGTGGTGGAATGAACAATATAGTTTTTTTGAAGGACAATTTTTTTCAAAATACATCAAGAGTCTAAAGAAACACCTTGACTGAGTAATTTTACTGCAAATATTTATACTAAGAAATGATCCGATATACAATGGTACAAATGGTACAAATATGTACCATTCTTTCAGTTGTCTTTTGGTTTTGTTGACTGTTTCCTTTGCTGTGCAAAAGCTTTTGATCTTGACGAAGTCCCAATAGTTTAAATACTTTTTTAAAGCAGTTTCAGAATCACAGCAAAATTGAGAGAAAGGTATAGAGATTTCCCATATACTCCCTGCCCCCATCAATGCACAGCCTTCCCTACAATCAACATTTCCCACGAGAGTGGTACATTTGTTATAATGCATAAACATACACTGACCTATTATTATCATCTAAAGTCCGTAGCTTACATTTGAATTCAGTCTTAGTGGGTCCAATCTATGGGTTTGGACAAATGTTTAATGACCTGTATCTACCATTATAGTATCATACTAGCTTCTGTGCTGTGTTTATTCATACCCTTCCCCACCTGAAACCTGGCAACCACTGATCTTTTTATTGTCCCTATAGATTTCCTCTTCCAGAATGTCACTTAGTTGGAATCACATAGTGTGTAGCCTTTATATATAGGCTTCCCTCACTTAGTAATATGCATTTAAGTGTCCTGCATGTCTTTTCATGTCTTTTTTTTTTAAAGATTTTTTATTTATTTATTTGACAGAGAGAAAGAGATCACAAGTAGGCAGAGAGGCAGGCAGAGAGAGGGGGGAAGCAGGCTTCCTGCTGAGCAGAAAGCCCGATGCAGGGCTCGATCCCAGGACCCTGAGATCATGACATGAGCTGAAGGCAGAGGCTTTAACCCACTGAGCCATCCAGGTGCCCCTCTTTTCACGTCTTAATAGTTATTTCCTTTTGCCACTGAATAATATACTGTTGTCTAGATGAACCATAGCTTCTTTATCCAATTGATGGTATATTTTTACCACGGAAGAGAAGGGCCCCATTTTATTGGGGTTCTACACTTGATCTTAGCCAAAAGGCCGAGAAGCAATTTTATTGGGGTTCTGTCAGGTATGCTATAAGTTGACTTTTTCAGTGGTGATATAATCTGAACTTTGGAGGTTTGGAGAGTAGAAACGTTTGGAAAAGATGGAGCAGGGTTGAAATTATTTGGGTCTAACAAGGTCAGGTAGAATAAGCTTCTACTGGGCCTATCCCAGGCTGTATAATTCTGAATTTGGTTTGAGATCCAAACTCCAACTAACTATAGAAAAACATTAACATTATCTTGTTTGCCCATTTAAGTTCACCTATCCTCGTCAGGACCTCATGGGTGTCACTGAGTTTGAATAAGACTCCTGAGCTTATGCCTGTTGAAAATAGTCACTGAGGACTAGACAATCGTCTAGGAAAATAAGGCTTAAAAAGGAGTGATGATGCCAGAAAGAAGCCTGAGCCTTCTGTACTAAACGTCTGCCGGGACTCCCTGTGGCTTATTACTTTGTCTAAAACTCTCTGACTGGCTATTGAAGTTCAATAAATGATAGCTAGTATTATTGGTATCTTTATTAGCCAGGTTATTACAAAGGCTTGGGTTTTTACTGTTTCCTGCATACCGTGTATTTGCACCTCTGTCAATATTGCTACACAGGAAGCCTCTTCTTCCTTTCTTTACTCAGTGTCTTACATCTGCTTAACAGCAATCTGTGTCCAACCTCCTGCATGAAGCCTGCCTGCAATTTTACAGTGATTGATTCCTTTTCTAAATTCTCATCCTTAGAGGCGGGTCACACAAAATTTGACTCTTTAAAATATACAAGCAGCACAGAGTCCAACATATGGAATGTGCACCATGGACGGCTGAGTGATTTTCAAAATGAGAATGCAGTCACTACAGTATTAAATTTTTATTTTGTTAAATAAATACATATGCTTGTATTATCATTAAAATTTTATTTTAAAAGATATTATAAATTCCTATTATTCCAGGTACTAACATCTTCCACCCTTCAGATAATTGGATGGATGTGAGCCTTGAACAGCTCTCTTCCTACTATGCTCAGTTCACAAGCTTAAAATGGAACAGAATTTTGGCTCTATCTTTTAAGAGATGTGAAGAACTTCCTTGCTTACTGCTTCAGACTGAAATAATTGCCTGAACTTCTCAATCTTCATTTTTTCCCATTTATACACAGCTTCTTCTTTTATTTCTACAGATGTTAAGAGCTCCTAATTTGACTAATGTATTAAATAGACACTTCATCTATATTAGTTTATATTCAATAATCTCAAGTAATAGCTTATAGTCATCATATCAGGTTCCCTTTTGAATGTTCTCAAGTGTATTCTAGTCACCATCAATAATAATCAAGCCTCACTTAGGTCATGATCCTGTCAGTCATTCACTATGAGAAACATTGAGATAATGTAGAAGACTATTGTCTAAATAACTCCTATACTGCATAGAAACAAGAAAAGTGTGTTTCCATTGCAGGTGAAGTCTATTCTGACAATACACCGGTGACTTTGCAATTGGCAGTAGAAATAGGGGATGTGTTGCAGTGGATTTCTGGCAGCACACTGGCCCCCAGCTATCCTTACTCTTTGTATACAAATGAATCTGGGCTTCTACAACTTGTATCTCCATCACATTCATGGAAGCCAGGGGCAATGGAAATTCACCAATAAACCACAGTATCCCTAGGCACACAAAACAAGCTTTTTCCCCAGGACTAATATAACTTGAAAAAATGCACCAGTGTATGTTTATGCTATTCTAGTCTATATGAGAAGTTGCAGACATATCTGGTGACTCTGACTCAGCAGTTACAGAGGAAAGCGAAATCATTGCTGCCTTCGCATAGAGGTTCTATGAACTTTCAGGGGGCACAACTGAAAAATCAATGCCAAATGTTCTTGAGAAGAGGCTTTTAATGGGTTTCCTGTTGACCTCACCACTAGAAGCAGCTGTCATATTGATCATTGTGACAGTGTCATGCTGATCACTCTCTTCCCTGGTTTATCCTTCCCCAATATTTCTGAGCATATACAGGGTGAATATATAAGCTTTGGTTCCAGTGCTCATTTCTCAGCAAACTAATCTCTGCATTGGCTTTTTTTGTTTTTGTTTTGTTTTGTTTGTTTGTTTGTTTGTTTTTGGTTTTTAAGGGAGAAAGAGAGAGGGAATGTCAGCATGGAGGGGCAGAGGGAAAGAAAATAAATCTTTTTTTTTTTTAAGATTTTTTATTTTATTTATTTGAGAGAGAGAGAGAGAAAGTGAGAGCATGAGAGGAGTGAAGGTCAGAGGGAGAAGCAGACTCCCCGTGGAGCTGGGAGCCAGATGTGGGACTCGATCCCGGGACTTCAGGATCATGACCTGGGCCGAAGGCAGTTGCTTAACCAACTGAACCACCCAGGTGCCCCAAGAAAGTAAATCTTAACCAGGGTCTATGCCCAGTACAGAGCCTGATGCAGAACCTGATCTCAGGACCCTGAGATCATGAATGAAGCTGAAATCAAGAGTCAGATGCTTAACCACCTGAACCACTCAGGTGCTCCTCTATATTGACTTTCTGATCCTTAGTTAAGGGTGGAATTAATCTCCACTGTTGCCTTTTTGTTCCTAGTTATCAAAGAAATCAGCGAAGGGGGACTAATGCCCTGTTTCTAAACTCATCCAGAGTACTGTGACAACTCAGCATGCCTTGTGTTGATGAGAAGGAGGCTTCCTCTTTTTTATGCTAAGTTCACTTGAAGAATGCTACAGAATATCAGACTTCAAAACAGTAGAGTACTTTGAATGCACAAATACATCTATTTAACCCCAAGCACGTGCAAGCACACACACGTGTGCACACACACATACACACACATAGTCAGAAAGAGTTCTACTATCACTCAATTTTATACCTGAAGTTAGGATTATCCTCAAATTACACAGGCTTTGGTATAAATCTAGTATATCACCTTAGACTTTTCCAACCTTTATGATGAGTTTGAGGTATCTATTTCTCATTCCTTCAGTCTAGCCTTCGTTATGACTAATCTTGCCCCTTTTATCTGCTGTCTCAATTTTGAACCTCAGTGGGTGTCAGGGCTTCTGTGTTTTCCCTTCTCTCTAGAGGTGAATACTTGTTTACATCTTTTTGAGAATCAGATACTTTAAGGGGTGGTAAGGCACATGTACCTCATCTAAATTCCGAGTCCTAATGAAAAATAATTGGCTTTGTTACTAGAAAAAAGTCCACTTTGGGTACAAAAATGAACAGGAAATAAGTGGAGACAGAGCATCACATTAAACACATTTGTGTTTGTCTCATATACCCTCATCTAAGAATAAAGAGAAGCCATGAGGGAAAAATCTTGATGTGTTGCCCAATTACTTCAGTAGAACTGAATCCCATGATCAAGGCATCATCCAAAAATGGTGTAACACCTGGTATCTTAGAAAGCAAAATTCCCATAAAACACCTAAAAAATCCAATAGTCAACAGAAATATTGTCCCAGAGATGCTAAATTCCATATGTTCCTCAAATGCATTTTTTGATGAGTATGATTTGATGAGCTTGAGCAAGGTCAGTTTACAAAGACCTGACCCCAATAGTCTAGGTTAGCAGTCCAGGTTAAGTACAGGCACAGACTATGGGTGCTACATGAGAGAGTTCCTTGTGGTACATTAGGAGCCTCCTCTAAGTTTGTTCTTATCCTGTGACTTCCAAACTGTTATTACCAACCAAGACTATAGGCCTGCCTCAAGGGCTCTTGTTTAATTAGATTCTTAAGCTACCCTCTGTGATTATTTCCCCAGGAACAGAAGGTACACTCCCAGCTAAGCGCACAGACAATTGTGTCCAGAAGGATTGACCTTGTCTGGGAACTCAGATAAAACCTTAGTAAATCAGTTCATAGTTTCTTATGACTAGGTCAGTCTGAGGGTCGTAGAATCTAGTTATATTGATTCTTAGTGATGTGTCTATTTCCAAATAACTTTTGTCTGTTGCTTTTTAACTTTCTCTGTGTAGTAATGAATGGAACATCTATATAAAAGAGACATGCAGAATATTTTGCCTATGTATCGACATATTCCATGTGAAATAAATCATGGTGACCTCACAATGTGATGAAAAATGTGGAAGTCCTCTTTATAATAAGACTATATAATCTATAAGCAAAGGTATATTTTATTTTGCACACACAAACATTTATTCATGTGGTGGCAAATACACATCTTTCCATGAATCTGCTGAGTAAAATTTCACTATTGGATTACAACTAAGTGAGAGAGTGACATAATACTTAAGAATGAGAATTCTGGAGTCATATCAGCTGGGTATCAGTCTAGTTACCACCACAATCCAGCTGTGTGATCTTGGACAGGTGATTCAACCCACTAGTTCCCGGATTTTTTTGTGAGTAAGCTAGATATAGTAATATCACTGACTTCCTAAGCCTTTGTGAGGTAGATAAGATAATACATGTAAAGCATATTTTAAATTCCTGTCATATAGCAAGCATTTGATCATGTTGTCTCTGTACGTGATGCTGGGTCAGGTTTGATGTAATTCTTGCACATTTTTTAAAAAATAAAGTTTGTATTTTAGAAAAGTTTTAAAGAAAAGTTGTGAATTTTTATCAGGGGAGTTCTTATGTACTCTGCACCCAGTTTCTCCTGTTGTGAATATTTCATATTGCTATGTTACATTTGCACAATTAATGAGCTAAGATTGGTACATTATTATTAACTGAATTCCATATTTTTTTCATATTTCATCAGTTCTCTTTCTCATGTTCCAGGATCCCATTCAGGATATCACATTTTATTCATTTATATTGTCTTCTTAGGCACCTCTCAGCTGTGACAACTTTTTTTTTTTTTTTTTTATCTGACAGAGAGAGACACAGTGAGAGAGGGTGCACAAGGAGGGGGAACGGGAGAGGGAGAAGCAAGCCTCTGCCAAGCAGAGAGCCCAATATGGGGCTCAATCCCAGGACCCTGGGATCATGACCTGAGCCAAAGGCAGCCGCTCAACGACTGAGACACCAGGCGCCCCAGTTGTGACAACTCTTGAACTTTCCTTATCTCTGATGACCTTGACAGTGTTTAGAACTTCTGGTCAGATATTTTGTAGAAAGTTCTTAAAGTTGAGTTTGGCTTATGTATTTCTCATAGTCAGACTGGGATTGTAGGTTTTGGGAGAAAGCCCACAGAGGTGAAGTGTCTTTCTCAACACAACATATTAAGAGAACACCCTATCAATTTATTACTGATGATATTAACATTGATCACCTGGCTAAGATAGTGTTTACTAGGTCTCTCTTTTTACACCCTTTTAATGTTGTGCTCTTTGAAAGAGAGTCACTAAGTGTATTCCACACTTAGGGGATGGGGAATTTTTCTCCACCTTCTTGAGAGGAGGGCATAGTATTTGGGAACTCTTCTGTATAGATTTGTCTCCTCTCCCATTTATTTTTTTAATTTAATAATTTATGTATATGAACATGGACTTGTGAATATATTTTATATTTTGGGTTATAATTCAATAATATATTGCTTATTTTGTTGCTTAAATTGTTCAGCTTTGGGAAAGCTCTTTGGGCTTTGGTAATCTTTTGGTTGAGTCTGGTATCCCTTTAACATATATCTTGTTTTGTTTTTTAAGCACTTCCTTACTTTCTGGAACTGCAAGATGCTCTAGGCTCATCTTGTACATTTCCTGCCCCAGCCCTATACTTGTTTATTTCTCCAAAGGAGTCCTGATTCTTTTTATTAGAGAATGGTATTAGAAACCAAGACCTGGACACTGGGTATGTTATCTGGGTATTGTTGATTCAGTCCACTGAGTCAGGAAATATATGTACACAGGTCCACATTTAAATATATACATATATAATTATTCCTATATAAACTTATCAATATCTGTATTAGCTAAACTTAAATTCATGTAATGCCTCCAACTTGATTCCAGTACCACATGGCTTATTCCAGTTTTCCCCCTTTGCTTGTCTGTAACTTCCCACTCCAACTGTGATAAACTTGGCTTCCACCATCTGCCATGCATTTATTTATTTGTTCAACCTTGGTGCATGTACAGCTATTTCAGAATTGTTAACCCATACTCGATGAGAAATAATTTGGCCAACTTGAGTATACTGCTTATATTCCATTTCTGAATACAATTTTAATAGATTCAGATCAGTCCTGTAACCTCTCAAGGAAGTCCTTCTTATAGGACTATACTGAGTCCTATAAGACTGTAAGACTAATCTTCTACACTGAGCATTCTTATTTCTATAAATATGCCCTTTACAACTTGAGCAGAGCAGTTGACATCCAAGCACATTTGCATAAAGTCTGCACCCTGAATTTGTTTTATCAACAGATTTTGCTAAGAATTCTTTTCCTATATGCGTTTGACAACATTAATCTTAAAAACTAATCTTTCAGTTTCTGTGACACATATTGACTAAAGTCTCACTAGCCATTAATTCTTATTGGGGCCTTAGAAAATCCAAATTTGATTCTTTCAAGAAATGCTGTTGGGAGACACCACATAAAAAGCAATATGCCACTCAAGAAATCCCAATAGTTGCAACATTGGGACAGATAGTGTTGTGATCTGCATAGGCTGTTGTCTACTTAAAATATCAACATAAAATATCAACTTATAGTGACCCAGAAAGATGAACCCCAAATTAAAATCCATAGTATATCTTATTCTTAGGTGGTACAGGCATGGTAATAAACCTTATGACCTATATTTAAACCTGAAGCTGTTTAGAACATTATAGGCTTCTATTCCAGGCTCCCAGTTTACCACTTGGCATATGAATTCTTTTTTTTTTTTTTTTAATTTTTTCTTTATTTGACAGCGAGAAACACAGCAAGAGAGGGAACACAAGCAGAGAGAACGGTAGCGGGAGAAGCAGGCTTCCTGCCGAGCAGGGAGCCCGATGCGGGGCTCAATCCCAGGACCCTGGGATCATGACCTGAGCCGAAGGCAGACGCTTAACGTCTGAGCCACCCAGGCACCTCTGGCATATGAATTCTAAGGAAAAACCTGAAGGATATGAAATTCTTTAATATGTCCCAAAGTATACTTTTTTATGCATGGTATCTTGTCAAGGTATAGATACTAACTGTATTAATAAGAAGTCAATTATGAAAGTGGAATTAAGATGCCAAAGCCATATAATTCTATGGTATTGTTTTGGTAATGAATAAGATTCTATATTGCCTACCAGAAAATGCTATGTTAAATCCAAACTAAATAGGTCAGAGATCAATGGAATATTTACAAATAACTCTTGTATTTCTGCAAAATCCACTCTAACGTATTAGCTCAGTCCAAACACGGCAACATAAAACTAGAGGTGCTTTAAAAAGGATAAACCATTGACAGGAACTCAAAATGGACCATAATAACATTAAATCCTAGAATTCTTTTACATATGTAAAAGAAAGCATGTTTCCTATCACCCACAAATAATTAGAAGTCGGGCTATGAGCATAGATACGCCTTTTTAGACTTTGATAGAGGCCCAGAGAAATATGCAAGGATTCTGACCCAGGAAGTTGTTGAGAAGAGAGTTGTGCCTGATGAATTTTAACAACATTTTAACTTCCCACAGTGGTTAAAGCAGCCAACTCTCTGTAACATACTTTATCTCTATGATTACCTGCCAAATGCTTACTGCAGACCTACGAAGATTAGTTACTCCAGAGGGAGTGGTTTATAACTTCATGACAGCGTTTTGTGCCAGATCAATAATAAAAGCAAAGGCACATAGCGAGCTGCCCTTGTTTTCTCTGAACTATCCCTCTGGTTCAGTGGAATGTTACTGACTGATCCTCAGCATCATTAAAACACAGCAGCAATTGTCTTCATTTGTTTTTCACATACACCATAATTTTTTGAACGAATTACCTAAAATGCATTGTATTTTCAGGAAATTGAGGCTTACCGTATATTATCATCAACTTGCAGGGAGCCTGCTGTTCCCGTGTCATGTAATGGGGGATTTCTCTCTTAACAATAGATTGTAGGGGTGGTGGGGTAGGGATAGGGTGGCTGGGTTGTGGACAATGGGGAGGGTATGTGCTATTAAGTGCTGTGAAATGTGTAAGCCTGAAGATTCACAGACATGTACCCTGGGGCAAATAATACATTCTATGTTAATAAAAATTAATAAAAAAAAAAAAAAGAGGAAGTGAATTGTATTATACTTATAGAATGAGAGTTGTATAGCTTGACAGATTAGTAAAAAAAATGTGTTTTAATTCTGGTTGGTCTAAAAATAATGCAAATGTTAAGTGTCTGCTGAATTAAAATTTGTTGAAGATGGTGTCTGAAAAAAAAAAAAAACAAAAAAAACAATAGATTGTAATGGTGTATTTAGAAAAATGTCTGTACTGCTCACATATGTTAAAACCAGGTGGGTTTAAGCAATAGAAATTCAACTAATAATAACAGTGATAATAACATATGCTCGATTAAATGAAACTTCCTTTCATCTCTTCTATCCTACACAGGAGTTAATTTACATTTTAATAAACTAAGCAGAAAATAATGAGGGGTCATATTTTTCTGTGTTGTGAGCAGAGAAAACTTTTTAGGGAAAAAGGAAAATATAGAATCAGAGGAAACAAAAATTCATAGATCCTAGACTTGAGCATGGACAAGTCTAGACAGTTGTGAATCTCATCACAGATTCTCCCTAGAAAACAACAAAGAAAATTTAACAGCCCAGGTTTTCGAGAAAAAGTGAGGGCACTATCATCCTTTGAGGTCATTATTTTTAAAATGATCTGATTAATCTTCCTTCAGTTAATCTAATATTTGGGTCACTTAGAGAAATATGAATTTTATTTTCTTAACAATATAAAATAATACAGCCCTTTCTATTTTGATCTGAACTGAGATTGTATCGAATGATGTATTGAGTATGTAATGCTTTCAGATAGGGAGGCCGTGCAGAGTTATAAATGCCAAGAAATCAGAATATTTTCTCTGGGACAGTTATATTTACCATTGTTTCCCAAAATACTTCCTTGTTTTATGATGAGATAGAAGAATGCTGTTTTGTTTCTTTTTAGTTTGAATTTAATGCTGAGGGTCTAAATTTAAAAAGGCAACATAACTAGATTTCTGCATAGTGGTGGGGTTGCTCTCATGAAATAGAACATTCATCATCAAAAGCACTCTATTGCAATTCAACATTCTCTCAATCTATATTCTTTATCCTTTCGCTTTGGGCATTCAAACTGGGACAATGTTATTAAAAACTCAGAAAAAATAAATATCAAACTGATTGTTTTTGCTAACAAATATCTTGTCTGTTAGAGGAGTTCTCCAGCAGTTGAATAAAGCTGATACTTGCATTCATAGTGCCACTTGGCAGGAACCAGGTCCAGCTCTGGAAGGTCACTGTCTCTGTACTTCCTAGTTGTGTGACCTTAAGTTTAAGACCCCTGGGATTTCAGTGGGACAGATAATATACTCCCTTCCCAAATGTGATGTAGCTAAGAAGTAGATCCAGGGGTCAAACAGATGAGGATAAAATATGTTTTATTAGTAAGGTGATTGTATATTTGGAAAACTTAAAATAACTTATTGAAAATTAGAATTAATAAATTAATTTAGCAAGCTTGTAAGCCAAAACACAACTATCAAGACTGTTTCTATATACTAGCAATAAATAACTTAAAATTTTTTCAACTGTATCAATTGTTGCAGCATAATGAAAATCAAATACCTAGGTTCTGCCGAATGAAAAACTACAAAACATTGCTGGGATGAATTTAGGAAGTTCTAAATAAATGAAAGCCTTCTGGACATGCTCTAAATCATGATATGGGCAGTAGTTACATGGGTATGTACTTATGTAAACATTTATTGCTCTATACATTAAAGGTTTCAGCACTTTACCATATGTGAATTATATTTCAATTAATTTTCTTAAGATTTTATTTTTAAGTAATCTCCACACCAAACGTGGGGCTTGAACCTATGACCCTGAGATCAGGAGTCACATGCACCACCGACTGAGCCAGCCAGGAAACCTAAAATTTTTTTCAAGTTAACAAAATAAAAACAAACAAACAAACAAAAAAATAAGTAACTGAAAAACAGATAACCACACTGGATTAAGGACATAGATTAAATATGTGGCCAGGACAGACTTTTCACTACTTGATTTTAGAACTAGAGCGATTCATCTGTCCAGCCTACTGGCAAGGCTGAGCAAGGACAGCCCACATCAGCCCAAGGCCTCAGAACCAACCAAAACCTTTGAGGAGTGTCAAGTGATTGTCTCCAAATGAGACAGTAAGGGGTGGAGCCGAGCATGTCCATTTTTTTCTTAAAACAAATCACTCATCTTTTCCCATTAGGTAAGTCAGAAGACCTGAAACACTACTTAATTAGGAATCTCTTCAAGGGAAGCATTAGCTGAAGGGAAAGAAGGGAAAGAAGAACTAATTGAAGGGAAAGAAGTCCCCAATTGTGACTTAACCTTTATCTTTACGTGTGTTAAAGAGTAGAAAGATAATCTATGCGAATGGATTTGCCAAGTACAAGTAAATGTAGAATTGGAAAAGCAAAGCAGAGAAACCCTAGAAGGGCAAGAGATTTTCAGAAAGATAATCTGATCCAGTTGTATTTTTTTTTTTTTTTTTTTAATTAGGAAACTGAGACCCGGAGGTCTAGACCCTTATCAAAGTTCCCTGGCTTATTGGAAATGCACTGCTGACATATTATAGCAGCACTGCATCTGGGTCCCAGGTGTTCATATGCCTAGTCCAAAGTTCTTTCTGCTCTATCATTCTACAGAACAGCCAGTGAGGCTATTCTGAATCACCGACCCTTCCCCCGAAACCACCATGAATTTCCTGTTTTCAGAAGGTATGCAGTCACTTCCCACCCCCGTGGAGGCCTTGTGTGCTGTCTCACTCAGGCAGCAATTTGTAGCCCTTGTGGTGCTTTAGCAATAAGAACAAGATTACTGCTTAGAATCAGGGTAGCTATTTTCACAGTCCACTCTGCTGGATCTGCAGTAGTTAGGCAGGTATTCTTTTGAAGGTAAATAAACACTAAACACGGTCAACTACAATTATTTGACTCTATTTATTCTATTAGAAAAGGTAATGATTTAATGATACCCTAGTGGTCTGTAACAGTTAATGCGCCACAGAAAACTGAATCATAAAATCCCCTTCTCACTAAAAACTCTGCGACGAGTGTTATGAAAAGGTACTAAAGCCCAGGGAACCCCAGTGTGTTCACCTTCCCACCAAGTGACTATATTATTAGTTTGGGTTCTCTATTCACTGGTCATGAAAACATAGGATTTGGAGGGAACAGGAAAACCTGTAACATATTCTGTTTGTTCAGGGATGGATCCTTGCAACATTATCTGAGACAGTTGCTATGGCAAAGAAAGCGGTCCTGTAAAGGCCGGATGATATCTACGTTGCACCTTCCCAAATGCCAGTTCACACTGAGCTGGGATGGTAGCTGGAGAGAGGGTTCTTCCTGATGGCGGCACCCTCTTCATGTGCAGACCCAATGGACTTGCAGGGCAGGGAAGTGCATGTGCTCGCTTCAGATTTACGCAAACACACAAGCTGGAAAGGCGTGTATCACAAATATTTCCTGAAAACATGTGCCTAGCCTCCTGGCTGGCTGTGTGATGAACACTGACAGGATGAGCTGTGTCATCGTTTGGTGTTAAAAGATTGGGTGTCAGTACTTCTACTCAGAAAGACAGCTGTGCACACCTGGAAGGATCCTAAGGAGAAGCCCCAGACCAGCTGGACAATGATACTGGTACACAGCAGGATGCTCTCTCATCAGCCACCAGAAAAGTGCTGCTTCTGTAGATTTCTATATCTGCACCCACACTGCCACTGAGTGTAACAGAAAGAACAAGGATCAGGAGGGCATTTGGATACCACTGCTCTTTTCTCACTTGTAAATGGTGAGATTCATGTCTAATTGGCAGGATTATCATGAACTCATTATTTGAATATTGTATAAACAAGCCAAAAAATAGTAGCTAGTATTAGTGTGTCTATTTCCCATTAACACTAGGTAAATGTAAAAAAAGTTAAAACTGGCAGTAATCTAATGATTTATTGTACATATATGTACATATACATATATGTATGTATATATACAAAGTACATGTGTTTTATGTTATATGTATTTGTACAGGTAATACATGTATATATATTACCCAAAATAATATCAGTAAACAGATACAGTTAGAAGCCAGTATTAGCTGTATTAGTATTAGTATTAGTGGCTCAAGAAACATGCCAGCGTTTGACCAGTTTGTCTTCTTTACACCTGTGCTTCCAAAATCATTACTTCACTCTTAAAAGTGGCCCAGTTTATACAATAAGTTATATGATCACCCTAAATAAGGATCAAAAGGAAAATATTGAGCCCAAAGAAATCCAAGAGCAATTCCTGTTTCAATGCTTACCAATAACACGACCACTAGACAGCATGGCTTTAAAAATTTATACTGGGGACACCAATGTAATTCTGAAAATATATAATAAATCTTTACTAGCATTTACCAAACAAAAACAACAAACTCAGTGGTTTGTAACGCTTGCCCTTAATAGAGAATTTTCCATGAAGAAAATCAGGCGTTTATTCTCATATTTTCCCACACTTGCTTCTGGTTTGACTTTAATAGCTGCAACTTGAATCAGGTAGTTTTGTATTGACTAGAACCCTCTAAGAGGTTCCTAAAGGTTATTTGCCTCTCAATTTTTGTCTGTTTTTTTTTCTTTCTTTAATTCCTGGTAACTTGTCTAATTCTAGCAGCTTTAACATTTAGCTGCAGCATTAGGAGGTTTCAAATGGTCTTTAAAGCCTTGTTTAAAACTTATTAGACAGATGACATTAATTTATCTCTTTAATATCCTAATATAAAAGAGAGAGAAAGGAAACTAACATTAAGAGCTGCTTTTTCCCCTCCTCCCCTTGCTGGTATGCGTGTGCGAGCTTGTTCTCTCTCGTGTGCATGCAAAAATAAATTTTAAAAATCTAAAAAAAATTGAAAACAAGTTTGATAAGATGATGAGAATGTCAGCTGTATTCCTATGGAAACAGGAAAAAGATCAATGGTTTTCAAGGGCTGGGAGGAGTGTGGACGACTGATGAATCGGCAGAGTACAGAGGATTTTGAGGGCAGTGAAAATACTCTGTAGGATATTATAATGGTGGTATATGTCTTTATACACTTGTCCAAACTTATATAATGTACAACACCAAGAGTGAGTCCTAATGTAAACTATGGACTTTGAGTGATAATGATGGGGTCAGTATAGGTTTATCAATTATAAGAAATATTACCACCATGGTGAAGGTGTTGATAATGGGGCAGGCAATGAATGTGGAGACAGGAAGTATATGGAGAAATCTATGTACCTCCTCTCATTTTGCTGTGAACCTAAATCTGCTCAAAAAATAAGTCTGAATTAAGAAAAAAAAAGTCACCAAAAAACAAAACAAAACAGAAACAAAACAAGGACACAGATTCTCTCTGGAAAGTTCTCTCTTTGTCTCTTGAGTTATTTCCCAAACTAAATAAAATGATTGTATCTAAGACAATCAAAAAGGTTCTTCTCACAGGAAGAGTGGAAACCAATGCACCATGAATGTTAAAAATTTTCCTTCCCAATCAGCGGATTTGAAGTGAGGTACAGCATTCCTCAGTTGCTTAGTCATGACCACACACCTGTTCCTTCATCATTGAAGAAACTTCTTATCGCAAAATTTTGTAAACCAGCTTTGTAGTTTATATAGTTTTGCACTGTTTTTACTGCTGAAGCTAATAAAAAGCCTGCTTGACATTGATATGGTAGGTTGGTCAGGATGAACACTTCGGAAATTTGAAAAAGAACTTATGGGAAATCATTTAAGGTTATGTTTAAAGTCTGAGAATATTCACTTTGGGAGCCTCTCTCTGTATCTGTATATCTCTGATCACTTTATCTGAGGCCCCCAATCTCTTACCATTGTTTTCATGATGCCCTCTCTCCTCTATATCCTAACTTAGTCAAGAGAAAAGGACATCACAGAACCGTGACTGCTCTGGGCCCCAGTCCTCCACAAAATGTGTGAGCTCATTCCTTAAGGCCCTGTCCTCCACTGTGAAACATGTGGCAGCATTCAAAATAGTCACATGCATCCAACTAAGAAAGCACTGGTGTATAATAGGTAATAGGAGTTTTTAGACAATGAAAGTTGGGCCAGGGAATCTCTGAGTGAAGCCCAATCTCATCCCTCATCCATTCATTCAACTCACTATATTACAAACTCACCTTGTCATTGTGCTTAGTGAGGGAGGGAATGTAAAAGTATATCTTGCATTTATAATTTTTAAAGAAAACTATGGTTTAGAGGGAAGTTTGACAATCACAATAAGAAACACAGAGACTCTCTAGGGAGAATTCAAAGATGAGCAGGTAAGAGATGGTCCAAGATGGGGTGAGGTGGGATTGGAAGGGTCCACTGACATGGTATATACCAACAGATGGACAGGTTAGTTTGCCCCACATTACTAACCTTGCCTGACCTACTGGAGATGAAAGGTCACTCAGGTCCAACCTAGTATCTTTCTTTGGGTCATGGGATCCTCTCTCTTCAGGTAAGGAATCAAATAAAGGTTGGGATAAAATTCCCATCCTCTCAAAAGCAATAAAATTCCCCTAAGCTGAGTATCGTGGAAGCCTGTGAATATATCTGACAAGGAAGTTGGAGAATTCAAAAGAGCAGAAAGAAATACCAGCTAAACCTTTTGACAAACATGAAAAGGGCACAATGATATAAGAATTACGATATATAAGAGGGATATCATATATCATATATAGATAAGTAAATGGTTTTAAATATATTTATATATATATATACATAAAGAGATAGATAACATCATTAAGACAGTAATACTATCTAAATATTTGTATAAGAGCATCACAGAATTTATTTCATTTAATTTAAATCTTTGCCCTTTAACATTGGTATACACTTTCCAGATTATGGATGAGGCAACTGAGACCTCAAAATGTTAGAAAAATTTTCCAAAGTCACACATATCAAGGAATAAAGTCAGAAATCAAATAAGAATCTACTAAACCTTGTGTACAGAACTAGGCTAGAGTAGGAGTTGGGATGTATGTGACATTTTAAAGAAGCGTAAGGACAGGAGGTCACACTTCTATTTTAATTGTAGCAGTGCTTTAATTAGCAATACTCCCCACAGAGAAATTTCAAATCTAAAGAACAATATAAGTAATTGTGATTACAGAAAATCTCATCTGGCATATTATAATTGCACAGAAAAGGTAGCTTCAAATGTTTTGCAACCCTGAACTGCGCACAGATGTAGCCAAAGAAAATATAATTCATTTTTATGAGCAGTTGCCCCTGAGCAAGATGAACAAATGCAGTGTGAAGCAGGGAAAGAGAGAGCAGGCAGCCATCCCTCAGTTTGTGAGGTGCCTGGAACACTTATCTGTCAAAATCCAGCCCTCATAGTTCCACCAAGCTGAACTTTAGTCTTCTACTCTAAATCCCCTCATGGAGAGTTCTCTTCGCGTATCCATGTTTAAAGTCTTTTGTTTGTCTTGCATCAACAAAGAAGCTGGGGGAAAGACTGGGGTGAAGTGGGTTAGAAGGATCCAACCTGAAACCATCAGTGAATCACCTCCACTGATTTATCTGATTCTCCTTGGAAGCCTTGGAAAGAGCCCTGTAGGAAGCACTATTTAGGGCAAGTGATCAATTCCAAAATGAGTTTGGATAACTGTACTGCATTGACCCCATTGCCATCCCTCCTCAGGCACCTGAAATGCACCTAGTCATCATGATTTGGCCCACCCTTAAGATAATATAGGAAATAGACTTAATAAGCCATATTTTATATTTTCCATAAACATAATATTAAGGAAAATGTTTAAGATATTACAAAGTCTTAATTATGGCCCCAAGAGAAAGTTCTCTCAGGACTCTGTACCAGGAAGAGCTCCATTTCTATAAAATATCATAATCAACTGGTGTTTTCATATCTTTTGGACGTTGAGGTTGAAAGCCATATTTGTTGCCCATCTCTAGCCACAGAACCTAATCTCATAATACGTATTATTTTGTCTCTAATCACAACTTTGACTTTATCTGATTTTCCCCTACCCTTCTTTTACAAAATTTCCGTATTTTAAAAAGTCATATTTTAACTGTCACAGCCAAGAGGAGCCTAAGGAGACATGATGACTAAATGTAATGTGGTATCCATTGGGCGGCATCTTGGAACAGAAGAAAAAAAAAAGGACATTGGATAAAAAGCAAGATTATAAGAATAAAATATGGACTTCAGTTAATAATAATGTGTTACTATTATTTTATTAATTATAACAAATATAGTATACTAATGTAGCATGTTAATAATACAGGAAACTGATTGTAGGATATATAGACTCTCTGATCTCTCCTCACAGTTCTTCTGTAAATCTAAAACTATTCTAAAAAAAAAGTTTATTAAAGAAAGTCAAGGTCATATATAAGGGACTCTATTTTATACCATAGCTAACTTCCTACAATATTTATTTTCTATTCATTTAACAAAAAGTCACATTGTTGGAAGTTTTGTAGTTTGCCTTAAATAACTACTGGAAAAAGTCTGGATATTAATGTATAAAACACATACAGATATGTATGTAAACATAACCCTTTAGTTAAATAGTCTAGCCTTATGCCCAGTTTTTCATAATGTCTTAAGTCTATTTGGGCTGTTCCAAATAACTAGAAGACTTCTGAACATTTCCTACAACCTATATCCTGATTTATTTTATGTGTGTGTGTGTGATAAGAACTTGTGAGATCTACTGTCTAAGCAACTTTCAAATATGAAACACAATACTATTAACTATAGTCACCATGCTATACATTACATTCTCATGACATATTTATTTTATAATGGAAAGTTTGTACCTCTTTTGTTTGCATTTTTTGTATTTTTATTATTTGTCCTTGTCATTTAAAAAAAAATGATACATAGGTATATCTCAAAAATACAATTTAGCTTTTGTTCATGTTTTTTTTTCAACAAACCCCATTCTAATAGCTATGTGTCCACTTCCCTAACTTGTTCACATCACTGTAGTCTTAAATATATGCTTTCATGACCTAAACTTACCTACAAACTGAATAAGTCACTAATGACATGCTTTTGAGGACTCAAAGGCCAGGACTGATTTCCTTTATTTTGTGTAAAGACTTTTTTTAAAAAATATTTTATTTATTTATTTGACGAGAGAGAGAGAGAGAGAGATATCACAAGTAGGCAGAAAGGCAGGCAGAGAGAAAGGGGGAAACAGGCTCCATGCTCATCAGAGAGCCCGATGCGGGGCTCAATCCTGGGACCCTGACATCATGATCTGAGCCAAAGGCAGAGGCTTTAACCTACTGAGTCAACCAGGAGCACCTTGTGTAAAGATTTTAAAATGAGGAAGTACAAGTTTTATAATAAGGATTTTATTTAATTTTTTTTTAAAGATTTTATTTATTTGACAGAGAGAAACACAGCAAGAGAGGGAACACAAGCAGAGGGAATGGTAGCGGGAGAAGCAGGCTTCCCGCCGAGCAGGGAGCCTGATGCTGGGCTCAATCCCAGGACCCTGGGATCATGACCAGAGCCGAAGGCAGATGCTTAACGACTGAGCCACCCAGACGCCCCTATAATAAGGATTTTAAAAACAAAAATAATTTTAATTTCAAGAAAAGGTAATCTGGTAACACAGTAAAGGAGCCACAGAAGTTAAAATTTTTTAAAATTATAAAAGCTGAGAAAATATTCTGCCTTAGTGATAATAAGATAAAAATTAATATGACACTAATTTTCACATACTATTTTAGGAATTTTAAGAAGTATAATGCCTAAAAATAGTGTGCCAGGGACTTTTGCATAGTCCTATAGAGAAAGGCCAGAGCAGAGAATGGGGGAATTCTTAGCCATTTGCCACATGACGATGTCTTCTTACTTTCTGAACATACAGACTTGGAAAAATATCAATAAGACAACATAGTGCAGCAAGGCTGAGGACAATTTATTCCTAGGAGACAATGTAAATTAATCTCTTTATAAGGAAGAATATAAGCCCAAGATCTTCAATGACATTTGTACTATGTCATAAGAATTTCTGCACATGTGGGGTTCTTTGCAAGAACTGTATGTGTTATTAAGCAGTAATGTTGACTTACCATGTCCCACATGAGAAAAGAAATCGTGAAACTGTTCTTGAGTGTCAATCATGGTAGGTTAAACATGAGAGGTGGGGCTTTAAGTAGAGAGTAATTGGCTATATCTGACTATACACGAATTACTGTCTTTTTGTCCTTCGTAAGATAGGAATAAGCTCCATTTTCAAAGCCTCTAAATAAAGAAGTCTTCACTAGCAGAAACATGAAAACTTAGTACAGTAGTACCCTATTATTACTTAATCCTACCTTGATTAGAAAAGAAAGGCATTTTGTTGATAAGCCCTTTTGGCTGATGTCTCTTGGTCTTGGAATTCTGAATTTTTCATCCAATCTTAATAAAACTTTTCTACAATTAATTTGGCCCCTGGTAAATAAGAAAGATATATCTCTTTATCTTTGGCAAAAATGCATTGGAAATGCATGGAAATGCATTTTGACAAGGTAATTCTGCCAAGTAAAGGTTTAAGTGAGTTCAAAACCAAAAATTCTAAACATAAACTGTATACACATGCACTTCCTAAATAAATAGCTGCAGTGTGAATTCTGATTTAATATTTTCATAGATTGTGTTATTATCCATAAATATTAGATACCTTAGGATGGATTATGTATCTTCTTTCCCTTGATATTTGGCTGAACCATAGGAATGGGTTTGGTTAATGAAATGTTACTGAAGTGACATGTGTAACTTTTAGCAGAAGCTTTAACTCCAGATCACATTGGTCATGTTCTGTTTCTTTACCACAATTATCAATGTTCCAGATTGAAGTTGGTCTATCAGACTGGGTCCTAGGTGCAGAAGACATGGAGCAGTTTCCTAACTCATACATAATGGAAATATGGCAAGAACAAGAAATAATTTTTTCTTCTTGAAAGACATTAAGTTAGAGATTATCTGTTATAACGTGTATCCTCATCTATCCTAACCAAAAAAGAAATTGATACCTAGAAGTAGGGGAATGCTGTAACAATGATAAAATGACCGTGAGGAACACCTGGATGGCTCAGTCAGTTAAGCATCCAACTCTTTGTCTCAGTTCAGGTCTTGATCTTAGAGTCATGAGTTCAAACCCTGCACTGGGCTCCACACTGGGCATGGAGCATACCTAAAAAAATACATTAAAAATGACAATGAATCATTAAGTATGAGGCTTATAAAAATGGGCAGCGGATGGTGAGGAGACTGTGACTAATGTCAGAAAGGACATAAATCCATTATTATTCAGTGGCAAAACATTCAGTAACGTTGTCACCTATGATAACTTGGAATTTACCAAATGGTAGGTATTTTACCATTTGGTACCTAATGGTAAAGGTATTTCACCATTTAGATACCTAAATGGTAGGTATTTTACGAAATGAGTTTGCATGTTTAACCAAGGAAGTAGGTATATTAAACGTGCAGAGATAAAAATGAAATTGACTCTCACTTCCAACTCTTTACAGATAAAACAGGATGTTTACGCTACAAAGAACAAATGAAAACTCAGCTTCATGGCAAGGATCAAATCAAAACTCCTACTTTTGTGATAAAATCTCTAAGGGAATTAATTGGCACCCATAAATCTTTCAAATGAAGACAACTGATAAGAGAGAGGATACTAAGACTCTAGTTAGGCTCTAGCTCTAAGATAGCAAGATTCCTGGAGAATATCTGATATCTTGATGCATATCTATGGGAGAAAGATAAAAATTATTTAGATGGAGTGAATTGAGAGCTGGACAAAAAGTATCTGCAAGGACACATTATGGCTATACAAAAAAGTTCAAATATCCAGGAAATTAGTTCCTTGTTGCTCTGTGGTAAGAGCATAGCATTTGGGAGTGTAAGAAGAACAAATCCAGCAATGGAAAATGGAAAAAAAAAACAAAAAAACAGGGATTAGGGAAATGTAAAGGAAGGTATCTATGTATTCAGATACCATTCTGGCCAGCCAGAGGCACATGTCCTTAATGGTCTAGATGTTTTACCTTTCACAGAAACACAATGAAATTGGATTTTTAAATAACGTACCTAAAGAGTTATGTCCTTTCTCATGGCAATTGTTAATAGAGGCAGGTCTGCTGCGAAAGAGCTAAAGAAGTAGTGACTAGAAAACTAATCCCATGGGTGCCTGGGTGGCTCAGTGGCTTAAAGCCTCTGCCTTCAGCTCAGGTCATGATCCCAGGCTCCTGGGATCGAGCCCCACATGGACTCTCTGTTCAGCAGGGAGCCTGCTTCCCCCTCTCTCTCTGCCTACCTCTATACCTACTTGTGATCTCTCTCTCTCTCTGTCAAATAAATAAATAATCTTTAAAAAAAACAACAAAAAAAGAAAGCTAATCCTTCACTCTGTCTAAACATCTGCTGTGGTGGACCAATAGGTCCTAATGAATAGGACCAAAGATGTCCATGGAACTGTACAATAATAAATTTGGATTGTTTTAAAGCACTAACTTTATGGTAATTTGTTATGGCAGCAATAGAAAATTAATACATCTCGTAATTGCCCAATCTGGACATAGAGAAACTGTATATAGCCATGAGTTATTGATTTTGGAATGCTAATGCTTCAACAAGCCTACCAATAAATAAATAAAACAAATGGAAGAGATTCATTCAGCATTAGAAATTACTAAATTCTCATTAGCTACTGCAGCTGCCACAGCCACAGCCAAAACTTTGGCAAGCTCTCAACTTGGGCAGTGATAGATGATTCCAAATTTTAAAAATTAAAAAGAGAGCTAAAAGGCTCATAAATTTTCAGTATGAATTTCTTCCTGTCCTTAACCTAAGTGGTTGGCTCCACTCCAGAGATTTTGATTCGGTTGGTGTGGTGTGAGAACTTGGTACCATGAAGTATCTTTTTTTTTTCCCAAACAAAAGATGCTATGTGTTATTAAGACATTTCTGTTTACATAAATTGGAGTGCCTTCTTAAAAGCTTTCATGATGACTTTAATAAGCCAGCCTTGAGAATCACTGTTCTAAAGGACAAGATTCTTCTTCATACCATCTTGGGATCTGGGCTATTAATTTATTCAAATAGATTCGATAATAGTGTTCTGTTGATTGCAGTATTAGACCAAATCTATCCAAGGTAAGTACTTATGGATTCAATTTTTTATATTTCTTTTTTTAATTTTTTAAAAATTTTTTATATTTCTAACAAATTTTAATACTTGTCTCATGTAGTACCCATGGATGCCCATCAAACTTCTGTAAGGATCTGTGGTCACAACTAATGTTGTTTACCAGCCGGTGATACTCCAGAGAAAGTTCAATTAGTAAATGAATAGAGTGGCCATATAGAATTATGACATTGTGACATTGACATGCGCACAGGTGACTATGATAGCAGGTTTAACACTACTTCACACAGATCTTTGGTGTGAAGTTTGACAAGCAGCTCCTGGATATGAACTATAATACTCAAGTGTGCTATACTGGCCCAGAGACACAGGACCTAGATTATAAATGTAACTGGTAGGCTGATTACATAAGGCCCCACTCATCAGAGCACAAATGTATATAATAAATTCAGGTTTGAGGTTAGTTTTCAAAAAAAGCAGGCACCAGAGAATTTACATCCAGAGACATACGGAGGAAGTTGTCCAGAGACATGTCAACCTCCATTTTACAGCATCTAGTAAGGAATCATGTTTAGTAGCTATTATAACCCAAAACTTGGTTCAGGATATGAATACAGAATTATGTCCTTCACCTTAACTGTTACTTCCATACAGCAGAAATAATGGAACAAGGAACATCCTCCTCAAGAACAAGTTCAAAAGTCTGACTGATTCTTGAATTCTAACAAACCATTATCTTTCCAGTGTTTGATTCCTTTATGATGCTGTTTTCCCAATTATATATCTCTATAATGAATAGGACCAAAGAATAAATAAAAGAAGTGAAGCATATATCTCCCAAGGGATCCAGGCATTCCACAGCTAGGATTTGCCCCAAAAGAAAAGAAAACATATGTCTGTACAAAAATTGTACATGGATGTTCTTAGCCACTTGGTTTAGGAAACAATTCAAATACCAATACCAGGTAAAAGGATAAACAAATTTTGTTATGTTATGTCCAGATAATGGAACACCACTCAGCAATTTTTAAAAAGTGAACTGTTGATACATGCAATACAATGATGAATCTCAAAATAACTGTGTTGAGTGAAAGAATGCAAAGAGAAACAAGGTCACAGCACACAATCTCATTCATATGAAAGAGTAGGGGGTGCCTGGGTGGCTCAACTCATTAAGCCTCCCACTCTTGATTTCAGCTCAGGTCATGATCTCAGGGTCATGGGATTGAGGCCCAAGTCAGGCTCTGCGCTCAGCACAGAGTCTGCTTGTCCCTCTCCCTCTGCTCTCCCTCTACTCTCCCTCAAATAAATAAACAAAACTTAAAAAAAAAAAGAGTAGAAATTGCAAATGAACTACTGTGACAGAAAATTGCATGTGAATAGGAAGGAGGAGAGGGGTGGGAAATAGTGGGAGGGAGTAATTTTCAGTGAGACACAAAGGAATTTGGGGAGCGATATATTCATTATCTTGATTGTGGTGATGATTTCATGGGCAAATACACATGTCAAAATTTGTCAAATTGTTCAATTTAAATATGTATAGTTTTCTGTATGTCAATTATACCTCAATAAAAATATAAAAATACATGAAGAAGAATAAATGGGCCATATGCCAAGTATGTTTGGTCTACCCATCATAAAAAGACATAACTTCTTTTGATGGCTGAAATTATGACTTTACTTCATGTGAGTTTTCATGCAGAACTATTCTCCTGATGAGAAGTAGTATAACTTATATGATATAGAGCAATCCCATATGTAGCCATTTGGGAATATCTAAATATATACCAGCCTTTTATGTCAACGGGAACTCTTTATAAAGAACAGTCATAGATTTTAATCATTAAAAATACCCATTCTCAAATTTGTTTAGAAGTTTGGCTGGACCATAGGAGGAAGCATAAAATTTTTGAAATATATAAATTGCTTAATAAGGATAAATTGAGGGGTGCCTGGGTGGCTCAGTGGGTTAAAGCCTCTGCATTTGGCTCAGCTCATGATCTCAGGATCCTGGGATAGAGCCCGCATTGGGCTCTCTGCTCAGCAGGGGGCCTGCTTTCCTCTCTCTCTCTGCCTACTTGTGATCTCTCTCCTCTCTGTCAATTAAATAAATGAATGAATGAATGAATGAATAAAATCTTTAATGAGCATAAATTGATCTAATTGAAGGATTTATTAATAAATTAAAATAAATTTTAGTAATAAGCCTTAGGTCATTCTCTAGATAACTAGTTTACATAGTGGAAAGTTCACTAGCATATCCAACATTACATAACTGTAAATTAGATGTTTCTATTAAAGATAAAATAGGAAATGATACGATAAAGATAAAATAGCATTGGTAAATTGGCCTAAAAAAATTTCCATTTTTAATACCTGAAGACCTGAAGTCCATATCTGCTTCATGCTAAAAATTATTCAAGCCCTTTGGAAACAGAATCAAGATGAATATAAAGTAAAATAATGGAAAACGTGTGCCCCTGAGTCCATCTTTATGTCTTTTGAATGATAGAACACTTTTCTATAAATCCATTCAATTATTAAAATGACATAGAAGAAGAAACTATCCTGAACTTTAATAGGTGAGTGAAGATACACCTGGTCTTCATAGGAATAAGTCTGCACTATTTCGGTTGGAAGCTCTGTGGGAATCACCAAGCAAGGTGGAAGCCTTGGCTCATAACATCTTTCAGCTGTAGTAGTTAGGATATTCAACAAGTTGATCATGCTGGAAACACTAACTTGTGAATTAGATCCAAATTACCATAGAAACAAACAAACTTGCATTTATGGGGTTAGAAAATTAGAATTCAGGGGTGCCTAGGTGACTCAGTTGGTTAAGTATCTTAGTCTTGATTTCAGCCCAGGTCATGATCTTGGGGTTGTGAGGTCATGGAGCCTGCTTAAGATTCTCTCTCCCCCTCTCTCTCTGCCCCTCCCCTGTCCCTCTCTAAAAAGAAGGAGAAGGAGGAAGAAGAGGAGAAAGGAGAGAAGAAAGAGGAGGAGAAGGAGAAAGAGAAGGAGAAGGAGGAGAAGGAGAAGAAGAAAGAGGAGAAGGAGAAGAAGAAAGAGAAGAAATTAGTATGTAGCGCTGTTCAACAGAACTCTCTGTAATAATGGAATTTTTCTGCATCTGTGCTATGCAAGATGTAGTCACTAGCCACATGCAGTTGTTGACATATGAAATATGGCTAGTGAGACTGAGAAAATGAGTGTTTAACTTCATTTCATTTTAATTTAATTTAAATATAAAAAATACACACGGCTAGCAGCTACCACAGTTGATAGGGCAGGTCAAAAGTATTAAGAGTTAAGCAAACCAAGACTGTGCTTATAGTATGATATTATTTTCAATTTCATCTATATGTGATAGTTAATGAGGTTTTCTGAGAAATTACAATATCCAAAAGTGACACAAAGTCAGTTTACTTTCATTCTTTCAAGCAAAAATATAAATAGATCTATAGACTGAATGTTTGTGTCCCCTCCAAATTCATATACTTAAATTCTGACCCCCAATATGATGATGATATTTGGAGATAAGGTTTGGAGAGGTAATTAGGTCTTAATTAGGTGCTGCCCTTATGATTGGATTAGTGCACTTAGGAGACTTGTTTCTTTTCTTTTTCTCCATCATGTGAGGAAAGCAGGAAAAAGACTCTCATTAGAGCCCTACTATGTAGGCACCCTAAGTGCAGACTTTCTAGCCTCCAGAACTATGAGAAATAAATTTTTGTTGTTTAAGCCACCCAGCCTATGGTAATTTGTTATAGCATCCCAAACTGAGTAAAGCAACGTCCAAAGCTTTTAAAACATACGTCCATTAAGCAATTTCTACAAGCACTTGTGTGAGAACCTACTAACTGTTTTGTTTTGAGGATGTTTGTTTGGCTTAGCTATAACTGTGCTCCATTTGTTAGCACTTCCAGAATTCCAAAGTAGAATAGTTTTACTGCCTTGGATCAGGGGGTATTAAATCGTCATTGTAGAATCTATAAAAATGTTTGGCTTTGTTTCAGAGACATAGGGTACATCATTGTATCATTCCTCCTGAAGTAGGAAAAGATTGAGAATTCTAACATTAGGTTGGGAAATTATGCTCCCTAAATTAAATCAACTATTGTTCCATACAGAGCGTCATGGATTATAGGGCTATACAAATCCTTTATTAAGTTATCAATTTCTACAACAATGCAGCATAACAAACCACTCCAAGGCTTAGTGGCTTAAAACAATAAGTATTTTTTTAGTTCATGAATCTGGGAGTCAACTAGGAAGTTTTGCTACTTTGGGTTAGACATGACTTCTCAGCTAGGCTCATGTGTCAACAGTCAGCTAGTGTATTGGCTGGAGACTGGTTTATCAACTAAGAGGTCATCCTGTTTCTGCTCCAACTTCTCTCTCATATTCTAGAAGACTAACTCAGGCTTCTACATACAGCTGCGGGAGGGTCACAAGAAAGAATAATAGTAGGTCCAGCCTCTTAAAACCTGGACTTAGAACTAATAAACTATAAATTCTATTGAGATTCAAATGGTAGGGAGCAAAATTCCACTTCATAATGGGAGGAGCTGTAAAGTCATATTTTAAAGGGCATGGTTACAGGGAGGGGTGGAGAATTGTGAAGCCTTCCACGAACTCTGGCTACTATACCAATTTCTTGGGTAAAGGCAAATATTCTTCAGGCATGCATACTGGCATTGGGTAAAACTTCCAAAGGCAAAGAGAAATTACCCAAGACCTAAAAGACTATATAGTAAATAGGAACCTGTCTCAGTTCATGGACTATCTTAATCTGGATTGAATTATCCTGGACCAAACTTATTGCACTTTACATAGTATGTTAATTCAAAATGGAAACACCAATGAAAGCTAATAATGAGGGAAATATATTATAAAAATTAGTACCAATCTAAAAATTATGAATGGCAGTCTCTAAGCTGGATCAAGAATACCCACGTTTGGGGGCCCCTGGGTGGCTCAGTCGTTGAGCGTCTGCCTTCGGCTCAGGTCATGATCCCAGGGTCCTGGGATCAAGCCCCACATCGGGCTCCTTGCTCGGCCGGAAGCCTGCTTCTCCCGCTACCATTCCCTCTGCTTGTGTTCCCTCTCTCACTGTGTTTCTCTCTGTCAAATAAATAAAATCTTTAAAAAAAAAAAACAAACTCATAATTTAAAAAAAAAAAAAAAAGAATACCCACGTTTGGGGAAAGGATAGTCCATTCAATGAATGGTTTTGGGAAAGCTGGACAGCCACACACAAAAAAATGAAATCTTACACATACACACACACACAAAATAACTCAAAATGGATTAAAGACTTGAACATAAGACCTGAAACCATAAAACTCCTAAAAGAAAATCTTGGCAATGTCTTATTGGATTCTGATATTAAAAGCAAAAATAAGTAAGTGGGACTACATCAAACTAAAAAGCTTTTGCACACCAAGGAAACCATCAACAAAATGAAAAATCAATATACTAAATAAGAGAAAATATTTGCAAGTTTTATTTCTGATAGGAGGTTAATATCCAAAATATATAAAGAACTCATACAACTCAACTGCAAAAGAAAAAAAAATGGTGAAAAGATGGAAGGGGATCTGAATAGACATTTTTCTAAAGAAGACATACGATGGCTAACAGGTACATGAAAAGATGTTCAATATCACTAATCATCAGGGACATACAAATCAAAATTACAATGAGATATCACCTCATATCTGCTAGAATGGCTCTCATGCAAAAGACAAGAAAAACAAGTGCTTCTGGGGCACCTGGGTGGTTCAGTGGGTTAAAGCCTCTGCCTTCAGCCCACGTCATGATCTCATGGCCCTGGGTTTGAACCCTGCATCAGACTCTCTGCTCAGCAGGGAGCCTGCCTTCCTCTCTCTCTCTGTTTGCTTCTGCCTACTCATGATCTCTCTCTCTGTCAAATAAATAAATAAAATCCTATAAAAAATGCATTTTAAATATTAAAAAAAAAAAAACAAGTTCTTCTGAGGATGTGGTGAAAAGAGGACCCTTGTGCACTGTTGGTGGGAATGGAAATTGGTGCAATGTACTCTGGAAAACAGTATGAGGTTTCTCAAAAAATTAGTAATACAACCATCATATGATGCAGCAATTCTACTTCTGGGTATTTATCTTGAGGAAACACAAAACTAACTTAAAAAAATATATGTACCCTATGTTCATTGTTCATTGCAGCTATTTACAATAGCCAAGACATGGGAGCAAACTAAGTGTCCCTTGATAGATAAATGGATAAAGAAAAGAAAAGGGGCACCTGAGTGGCTCGGTTGGTTGAACATACGACTCTTGGTTTTGGCTCAGGTCATGATCTTGGGGTCATGAGATGGAACCCCACATGGGGCTCCACACTCAGTGGAGTTTTCTTGAGATTCTCTTTCCCTCTTCCTCCCCCTCTGCCCCTCCCCTCCCTTACTCCTGCATGCATGTCATGTGCTCTCTCTCTAAAATAAAAAAATAGGGGCGCCTGGGTGGCTCAGTGGGTTAAAGCCTCTGCCTTCGGGTCAGGTCATGATCCCAGGGTCCTGGGATTGAGCCCCGCATCAGGCTGCTTCCCCCTCTCTCTCTGCCTGCCTCTCTGCTTACTTGTGATCTCTCTCCTCTGTCAAATAAATAAATAAAATCCCCAAAAAATAAAATAAAATAAAATAATAAACAAATAAATAAAATCATATATATATATGGATGGTAAAGGATGCTGTATTAATGATTTTACTATATATACAAATATCAAATATTATGCAGTATACTAGAAACTAATATAATGTTACATATAAATTATATCTCATTTAAAAAAAAGAGCACTCATGCTTAGAAGTCTTGAAATTTTGTCATATCAGACTAGCTGTCATTATCTTACTAGTCCTGAGCTGTTGGTGAGTGTTACAGATATCATCCAAATTCTTTCATTATGTCTTGGATAATAACCAAATACAAGGATATACCAATTTTAAAAAGCATTGTGCCCACTTGTTTCCAGTTGGTATAAAGAATAAGGGGAGATTGTAAAATTATGGCTATAAATTCACTGGACTGTGAATAAGATTTGTGAGGACAGAGTGAACTCATTCAATTAATATACTGCTAACAACAGCAAATTCTAATATTGCCATATTGCAAGACAATGGTAATACATTTTTTAAGGAGCCTAAATATTGTTATGTTCGTAGGCCAATTATTATATATTTAAAAATCTATGGTGAGGAAACAATCTAAAAATAGTAACAACAACCCTGAAAACTCTCTCTACCATATTCAGTGTTTGGATGCAACCAATAATATAAGAATGACTAAGTAATTAATTGGGTAGAATATTATGGAGATATTAAAATGGTGGTTATGAAGGTCATGCAGCAACATCAGGAAGGTAAAGTATAATCCTGACTGAAAATAAAATATAGAATTATATGTACACCAAAATTATAACTATTGAAAACAAAATGAAAAAAATGTTCATAGAATTGCAAGCAGTGCAGGTAGGAGCTACCTTTTGAGATGTCTTATTTTCTTAGAAATGTTCATATCATTTGATTGAGTAATTCAATTTCTGGAAATATATATTAAGAAAATCATCCAAGAAAGAGAGAAAAGAAAGAAAGAAAGAAAGAAAGAAAGAAAGAAAGAAAGAAAGAAAGAAAGAAAGAAAGAAAGAAAGAAAGAAAGAAAAGAAAAGAAAAGAAAAGAAAAGAGAGAGAGACAAAATAAAATGAGTAAAAAGGGGGGTGGTTAGGAAGAAGAATTTTTTAATACATTTTGCAGCTTTTTTTTTTTAAATTCATAAAGAACTGAAAACAGCTTAAATGTGTAGGAAGAAAAATAGTTAAATAAATGAGGGCTTATCTGCCTGCAGAATGTTATGCAGCTATGAAGAATGAAAGAAATTAATGATAAATTTATAAATTTAAGAGAAAAGGCAGTATTAATTTTAAACACAATATATAAAATAATAGTGACTATATGATTTAAAAGTACACACAGATAAAAATATGCCAAAAATTTAACTGTATTTGCTAGAAATATATAAAAAATTAATGATTAGTAGAGGTTATATAAAAGAAAATTCTTAATGCTCATCATCTTTATGTTTTTCTATATTTCCAATTTATATACAATAGTCATAGTAGTAGGTATTACTTTGATAATCAGAAAAAAATTGTAAAAGCCTAAATAAGGGAAAAAAAAATATCTGTTGGCACAACATAAGGGTGGTTGATTAAGGACTGTGTGCTTGTTTTTCTAATTTCCACATCTTAGAATGTAGTTATGCTAAATTTGTAATTTCAAAACCTATAATATTAATAAGGTGACCCATGCTATACCTTATTTGCCTTCTGATAAGACATGACATTAATAATAACACTTTACATTTATGTAAGGATTCATAATTTGCAAAGTATCTCATTTGTATTCCTTCTTTGTTTTTTAAAGATTTTATTTATTTATTTGACAGAGAGAGATCACAAGTAGGCAGAGAGGCAGGCAGAGCGAGAGGGAGAAGCAGGCTCCCCGCTGAGCAGAGAGCCCGATGCAGGGCTCAATTCCAGGACCCTAAGAACATGAGCTGAGCCGAAGGCAGAGGCTTTAACCCAATGAGCCATCCAGGCACCCCTCATTTATATTATTTCATTCAATTCGCACACTTGTGTAAAGTAGAATGTGTTACCATGCTACAGTTGCAGAAACTGATTCAGAAACTAAGTGAGGTCCTCCAAGTCATTTGGCAGATACCTAATCAAACCAGTGTTGGACCCAGTGGTTAATCTTCCAAATGCTCTCACAGTTTCCATGGAATCATTTTCACAGTTCTCATCGGAAGGATAAAACACCATGCCAATACAAACATAAGAGAAACACTATAAACAACTAAGACATTTATGGAAGAGAGTGACTTCGATTTGTTTTATACCTATTCTTTCCACTGTCCTCACAATGATTAATTTTTTTTTTAAAGAAGGCTTTTGGCCTGGGTGGCTCAGTAAGTTAACTGTCTGCCTTTGACTCAGGTCATGATCCCTTGGAGCCCTGCTAAGAGGGGAGCCTGATTCTCCTCTCTCTCTTTCCTCCCCCACCTCTGTCTCTCTCAAATAAATAAATAAAATCTTAAA
>CM053608.1:15407062-15452347 GCA_028646535.1 Procyon lotor
TTGGAAACTAATAACTGGAAACTAACTGCAATATCAAAACTTTTCAAAACACTAAAATGATCCAATTAGAAGAGGTAAAAGAAGTGATGGAAAGAGAATCTATCAATAGTATAGAAGGGTTCATTCAACTTCCTCACATTAATTTTCATAAATGTGTCTGCATATTTATTAGAAGACTATGCAGTTTATTTGCTATTCAAGGATCTCAACTAGATAAGAACAATACATGAAGCGAAAGTTTAGTTGTTCTTCAATAACACTGAAACCAATTTCATAGAAACACAGACATTAAAACTGAAGTGCAAGGTAAATTTACAGGAATGTATACACACGTAGATAACATAAGCACTGCTGAAGATAAATTAAAGATAAAATTCTAGGATTCCTGTAGCAGAAGAGATCAATAAAATTCATGAATTAGTTCCGAATAGAAAAGTTAAATAAGCCTTTAGTCTTCCTTAGAACTAAGAACAAAGGGAAATATTTGCTAACTTTGACTGCAAAATGAAATGCAAACATAAACATGCTTATTAAAGGTTGTAATCACAAATGAAGCTCTTAAAAATAGCTGAGAGTCAAGCATAATATAAGAGCAATTCATGAATGTGCTCTTTTTTTAATTTTCTACCATGAACGTTAACCAAGTTCAGATTTTAACCTTGACATTGGCATGAATTGTGACAACTGAAAACCCAAAATGTTTTTCAAAACACATATGGCTACAGAATTCTACCTTTTGTTTTGAAAGCTTAGGTCACAAGACATTTTCTTAGAAATCCTTGCAAAAAGATGTCCAAGTATGTTCAATAAATAGTATTCTAAATTTTACTAATAAAACACAATGACCAAGTGACATATATAGCCATATCACTAACAGATGTCTCAAAATTAACCTGTCTGAAATGTAGCTCCTGATCCTTTCTGCTTTTCTTGGAGACTTTCCCATCTCAGTCAATGGTGACACCATTTTTAATGCCTGTCCATCATGCTGTGTTATCAACCCAGTATAGATAACTGGCTTTGCATGACACTATGGTAGACCAAAGGGGATCTATTTTTGCCACATTAAGCAACACTGAAAAAGGACAGTAGACAGCAATGTTCCTATGTAGTAATGATAACACTCATAAAACTTACTGTGCAATGAAGTCTGTTAAGAAGTATGGTAGTTTCTGGGGTTCAGAAAAGGACATCCAGTGGAGCTCGCTAAACCCTGAAAGACCTGGAACAATGTGCTGTCCTTTCCTAGCATGCCTTCAGTGGGTAGTACGTGGGAATTATCTGTCCCACAGGAAATGTCACTCCTATTTACAGATGAGAGTGCAGAGTTTCTTGCCACCCGTGTCCACATACACCCATGTTAGTGGTGTGGCCCTGAATAACATTATCTCATCTTCTTCAGACTCATATATTGAAGCAAGTCAGAAAGAAGAATAAGGGATCAAACCAGTGCTGCTTTCTTATGTCTATGGCTAACATTTCCTAAGCATGCCTGCAATAAAATCTCTTCCCTCTGGCTTGAAACTAGATACCTGAATTATCAGTCTGCTTTTCCTTGACCTGCATTATCTCTTCTTACAAACTTGCTCCACCAGAGACCAGTTTTTCCAGAATATAGAAACATGAATCCTTGTGGTAATACACTCACTCTCCTCATTCTAGCTATTTTGTAAGTTAAGATGGCAATTCAGTCTTTGGAACTACAGCCTTGACGTCAACCTTCTACTCTCATTCAACAGGTTGTAATGGGGCTGGAGTTGTAACCTCTGAGTTGTTATTTTGTGAACGTGAATTACCTGTGCAGATTCTTTTAAAGTTGGGATTTTCCAGAAGGTGTCCTGGTAGGCGGCACTGGAACCGATGTTGCCAGAACTCAGGGAACCAGGGATTCCTCGTATTAGTGTCCAGCCTCAGCTTCAGGAAATAATCATCAAATGACCTGACCTCTGGAGATTGCAGCTTTATTGTGATTCCCCCGTTGGCTTCCACCTCATAACCTTCAATGACTTCATCTCTGTCTGCCCATCCATCACTAAAAAAATTCAGGGATTGGGGTGGGAGAGAGAAAGACAAAGGTCTCACAAATAGGGCTCAACATTAAGCATGAATGAAGCAATTCAGCAAGGCTGAAAGTCTACTTTAAGTCAGAATCCTATCTATCAATGACTTTTTTTTTTTGGTGGAGAGTAGAAATTCTGAAATCATAAAGTCCTGTTTGTTTTTCATAGTAGTGAAAGTGATGATGAAGGTGATGATAGCAGCAATGACAAGAACTAACATTAATTGAGCATTTACTAGGCATCAGATACTGTACTACTTCCTTTTACTCGGTCAGATGATCAGCAACTAACTGAAGTCCCAGTGGGTCCAGAATACGGATTCAAGCAGTCTGGCTCCCAAACCCAGTGCTCTTTAGGCCACAAAACCCATCAGCTGCTGTCCAAATCAGAATGAAATAAAACCCAGGTACTCAAGGCCTTCACAATAAGAGCTCAGCAAGGTTTCAAGGTTGCAGCCAAGGCCGTTATATTAGCTGCATTTATGGGGTAGAAAATTGATTTAGCTCAGAAGCATGACAACCACAGATTTTGTGCCTGGACATTGTTCAAACTTGCATTGCCTAGAAGTAATGAGATGCTTCCCCCTCAATGTTATCTCAAAATAGCAGCATTAAAAGAAAACAATCCCACTCCCCAAAATAAAAATAATTCTAATGCTTACTAAAAGGAATTTAACTGACATTTTATTCAGTGAATTCAATTTTTCTTTTAAATTTGGTCACCTTCTAGAACATTCACATTGGTCATGAGTGATGTAGCCCCAATTTAATTCAAGTGTACATATGAGCTATGTCAAACCTCAAGTAAGTGGCTATGATCCCTTTCCAGCAGGTACCAAAGAAAAAGTGCACTAAAATTAAACAGGCAAAAAGGACTTTATTCAACACCATTCCAATAGGCCAGAGACACTGAATTCCACTCTGCTGAAACAAAAGTTGTGGAGATTTAAGTGCTGAGGTGAGCTAGTGAGCAAGTGCCCTAGAGGACATTGAAGGGAGCTTGGTCAATGTGATTAGCCATCTGTGTTTGATAATTGTCATTTATCTAAGTTAGGCTCCCACCTTCCCACAGAAACTAGAAGACAGGGTTTGCTATCACTCTCGATGATTACATTTCAAAGGGATGGCTTCCAGGTCCTTGAGAAAGAAATTTCTCTGTTATAAAAACTGGTAAGAGGCTGGGAGAAAATGTATGCCTCCAAGAGACAGAGAAAGAATTTATAATGGCATTTTTAAAATTAAATGCTCTAAGGAGGGGTGCTTGGGTGGCTCAGTGGGTTAAAACCTCTGCATTTGGCTCAGCTCATGATCTCAGGGTCCTGGGATAGAGCCCGCATTTGGCTCTCAGCTCAGCAGGGAGCCTGCTTCCCCTTCTCTCTCTGCCTACTTGTGATCTCTCTCTCTCTCTGTCAAATGAATAAATAAAATCTTTTAAAAAACACTCTAAGGAAAGGGAAGTCAAGGGGCCCATAGTCAGAAAGAAACTTGTCTAAAGTTGAGTCAAACTGAGGAGAGGGTTAAAGATTATCTTGGTCAAGAGGTGGATTTATTTATACCCACAGAGTCATACCCTGCAGTTTCTGAAACATAACTGCTCAGTTTCTGCCAGAGAAAGTGTTTTATCACTTGCTTCTCACAGAGCAGGGACCTGGGCCAAATATATACGACTTCCATAGCTCACCCCCTGTTAAACTGAGATCAACTGGAATAAATGTGTGTCCTCCACTTAGCTGCACCATTGCTGCAGTTCTGTTCCAGAATCTTCTCAGTGAACCACACAAAAGCTGTATTTTCCACAGACCAAAGGTTGTAGAAGGTATAGCTGAGTTAACATGATCCAGAACTAAAGGGACCTTGAGGTATAGTGTGTTCTAACCAGCCAGATCAGAGAATATCTATACACTTCTTCTAAATCCATTGGGATAGAGATTTTACAATCTTGCACAGACCTTTCCTTCCCTCCTAAATCCCACCCCCCCATTATTTTCGTCTTTCCTTCCTTCTGTCCTTCCTTCCTTTCGCATTTACCTAGATGCTCTGTTATGCTCAAGATTCAATTAAGAATGAGACACACTATCTTTTGCTCCTAGTGTTACAGACTTGTGGGAAGAACAGACACTAAACAAGAATTACAAATGCTATAAATAAATGACCAGTACTATGGGGAGGTTTGGGGGTTTAACTTAGTCAGGTATGTATGTATGTATATAAGTGTGGGTAGAGAGAAAGTAATTAAGGATGACTATCCTAAGAAAGTTATGTTTGTGTTGAGACCTAAAGGATGTGGGAGCATTATTAGTCAGATGAAGAGATGGGGAAGGACTGGTATAGAAGGTTCTTGGTAGATTATCTAATATACAGGAAAGAACATGGGTCATTCAAAGAATTTGGATAGTCACTATAGCTGTAGCACAGAGAGAAGTATGGCAGGAGACAGAAGTGTGGGCATAAATTCCAGCTCAGTAACCATTAGCCTAAGGACTACAGAAGTCCTCAAAGTGTTGTAAGCCTATTACAGAATATGGCCACTGAGCTCTGCCCCCTGGTGGAGAAGTCTTTCTAACAAGTCTTGCTCTACTCACCATCACTGGATAAGATAGCCAGTCAAATTGATTTAAAAAAAGAAGACAGACTCTTTTATCTTTCTATAAACTCAGTCTACTTAGAAAGGTTTGAACTAGTCTAATTATTTAGATTTATTCATCTTACATCATAACTACATTTATAGCAATTTGAAGACCTGAACTATAGGGTCAAGCATAAAAACAAAACCAGCTATGCTCTCAAGAAATTCTGCTTATGAATATATATTTAAAATCAAAATGACTTATAATTTGAAGAAAGAAAATTTGTTTTTGACATAAAATTTAAGATTGGAGTGTGTTTCTCCCCAAGATTTAATATTACATGAGACTTCTCTATGTGTGAATGCATAGTCTGAATAATAAACCTACAATTTTTTTAAGTGTATGAAATGAGCCTTTATACTGTTTATTTGCCTTTCTTTTTTTTTTTTTTAATCATTCCCAGTTTATGAAAGCAAGTATCACGTGTCAGTGCTGGAAGCAAACAAAGAAAATGTGACCTCCTGCCCTTTTGCCCTCCAACACAGAGGAGCACATTATGGGAGTAAATCTGAATACAGAAATTTTGAAGTCATCTGGGTTAATGAGGCAGAGCCATTGGTTAAAGCTCTTCCCCCTCACTATTGATGATATCGTTCTAGAAATTAGAGTTGATGTTAAATCCAAGAAGTCATGAAATCAAGGAGAACCAGGATGTGATAGAAAAAAATATTCAGCTAGGAGTGGTTGATGAATACTTTTGAAACATTAATCGCTAGACTTTTCTATGAAATCTTAAATCTATCACAGATAAGATGTTACAGAATGCTAACAAAAGCTGCTGAAAAACATCCATAATGCAACTCTTGGTTTTTTTATGTTTAAATCATTTGTCTACAGACCACTTGCCAAATGTATTTACAAAGAATTTTAAAGGATTTTTGCTGTTCAGTTGTGTTGGGATTTTTTTTTTTTTTAAAGATTTTTATTTGTTTACTTGACAGAGAGAGAGATCACAGGTAGGCAGAGAGGCAGGCAGAGAGAGGGGGAAGCAGGCTCCCCGCTGGGCAGAGAGCCGATGTGGGGCTTGATCCCAGGACCCTGAGATCATGACCTGAGCCAAAGGCAGAGGCTTTAACCCACTGAGCCACCCAGGCGCCAGGATTTTTTACAGGATATTGTTTTGGTGAATTCTCTGTGAGGCACACTTGAAAACAGGAAGCAGCAGCTCTCCTGATAGCTGGTTTGGGTGTTTACTTTTGTTACTGTTGGTGGTGGTGGTGGTGGTGGTGGTGTGGACCATGCGACCAGAGATGACCTGCACGCATCTGCTCACCCCAGGCATCTGCAGGGAGTCCTGCTGTGCTGGGTGCTAAACTCTGTGAGGTATATTCACAGCCTCCAGCAACTTCTGCTGCCCCATCTGCTCCCCAATGATGAGTTCCTTTTCCTATCTGGAAATAAAGCTGCAGAATGTGAATAAACAGGGATAAACATTTAAGACAGCTGCATGTCTTTAAGTATTCCTCACAAAATACAAGAATCCTTGTTCCTTGACCCCCCTCAACATTTTTATACAACAGTTCTTTCACAGGGCTGTTCTCATCCCCAAAATCATTGTTCTAGTCCCTGTGAAATTCCACAATCCCAGCCAGAATAATAATATTTCTTCCACTAAATAAATTGATGGAAACAATAGGAAAATATTATTTCTAATTCTACCAATTATAACTGGACAGGAGCTGCATGAGTGTTGCTTTTAGAGTATATATATTAAAATCATTTAATAAGCAAATTGATAGTAAAAACAGAAATACAATAGTATTCATTTAAAAATTGTTTAAAAAATTTTAGAAAAACATATATATATATTCAATTAAAATAATTACAATCTAGGGAGCAAAGCATATGATTTGTGTTGAGTACAAGTAACTATGTGTACCTGATAATAAAGCTATCGTTCTTTAAAAATATTCCAGAGATTACCATGTAAGAAAATGAGAAAAGGATAATAAAAATATTTTCAAAAACGTATGTAAACAAGCACAAAATTCTATAAACACAATGCTAACCATACTTATAAAAGCTGAAGAAATGTCACATGATGCAAATTAAATCAAGTAATGTTAATTGTGTATGGTGGTCATGGCAGCTTTTTCAATAAGAATTCAGACTGGCTTTCTTCATTTGACATTTATTCACTAAGAATCCTGTATGAGTTAGGCATTTTGCTTACAGCTACAGATACATAGCTAAGCAGTACAGGCAAGGCTCCTGCTCTCAAGGCAATCACAGTGGTGGGGAAGACTAGCCACTGAATACATAATGGCCACAGGTACTTGTAGTAGCTGATAGGAAAGGGAGGTGGGCTGCAGAAGCATATCGAAAAGGGGAAGGGCGCTGTCAAGGGAGGTTTTGCTGGAGGAGAAGTAACATCTAAGATGAGACTTAAAGGATGCATTGAAGCTACACAGTAAAGAGGGAGATGGGAGAAAGACCAGCTCAAGAGAGTACAAAGCTATCAAACAGCAAGGTGTTCAGTTTGCTTAGAGTGTGCCAGGTAAAGGAATGATAGGTCGAGTCAGTGAGATCTAGAAGAACCTAAACATCCTTGTTAAGTATTTTGTATTTCATTTTTATGGTGGTGGGAAACTATTCAGATTTTAAACAGGGATATGACATGATTAGGTTTGTTTTAGAAAGGTCATTCTAGAGAGTACTTACAGTGTAGGTACTTGTGGAGGTTCTTTGGTTCTAGAACTCTCAGACAAAAACTATGGAAACACACACACAAACATGGTCACACACACACACACACACACACACACACAGGCTAATTACATTATAATATGAAGACAGGTGTTGATGGTGTAGAGGTGTTGATGAACCAGGAACTAGAGTAGTGGTCACAATTAGTCTATATTTAATTTTAAAATTCAGTTGCTGCAAACTCACCACAAATATAAAACTGACTACCTACAAAATGTAGGTATTTTTAATTTAATTATGTAGTACAGGCACTTAGAGGTCCCTCAGCTCACCGAAAAACAGAAGATGAGGGAGTACCTTCACCTTTGGTTGTTCTGTACTGCTAGAATTAGAACTCAAACAGAAGACTTCTAGTCCTATGGCATTTCAGTAGAAAAGTAACCAAGGTTGGGGAGGGAATGGGATGGTGTCAAAGGTCAAAACAGCAAGAATGAAGGGAATACTCAAGAAGTGGAAACTTCATGTGAAGGAGATCAAGGTCAGATCAGTAATTCTTATTTTCCATCTTTTCCTCACCCCTATCTCCCAACTCACCCCTGGCATCCTGAGCCTGAATCATCTGACAGTTGGAGACTATGACTATCCTCTCCCAGCAGATGATAAATATGGCACACAACCATGCAAATGCAGAAGCTATTTCCTAAAACTTTTACAAACCAATTTTTCCTGTATCCGTGACAATTTTAAGCAGGTGAAAGAAGCATGGGCTGATGAGGGGAATTATCATGGACAAGTAGGTCTTTTTTTCTTCCTTCAAATTCCACTAATAAGATAACACCCCATTTTTTCTCTCATTCAACTAATCCTGAGAGACAATGTGAAATAGAAATTGGTTATTTAAACTTCCCAAGCCTCTGTTTCTTCACCTATAAAATGGGAGTGGAAATGGTATCAACTTCTTAGAATTGTGTGAGAATTAAATCATATGACCCATGTGAAATACTTAGCACAATCTAACACATGACGAAATCTTACTAGAATTTAACAGTTCTTTATCATCAATCTCCTCATGATCCAATCAATGTCTGAGCTATGCCTACATACGGGAAGGATTTCTCTATGAAAGCACTAGTGGTCCAAAGATTGGTATCAATTCATAAACTGTTACCAGTCAAGAGGAAGTAAGACAAGAGATTGAGACTAGGCATTTAGGAAAATCTGAGCCAGTTAGACACTGTTAATAAGATCTAAGAACATGATAGGTGGACTCATGTCATTGTATAGGGTATAAACATGGGGTTTTTCGATTTATATGGTGAACTGCCTGTAGCTCAAGCTATATGCATGCCACATGCAGTAGAACCATGTTACAGTTTGTGACATTTCAAGGTTGCTTTGCAATTATAACCCAAAAGTATATAAATATCCAAGAATATATTCCCATTTTTATACATGTTTTTACAATACTTTAAATTTTAACCAAACCTATTTAATCAAACCTATTGTATTATAATCCTATAAGATTAATTTCTAAATTAGGGAAATAAATTCTCATTACTTACTTTAATTCCAATTATATGACCTCACAAGTTTCACTGAATTTTTATTTATTTATTATATTTTTTAAATGAGAAAATGTATAAAATCTGAACAAGGCAACAGTAGTATTTGGATGTAGATAGCGAAATGATTCCACAGAAACAAGGGGAAAAGAATTATGATGAAATTTACTTGAAAATCTTGGCTCATCTATTAAATTTGGCTTTAATCCCCAACTGATGGTGAACTGCTAAAACCATAATGTATTATTTATGGAGTTGTTTTACCCAATGAATTTATGAAACCATCAAAATTTACTAATCATTTATAAACAAAACATTAAAAAATTAAAAACCAAATAATTTTTGGAAACAAAAAGTATTAAAAAGCCAATAGAATGTTCAATATTCTGCATAAAACATTAGTGTTTCATGGGTTTTTATGAAGTGGCATTTGGGCTTGCTAAGACTAAAATACATATACAGTTGCCAAGACATTAGTGAATGACCGCATCAAAGATATTTGCTTAGAAATGTTTGCTGATTCCAGTAAATAAAGTAGCTCAAGTTTTACTTTCTGATGCATCATCGCTCAATGATTTCTGAAACTGCCTAATGATATGGAAAACCAGCTCATTGAATAAATGAAGCTAGCAAAGCATTCTTTCATTGTAACTTGACAAATGTGCAGATAAATTCTTATGTGGCAGTTCTTTTAGTATGTGTGCAATTTGAAAATGAAGATTTAAAGAAAGCTCTGCTCTTATTTAAATTCTTTTTTAGCTTCAACGCTGAGAAGCACAACTAACTCTAGATATGATAAAATTATGAAGAATTACTTTGTCAAAAAATGTGGTTGGCAGTTTATGTTTTGTATAGGGGTGTGTTCTGTGCTGCAACTGCCAACAGGGAAACATTCTGGAGTAGCTACCCACGTAGCTTATGAGAGAATGTAACTCAGTGCAATGCCTTCTTCATTGAGAAGGTTTTGATTTAAAAAAAAATCAGCTGAAGTAAATAATGATTAGTGACAGTTCAAATTTCAAGTTAGGTAAAAACAAATGCATTGAAGGTGGCTTTCACTGGCCCATCAGAACAGATCGTTAGCATTTTTTCCAAATGCTGTGTACTATGACTTAACATTGGTAAATTGAAATTATTCATGATGGGGATGCATACTTCAAGGAAATCAGTAAATGCTACAAATTAGGGCTTCTGTTTTATTGGCTTTTTTCCCCACGCAGCCCATTGTGATAATGTGGAACCTGACCATAAACAGCTATTTTTGGTATTGAGGGGCAAAGTTACATCAAGAGTGAACTATAGAACACACTCAGTGTTTCTTCAGGATAAGAAATCAGTTTGGTCTCGATATTTAAATATATCCACAGGAAAGCCTAACTTGATCTATTGCCTGATATCTGATATATTAATGACCTCTGTATTTCCTGAAAAGAAAGAATTCTTTTTTTTTCTTTTTTTTACAAATAGGAGCTGAGGTCAAAGGGCAAAATTAAGTCAGAAACTTTGAAGAACAAGCTTTTTTTTTTTTATAGATTGCTGTACCACAATTTTAATTTAAAAATAATTGCCAATGAGTAGAAAATGATCTCAATATTATCATCTGCAAAGTATTGTCAGGAACAACTGAATTAGATTGCGTTTGCCTCCTCAGGCTGCCGTAAGAAAAGACTACAAACTGCTGGCTTAAACAACAAATTTATTTTCTCATAGTTTTGGAGAACAGAGATCCAAAACCAAGATTCCAACTGATTCAGTTTCTAGTGAGAGTTCTCTTCCTGGCTTGCAGACTATGTCCTCATATGGCCTTTCCTCAGTGCATACATATACACAGGTTAAGAAAGACAGAGAGAACAAGCTCTCTGGTGTTTTTTTATTTTGCTTTGTTTTTTCTTATAAGGACACTAATTTTATTGGATCAGGGTCCTACCCTCATGACTGCATTTAACCTTAAGTATCTTTCTAAAGACCTAGCTCCCAAAAGAGTCACATTGGAGGTTAAGGCTTTAACATATGAATTTTGAGGGGACATAATTCAGTCCACAGCAGATGGGGTTTTATTAAATTTGTTACTCATTTTTAAAAATCCTCTTATAAGAAATTGGAAGTGGACCTACAATTCTTTTATTTCACCAAAAGATAATTTAAACTGAACTAAAAAGCTATGGGATAAATTATTAAAACTTGTTAGTGATTAAAGATTAAAGATGACTTTTGAAAACAGAGCATCACTGATTTCACTTGGGATAAGAAAATTTTAAATGAATACCCCAAACTCATTAAAAATGCTATAAAATCTTTCTTCCACTTCCATCAGCTGACCTCTGTAAGGCTGGTTGTTCTAGTAGGAATGTTATGAAAATTAAATAAAGAAGAGTAGTACATATGCATGTACTATGCAAGTATACTTGTTAACCCAAACCAGAATAAATATTTTAATAAACTCATTTAGCATATTAAAATTTTAAATATTGATATGCAAGGTGTTTGTTTAAAGTGCACGTATAGGCATTTAACATAGGAAATTTCTTCACTTAAAACATTTTTTGTTAGGTAGGTTCAACTCCCAGTGTGGAGCCCAACGTGGGGCTTGAATTCATGACACTGAGATCAACTTCTGGGGTGAGATCAAGAGTTGGACACTTAACCTAGGTAGCTGGGGGAGCTACCTAGGCACCCCCATTTAAAACTTTTTATTTAAAATTTTAAAATATCTAAAAGTTACAATAATAATTTTCTCTATTAATCACCTGGGGAAACACTTTCAATGGACAATGAGTACTCTTTTGCTAATTCTTTCCTCCTTTGTTTTGTTAATTTTTATTATATTTACTGAAATGAGATTTTATGTCCGTTAAATCTAATAATACAACCTTGGGCATTGTATTCTGCATATCTTCATGCTGCATATGACTTCCTAGCAATTTTTCTTTACTGTAACTTATCAAAGTACAATTCCTAACTAGATTGGAATTTTAAAAAAGAGAGAAGAAAAAGAAGATAGAGACTTCGAGAAGCACTACTTTAGAAGATGTTAAGGTAAAGCTGTTAGAAGTTGTTAAGGGTGGGGCGCCTGGGTGGCCCAGTTGTTAAGCGTCTGCCTTGGGCTTCAAGCCCCACATCGAACCCCACATCGAACCCCACATCGAGCCCCGCATCGAGCCCCACATCGGTCTCCCTGCTCGGCAGGAAGCCTGCTTCTCCTGCTACCATTCCCTCTGCTTGTGTTCCCTCTCTCGCTGTGTTTCTCTCTGTCAAATAAATAAATAATCTTTAAAAAAAAAAGAAGTTGTTAACGTAAAGACTATGGTAGTTAAAAAAGTTAAAAAGCAGTTCAAAAAGGGATACCTCAAAACTCTATCTTGATGCTCATGGTAAATGAAACCATGACCACAAGACGAGACTTTTCATTTTGTTGGGAAGGGTGTGATGGCTTCATTTCTTAGCGCAAAATTTTACAGATCTAAATTACCAATCTTTGCTCTCTTTTAAGTCCCTGGTTGTTTTATGGCCACTGAACCTTTATTTTTCATGTCCCTTTATGCCAACTAAGTGAGAGGCTACAGTTTCCCACATAATTGTTAAGAACCAACTGAAGGGAAGCAAAAGGCCCATTAAAAAACGAAGGCAATAAAGAGCCAGAGTGATTCTGATTAAAGCATAAATCAGATCCTGGCATTTCTTTGCTTAAAATCCACCAATGCCTTTCCTTCTTACACAATGCCTTTCAATGAGTACCTCAAAAGACCCTACACACTCTGAGCCTCATTACCTCTCTCATCTCTGCTATTCTAACCTTTGCCCTGCTCCAGCCACACTGACTGCCCTACGTTCTTCAACAAAAAAGGATGCCCTGGCCTTAGAATCTTTGCACTGGTTACTCTCTCTGCCTAAAATTCTGGAATTCTCCTCACTTGGGCATTTTCATGGCTCACTCTTTCATTTCCCTCCTGTCTGCTCAAATATCACATTTTCAGAGAGATCTTTCTCTTTTAAAATTGTGTCCCTTCTCTTTATTCCTTTTCCTTGTTTAAACTTATCACTACCTGACATACCATATAAACGTATTTTCTTTATCCCTCTAGTAAAATGAAAGCTCCATATAGGCAGAGAGGTTTTTATCCTTTTTGTCCACTTATGTAACTCCAGCATTTATAACAGTTGTTGGCTCATAGTAGGTGCTTATTATATACTTTAAGTACCATAAACAGGAAGAGTCACAACTAAAATTTATTCTTTCATAGTTTTAGAGGCTATAAGTCTGAAATCGAGGTGCCAGCAGGACAATGCTCCCTCTGAGACCCTGTGTGGATCCTTCCTTGACTCTTCTGAGCTTCTGTTGGTGCCCATCCCCATGCCACTCCTTTGCTCGCAACTGCATTGCCCCAATCCCTGCCTCTGTGGTCACATGGTGTTCCCCTGTGTGTCTGTGCCCCTGTGTCTCTTCTACACTTTTTAAAGACAGCAGTCATATTGGATTAAAGGTATGCTCTACTCCATTATAACTTCATCCTAACTGATTACACTTGGAACAATTCTATTTCCAAATAAGGCCACATTTTGAGGTACTGGGGATTAGGAATTTTACATATTTTTTTTAGAAGACACAATTCAATCCATAAAAATTAGCCAACACTAGAAACCAAGGCTTTATTGTTCTGCTTTGTTTCATTTTTTAAGAGAGCCAGTTGTTAAACATTTACAGCATACCACTAACCAGAACATGCTGTGACATTTTCTCTGAAATTCAGGATTAGTTGTAAACTCTGACCTACCCGTTAGATGAGCTAAAGGTGATTTAAATGATTATTGTTTAGTTCTAAAATAGATATAATAGAAATTAAAAGATATTGTTTTTTAAATAAACAGTTTATGAAAGCTTTGGTTATATAATTTATACATTTGGATTACTTCAATTTTTTCTCAAGAACAGATAATTACATGCTAAGGAGCATCAAAAATATAAAATACCCAGAAACTGACCACAATGGTTTTAGCCTAACAAATACCATTAATTTTAAAAAGAAGATTTATAGTTTATGCCTACAGTTATTTGAATTTGGGAATAATAATTATAGCTTCTGCACTAGAAATAGATATGTGCACTTAAGTATGCTTTGGGTCCCTCAGCTTTGAGTTGTTCTTTTTTTTTTTAAAGATTTTATTTATTAATTTGACAGAGAGAGATCACAAGGAGTCAGAGAGGCAGGCAGAGAGAGAGAGGGGGAAGCAGGCTCCCTGCTGAGCAGAGAGCCTGATGCAGGGCTCAATCCCAGGACCCTGAGATCATGACCTGAGCTGAAGGCAGAGGCTTTAACCCACTGAGCCACCCAGGCACCCCACTTTGAGTTGTTCTTAATGATGAGCTGAATTGTATCTGGGACTTAACAAATCATTCTAATAACACAGGAAAATGAATATCAAAGTATCATATATATTTTTATTTTACATTCATGTAATTCATTTAGAGTACCCTTTGACTCACTGAAGAATAAATCTAGATCCTCCCAACGTTAGCTGATTTAAATCTTTTGCATTCTTAGATTTAATAAATATTTACTGATATCCTACTTAGTGCCAAGCACTGTTAGGACCTAAAAATAGATTAATGAATAAGATTGGAAATATCCCTGCTCTCATTTGAATTCATAGGTTGGACTTCTATCTCTAGCCTAGGCAGAGTAAGAAGTACCAAATTACTCTTCTGTCTGAAACAACTAAGACATTAGACAAAATATATAAAACAATATATAAATAGATAATATATTATATTTAATATATAAATATATAAAACAAAGGATCTTTAGACATTTTACATCAGGCAATGAAAGACAGTGATCTCTGCAAAGTGAGCAATAAATGAGACAAGCCTTAAAATATTTCGAGTGCACTATTTAGAGATTCCCAAGTCGTGACTCAGAAGCAAGAAGGGGAGAGGGAAATAGGAAGAGATATACTCAGGTACAGTCCACTGAGTGGAGTGGACAGAGTTGGGAGTCAGGACAAACCAAAGTGGGCAGAGTCTACAGGGCAAAGCACTGGAGAGGGAAGAGATGCAAAGACAGAACAGTCTACAGTAATTCTCCCAAAAGTATTCAGCTGAATATAGACACCCCATGCATATGATGAAATTACTTAAGGCTGAGAAAACAACCAACTAAGAAAATTTGAGAGCATAGTGCCTGTAGGTCACATAGAGTTGGGAATATTAACTGCTCCTAATAGCCAGAACAAAAAAGTCATGTTTCACAGGAAGACGGCTAAAATACTAAGAAGGATCTTGCCTCAGTAGTTGGGAAAAACTAGCCCTGGATTAAATGCTACTCTGGTCTTGGCTAACAAAGCTTAAAAGCACAATACAAAAAAACCAAATTATTTCTAAGTAATGTCACCTCCTCCCATTAGTAGCTCAAGAATATTTTTAAGAAATATAAAATTTCCAGTATCCAAGAAGGTAAAATTCACAATGTCTAGCATCCAATAAATATTACCAGGCATATAAATTCATATGTGGAGTGAGGAGGAAAAGAGCTATTAAAGTAACAAATAATGACAAAAAGTTATCACATGGTGATATAGGTTAAGTATAGGGTTTTTAAAGAGTCATGTGATATAAATGAAGGGGGTATATTTTACATTGGGTGGTCAGGGAAGCACCTCTGAAAAGATAACACTTAAGTGTTAAGATGTGTGAAGGCATGACCCATGTAGAGTTCAGAGGGAAGAGGACGTTAGGCAGCTAGTGCAAAGGCCCTGCGGTAGGAATAAGTAACTGTGGCTGTATATTGCTCACTTGCCACAAAATGTAGGCTCAAAATCTACATTGCTCAGAACAGGATGTACTATATCCTGTACACCATATATTTGCTATTCTCTAAGATACTGTAAATTTTCTGTTTTCAGTCTTTTAAAAGCCTTGTTGGACGATGAGAAGGTGGTTTCATTTTGGTTACCCTAATTGATAAGTGATCCTGAGAGCAAAGCTGCAGAAATCTGCGAAACCACTGGAGCTCAAAGCAAGTCACAAATCTTACCTGCACCTCACTTAGCATACCCTCTTTTCTTTGTAACTGTAAGTCCAGAAATACCTCCACATTCAAATTACAAAAATATCCCAAGTTCCCTTACAAAATTGTAACATGCCCTAAGGCCTAAGGAACTCAGTGTGGCTCAAAAATCACATTGTGTTATAGTGAGTTATCTCCTGTAGGATCTGACTAGGACTAGGTCATAATGGACCCATATGGAGATTAAACTCTGCAAGGTTTGAATTTGAGTCTTAAGCTTTTTACTTCACTGGAATTAAAACAGCTATCTAACAGATTCCACCTCATCACTAAAATTTCCATTACCATTTCTTTTTTAGTGGCCTGTATTTCTAAAGCAGTCTCAGGGTTGAGAGGAGAGCTCTGCTTAGACACAAGGACTGGAAGTAAGAGCTATACATGTTTCTATGGAAGAGGAAAAAAAAGAAGTGTTCCTTTATAGAAGACAGTAGATACTCCAACCTCATTTAATTTAATATCAGATGAGAAAAGGGCACATGAGTATACATGGAGGCAGAGAAGTTAGGTAGCATGAACAGTAAGAGTAAGAGGTTTATAAAATGAAAGTAAAGGAGAAATGAGTTATGAAGATCTTGAGTTATTCTCAGCAATTGTGTGTGGCTGGGCACACAGAATTTCTTCAGTTGCAGAGTCACTGAATGACTAAAATGAAACTCCCAGATGAGAGGTCTCACAGCAATAATAATTCTTCAGTGCTACAGATAACTTTGTGTCCTCAGTAGCCATCTGCAGAAGAAAGGAAGGCAGAAAAGAACAGAGGAAGGAAGAGAGAAAGAGAGTAAGAAATAAGAAATTTCCCACAGTGGTGGGAAAGTTAGCATTGCACATGTAGAAGGCTGTTTCTGGTGCTCCTTTCTTTCCTATATTCTAAGATGACAACCATGCTGTCAAGATCATTTGCAGTTCTTTTTCTAACTGATTTATTTTTCATACTTGAACAAAAGGTCAAAGCACAGCAATTCATGGCTTTTCAAAAGCTAATCCAATGGTTCAGTAACCATTGGATTCATGAATTCTCTTAACAGATCCAGTGCAAATTATCCTGATCTCTAATTTCTAGATCCTACCATTTGAAGGGGAAAAAAGTCCTTACCAACTTTACATCAATAGATATATGACTTGTTAATTAATTCTAAGTGTTCAAACTATTCCTGACTTTTTTCATTAAAAGTAGAATTTTTTTAAAAAATTGCTAAAAATTCTCACAACAATGGTCAACTAAATTCATACAGATATTCCTCTTACTACAATTACCTGGAAATACAAAGTAAAATATGATAAAAAATAAAAAGCAATTCTCAGGTGCTAGAAATGGCAAGCAGAATCAAAGCCAAACAATAAGCATGAGATAATGCAGCAGCAGGCCTTAAGAGCTTGGCTTCTGTAGAGAAAACCTTAAAGAATTGGAAATAGGTTCTAACAGCCATTTGGTGATGTGAAAGATGGTTTCATGAACCACACAGGTCAGAGGGGTGGACACTAACACCCTAGTATAAAGCTGGGGGACTTAACAGATTGCAAAATCCAACAGAATGGAATTGGAACTGAGAAGTGTTGCCCACAGTACTGAGGCTTGAAGTCAGTCTAGGGACAAGGGTTGACAAAACATAGGGAAAAAGTCACAATGCACATGTGTGATGTCAGAATTTATATAATCTACATGGAACAAGAGCTATAAGCATAGAAATTATCATAAAAACTGGCCTAAGATTATTAAAGCCCTCTAGAATCCAAGTGAAATGTCATTGAAAGTCAATATTTAAAGAAACTTTCAAAATATAAGGAACTCTACATCCCCATAAAAAAATAAATCCACTAAGATAAACTTATAAACACACATGTACACACGCAAACACATGAGTACTAAATTAAATCCACAAATGAGCTAAAATTTCCTTTTAAAAGACTATTCTAAAACGAGATTTTAAAACCTAGCTCTATGCTATCAGAAATTTCATAAACAGTGATATAAAATAGTTGAAAGGAACGGGATCAAAGGTCTTATTCAAGGAAAAAATGGCAGTAACAAATTTAAATTCTCTTTAAAAAATAAACTTCCAGGGGTGCCTCGGTGGCTCAGTGGGTTAAAATCTCTGCCTTCGGCTCAGGTCATGATCTCAGGGTCCTGGGATCAAGTCCCTCATTGGGCTCTCTGCTCAGCAGGGAGCCTGCTTCCCCCTCTCTCTCTGCCTGCTTTGCTGCCTACTTGTGAGATCTCTCTCTCTCTCTCTTTGTCAAATAAATAAATAAAATCTTTAAAAAAAAAAAAGTAAATAAACTTCCAGAAGATGGTAGTGTAGGAAGATCCTAGAATATACCTAGGATACACCTAAAAAACACCCACATTAATGTAAATAACCCAGAAACTGACCTAAGGACAAGTAGGACAGACTCTCCAAAGCTAAATGTAAAGAAGAGGCCACATCAAAGAAGGTAGGAAGGACAGAGACATAGTTGGGAGCCAAACTGACCCATGGGACTATCCATAGAAGGAAGAGACACTACTGGCACAGAGAAGGGAGAGGAACAGAGCCCACACCAGGCTTGGGAGACCTGCATTGGGAAGACGAATCCTCATATTTGGCTTTGAAAACCAGAGGGGCCTAATTTCATAAGTTCTTACAATCAATGGGGTTTAACATGTGGAAAAAAATCAGGGGCTTGACTCTGGGAGAGCCACAGGGCAACAGGAAACTGAGTCCCTGCCCTTAAAGAGACAGTAAAACAAATGCTCCGCTAAGATACAGCATAGAAGCAACAGCTTGAAAAATACCTAGGGTATATGGGAAGATTTATTTACAAATCTCAGAGCATCTGCTGGAGGAGCAGGAATCTTTGGGAGACTTTTACAAGAATAAAAGAGCTGGTAGGCACCATTTCTCTCCTCCACCCTACCCCCCCGCCCCCGCCTAAATACAGCATAGCCCAAACACTCTCTACCTACCTTGCTAATAGCACACCCTACCCTTACATTTTCTCATGTTCTTGCCCCCTCCAGCCCAGTCCTGGCAAGAGTTTTGCCAGGTAGAGGCACTCTCCCGCAGCAGGCCTTTACAGACTTTGCTGGCACCATACACCCCATCTCTGTGTTCTGCAGACCCCTACCCTCCAACATACCCTTGGCAGAAGTACATCCAAAAAAGTGCCATAAGCTTGCCAGTGTGCAAGCAGCCCCAACAGGGGCCAAAACCACTCCAAAGTGAGTCCTACCCTGGGGAAATGTGAAGATAACCATATATACCATTTTGACTGCAGTCCCAGCAGTGGGCTGGAGGATGACATCTAGTTTGACTGCAGGCCTTGCCTACCAATGAAAGCTTCTCAGAGGACAACATAGAGAAAGTGTGCTGCAGTTTGGTGCTACAGTGGCTCTGAGAAATGCCTGGTCTGGTACAACTCAAGCCTAAGAAAGCCCCAGACTGGCCCACTAATAAGACTGGAACCAGATACTCCCCATGCACATGCAACACATATAGGAAACACCTCTGAAGTGTCGGATTCTGGTAAACAGGGCACATCCCAAGGCAAGGCACTATAAGACCTCTTCTTCATAAGGCCATTAGCTTCATGTGCAGGAGACCTAGCTGACTTTCTTAACACAAAGAAACAGATATAGGGTGTTAGACAAAATGAGGAAGACAGAGGAATATGTCCTATGTGAAAGAACAGGACAAAATCACAGCAAGAGAGCTAAATGAAATGGAGATTAAGTAATATGATAGAGAATTACAGAGATTGTCTACACTGGAGTAGACTAGAGAAAGCAGAAGAATGGATTAGCACCCTGGAAAACAGTAATGGAAAACCATCAAGCTGAACAGGAGAGAAAAAACAATAATAATAAATGAAAATAGACTTAGGGAACTCAGTAACACCATCAACCATAACATTCCCATCATGGGGATCTCAGAAGAAGAAGAAGAGAGAGGGGCGCCTGGGTGGCTCAGTCATTAAGCATCTGCCTGCAGCTCAGGTCATGATCCCGGGGTCCTGGGATCGAGCCCCGCATCGGGCTCCCTGCTCGGCAGGAAGCCTGCTTCTCCCGCTACCGTTCCCTCTGCTTGTGTTCCCTCTCTCGCTGTGTTTCTCTCTGTTAAATAAATAAAATCTTTAAAAAAAAAAAAAAGAAGAAGAAGAAGAAGAGAGAGAAAAGGGGGTAGAAAATTTGTCTGAAGAAATTATAGCTGAAAACTTCCCAAATCTAAAGAAGGAAACAGAAATCCAGATCCAAGAGGTACAGAAAGCCCACAGTAAAATTAACCCAAGGAGATCCACACCAAGATATATAGTAATTAAAATGGCAAAATGTAGTGATAAAGAGAAAATTTTAAAAGCAACAAAAGAAAATAGTTACATATAAGGGAAGCCACATAAGCTGATCTTTCAGCAGAAACTTTGTAGGCCAGAAGAAAATGGCATGATATATTCAAAGCACTGAAAGGAAAAAATCTGCAGTGAAGAATACTTTATCCAGCAAGGTTATCATTCAGAATAGGAGAGATAAAGGGGCACCTGGATGGCACAGTTAGGCATCTGACTCTTGGTTTTAGCTCAGACTGTGATCCCAGAATCATGAAATTAAGCCCCTTGTTGGGCTCCAGGCTCAGCATGGACTCTCTCTCTCTCTCCTTCTGTCCTTTTCCCCATGCTCTCTGTCTCTTTCTGAAATAAATAAAAAAAATTTTTTTTAAAGGAGAGATAAAGAATTTCCCAAAGAGAAGTTAAAGGAACTCATGACCACTAAACCAGCCCTACAAGAAATGTTAAAGGGAACTCTGAGTGGAAAGGAAAGACCATAAGTAGGAGTAAGAACGTAGAAAACACAAAAGCAGTAAATTTAATTATATCTATAAAAATCAGTCAGTGGATACACAAAATAAAAGGATATAAAATATGACATCATATACTTAAAATGTAGGGGGGAGAAGAGTAAAAATTTAGTGATTTTAGCAGGAATTCAAACGTAAATGACTATCAATATAGACTGCTATATGCAGAACATGTTATATATAAACCTGAGAGCAACCACAAATCAAAAATTGGTAATAGATATGCAAAAAATTAAGAGAAAGGAATCCAAGTATATCACTAAAGAAAGCCAGTAAACTGTAAGAGAATAGAGCAAGAGAAGAAAGGAACACAGATGAACTACAAAAATAACCAGAAAACAAGTTTAAAAAATGGCAATAAATACACACCTATCAATAGTTACTTTGAATGTAAATGGACTAACTGCTCCAATCAAAAGACATAGGGTGATGGAATGAATAAAAAAGCAGGACCCATCTATCTGCTGCCTATAAGAGAGACATTTCAGACATAAAGACACATGTAGATTGAAAGTAAAGGGATGGAGGGCACCTGGGTGGCTCAGTTAATTGATCAGCTGCCTTTGGCTCATGATCTCAGAGTCCCAGGATTGAGTCCTGCATTGGCTCCCTGCTCCGTGGGGAGTCTACTTCTCCCTCTGACCTTCTCCCCCTCATGTTCTCTCTCTCTCTCAAATAAATAAATAAAATCTTAAAAAAGAAAGAAAGAAAGAAAGAAAGAAAGAAAGAAAGAAAGAAAGAAAGAAAGAAAGAAAGAAAGAAAGAAAAGAAAAGAAAAGAAAAGAAAGAAAGAAAGAAAGAAAGAAAGAAAGAAAGAGATGGAAAACCATTTATTACACAAATGGAAATGAAAAGAAAGCCAAAATAGCAAGTTATATCAGACAAAATAGACTTTAAAACAAAACCTGTAACAAAAGACAAAGAAGGACACTATATAATCAAAAAGGGAACAATCCAATGAGAAGATAAAGCAGTTATAAATATTTATGCACCCAACATGGGAGCACCCAAATACATAAAGTAGTTAATAACAAACATAACGGAACTAGTCAATTGCAATAAAATAATAGTAGGGGAATTTAACATCCCCACTTACATCATTAGATAGATCATCCAGACAGAAAATTAACAAGAGAACAGTGGCTTTGAATGACAAATTGGACCAGATGGCTCTAACAGATAATATACAGAACATTCTATCCTAAAACATCAGAATACATATTCTTTTCAAATGGACATGAAACATTCTCCAGAATAGATCACATATTAGGCCACAAAATAAGCCTTGACAAATTAAAAAAAATCAAAGTCATACCATGCATATTTTCAGATCAGAAACCTATGAAACTAGAAATCAACTACAGGAAAAAATCTGGAAAGAGCACAAATATATGGAGGGTAGATAACATGGTACTAAACAATTAATAAGTCAACCAAGAAATCAAAGAGGAAATCAAAAATACACGGAGACAAATGAAAATGAAAACAGTGACCCAAAAATTTTGGGATGCAGCAAAAGCAGTATTGAGAATGAAGCTTATATCACTATAGATCTACCTTGAGAAGCAAGAAAAATTCTAAATAAACAACATAACCTTACACATAGAGGAGCTAGAAAAATAACAAAACACAAAAACAAAACCAGTATAAAGGGGGAATAATAAAGATTAGAGCAGAAGTAAAGGAAATAAAAATTAAAAAGAAGAAAAAAGGAAAGGGAAGGAAGGAGGGGAATAAAGGGAGGGGGGAGGAAGAGGAGAAATAGAACAGACCAAAGAAACTGAAAGCTAGTTCTTTGAAAAGATTAAGAATTAAAGCTTTAGCCAGAGTACTCAAAGAAAAAGAGAGAGAGGACTCAAATAAACAAAATCAGAAATAAAAGAGGAAAAATAACTGACATCAAAAAATGCAAAGGATTATAAGCAAATATTATGAAAATTTACATGCCAATAAATTAGGCAACAAGAAGAAAAAATGGATAAATTCCTAGAAACATATAACCTCCCAAAACTGAATCAGTAAAAAACAGAAAATTTGAACAAACTGATTACCAGCAGTGAGATTGAATCAGTAACTAAAAAACTCCCAACAAGCAGAAATCTAGAACCAGACAACTCCACAAGTGAATATACCAAATATATAAAGAAGAGTTAGTTCATATTCTTCTCTAACTATTCAAAATATAGATGAGGAAGAAAAGCTTCCAAATTCATTCTATAAGGCCAGGATTAACCTGGTACCATAACCAGACAAAAAACATTACAAAAAAAGAGAATTATAGGCCAATAAATATCTCTGATGAACATAGATGTAAAAAATTTTCAACTAGCAAACGGAGTCCAACAATACATTAAAAAAATCATTCATTACCATCAAGTGGGATTTGTTCCTGGGATGCAAGAGTGGTTCAATATTCACAAATCAATCAATGTGATACATCATATCAAAAAGAGAAAGGATCAAAAATGATCATTTTAATAGATGCAAAAAAAAAAGCATTTGACAGAGTACAACATCCATTCATGATAAAAATCCTCAACAAAGTAGATTCAGAGGGAACATATTTCAATACCATAAAGGCCGTGTATGAAAAGCTAACATCATACTCAATGATGTAAAACCAAGAAATTTTCCTCTAAAATCAGGAAAAAGGCAAACATGTTTACTCTCACAACTTTTATTCAACATAGTCCTGGAAGTCCTAACTATAGCAATCTTACAAGCAAAAGGAATAAAAGGCATCCAATTAGATGAGGAAGAAGTAAAATTTTCAGTATTTGCAGATGACATGATACTATATATAGAAAACTCAAAAGACTCCATCAAAAAATACTAGAACTGATAAATGAATTCAGTAAGAGCACAGGATTCAAAGTCAACATTCAGAAATCCTTTGCATTTATATACACTAATAATGAAGTAGCAGAAAGAGAAATTAAGAAATTGGTCTCATTAACTATTGGATCAAAAATAATAAAATACCTAGTAATAAACTTAACCAAGGAAGTGAAAGATCTGTACTCTGAAAACTTTAAAACACTGATGAAAGGAATTGAAGACAACACAAACAAGTGGAATGATATTTCATGCTCATGGACTGGACAAATAAATATTGTTACAATGTTCAAACTACCCAAAGTAATCTATGTACTTAATGCAATCCCAATCAAAATACCAACAGCATTTTTCACAGAACTAGAACAAAGAATCCTAAAACTCATATGGAACCACAAAAGACATGAAACAGCCAAAGTAATCTTGAAAAAGAACAAAACTGAAGGTATTACAATCCTAGATTTCAAGACATACTACAAAACTGTAGTAATCAAAACATTGTAGCACTGGCACAAAAGTAGACACACAGATCAACAGAACAGAATAGAGAGCCCAGAAATAAATCCATGATTACATGGTCAATTAATCTTGACAAAACAGGAAAGGATATCCAATGGGAAAACAAGTATTCAACAAATGGCAATGGGAAAACTGGATAGCTACATACAAAAGAATGAAACTGGACCACTTTCTTTCAACATACACAGAAATAAATTCAAAATAGGTTAAATACCTAAATGTGAAATTTAAGAAACAAAACAAATGAACAAAGGAAAAAAAGAAAAACTAAAAACAGACTCTTATAGTTAGAGAACTGGTGGCACCAGAACAGAGGTGGGGGGATGTATGAAATAGGTAAAGGGGAGTAAGAGTATACTTATGATGAGCACTAAGTAATGTATATAATTGTAGAATAACGATATTGTACACCTGAAACTAATATAATACTGCTTGTTAATTTTACTGAAATTAAAATAAAAATAAATAAACCAGTAAGCCACTTAAAAAAAAAAAAAAGAAAACCAACTTCTAAACAATCCAATAGCAAGCAGGAAAGCAGGACAGAGGAAAAGCACTGAAAATGTAGGATAAATAGCAAGTATGACATAAGATGATGGCACTAATTTCAAATACCTCAAAATTAAAACTAAATTCACTAGGTAAAAAGAGATTTTCATCTGGATAAAACTGAACAAAACCATCATAAAGAGTGATTTCTTATTTATAATAGATTCACCTAAAATATGAACATTAAAAGTAAAAATAAGGAGTTTAAACAAATACCAACAAAACAAAATGAGGTTGCTATATTAATGTAAGATACAATTTATTTTCAGTTATAAGTCACTGTCAGGGATAAAGTTAGTATATCTGGAATATATAATAGTTCTAAACTTATGCACCAAATAAATTGGCATTAAAATATAAAGTAAATCAGGAAAAATCTATTTTCCCTGTATGAATCTCTGTAGTCTAAGACACTTCTCTCAATTATTAATCAATTAACCTGGAAAAATTCAGTAGGAATTTAGAATATTTAACATAATTAACATGCTAGGGTTAATAAGCACACAGGATCTTGCATTCAACAAAAGAATGTGTTTCTATAGTACACATGGAAATTTTAAAATATAACCTTGAACAAGTCAGCAAGGCAAGTCAGCACAATTTTAAAAATTAATATATAGCCCATATTCTTTGAGTACCATATATTACACTAGAATTTTTTAAAATAACCAATGTATCTCCAAATATTTGGCAACTAAAGAATTAAAGTTCTAAGTACATGGAGATTCAAAGAAAAGTTATGTTTAAACTTTAAATAGTATTAATTGAATGCAAAGAAAAATATTGATATTAAAATTTATAGGAAATACCTCAGGGGATAAGAGGAAATTTATTGCCAGAAATGCTTATATGAGAAAAAGAGAAAAGTTGAAAATAAATTAGCTCAATATGCAATTTAAGAAGGTAGAAGAGAACAGAGAATAAATCTATAATAAAACTAATGAAATTGAAGAAAAAGATATAATATAGATGAGAAACCAAGGTAAAAATTAATTCTTAGAAAACACCAATAAAATAAAAAATCCTCTGAGGTTATTGATATGGATAAAAAGAGAGAAGGCACATATAAATAATATTTTGAATAAAATAAAATAAAGGACATAAAATACACAAGGAAAAAAAATTATAAAATACAAAAAAAAACTTGATGCCAACAAATTTTAACCCAAAGCAGATAATGAACAGTTTTGTAGAAAAGCTTACTTAGCCAACTTGACTCAAGAAGAAATATAAGACTTGAATAATCATAGATTTAATCAAACAATAAAATCATCAGTCAAAATTGATTCATTAAAAAAATACTAGATTTACCAGATGGTTTTTCAAGTGTCAAAGAATTACTATCTTATACAAATTCCTTATACAAATTTGTATCTTATACACAAAAACCAGAGATTTAAAAAGTAAGTATTCTTCATTTCATTTAACGAAATTTCTATATCAAAACCTAAGATAAAAGATATTTGAAAATGTCAATACCACTCATGAGATAGGTGTAAACAAATTCAGTATTATAAAATCAAATTCAGGAAGATACAATAACCCTCTTGAATTAACTAAGAAATGCAATGATTTTTTTAAACACTTATAATTGGTTGGCTTTATTTAACGAACTAGCAAAAGTCAGAGTCCTATAGAGTCACCAGCTGTTTCTAGTTTACTTTCATCAAGCATCTTCCTTCCTTTCCTTTTTTGAAATTGTTCTCTTATTTTTTTAAAAAAAGGTAAAATTCACGTAATATAAACCAACAATTTTATTTTTTTATTTCATTTTTAAATTTTTTTTCAAGTTTTTATTTAAATTCCAGTTATTTGATATATAATGTATATTAGCTTTAGGTATGGAATTTAATGATTCATTACTTACATACAATACCCAGTGTTCATCATAACACGTGCTCTCCTTAAGCCCCATCACCAATTTAGCCCATCCCCCGTGCGCACCTCCCCTCCAGTTACCATCAGTTTATTCTCCATAACTGAGGGTCTATTGCCTGGTTTGCCTCTCTCTTTTCCCCCTCTCTGTTCATCTGTTTTGTAAACCAACTATTTTAAAGTTCAGCAGCATTCAGAATATTCAAAATGTGCATTTGCTACCTCTATATAATTCCAAAAAAGTTTCATCACCCCAAAATAAAAGCTCATATTCATTACACAGTTACTCCTCATTTTCCTCTCTATAAACACAAAATGTCTTTCCATTTATTATTTTTTTCTTCAATGTTTTATAGTTTCCAGTACACAAGGCTTTCATCTTCTTGGTTAAATTTATTCCTAGGTATTTTATTTTTTAGATGCTATTGCAAATAGAATTGTTTTCTTAATTTCATTTCAGGATTCTTCATTGCAGGTGTGTAGAAATCCAGTTGAGTTTTGTGTATTGATCTTGTGCCCCGCAACTTTTCTGTATTTATTAGCTCAAGTAAGTTTTTTTGTGGGTTCTTTGGAATTTATTATAGAATCATGTCACCTGTGAATAGAGATAGCTTTACTTTTTCTTTTCCAATATGGATTATTTTTTTTTCCTTTCTATTACCTAATTGCTCTGATAAGAACTTTCAGTTGAATTCAGAATTCAGAACTATTCAGAACAACGTTGAATAGCAATGACAATAGTTGGCCTCTTAGAAGGAAAGTTTTTAGTCTTTTACTCTTGAGTAGATGTTTCCATAGGTTTTTCATAAATGTTTTCATATCATGTTAAGGATGTTTTCTTCCATTCTTAGGTTTCTTTTTGTTTTCTTTGTGTTTTTAATCAGAAAAGCATATTGGATTTTATCAAATGCTTTCTCTGTGCCAATTGAGATTATCATGTATTTTTTTCCTTTGTTCTATTAATGTGGTACATTACATTGATTTATATTCTTATGTTAATCCACCCATGCATTCCTGGAATAAATCCTACTAGGTCTATGGTGTGTAATCCTTTTAAAACACTGTTGGAGGGATACCTGGGTGGCTCAGTGGGTTAAAGCCTCTGGGGTGGCTCAGTGGCTCAGGTCATGATCTCAGGGTCCTGGGATCAAGCCCTGCATGGGGCTCTCTGCTCAGCAGGGAGCCTGCTTTCTCCTCTCTCTCTGTCTGCCTCTCTGCCTACTTGTGATTTCTCTCTCTCTCTGTCAAATAAATAAATAAAATCTTTTAAAAAAAAAGATTGGTAAAATTCACAAGTGAAGCCATCTTATCCTGGACTTTTCTTTGTTGAGAAAATTTTGATTACTGATTCAATCTCTTTACTTGTGGAAGGTCTATTTAGATTTTTCTCATTCTTCTTGAGTCAATTTTGGTGTTCATGTGTCTCTGGGAACTTTTTCCATTTCATCTGTAGTATCTAATCTGCTAGAGATGGTTTAACTTCTGAACATTATTCAATGTAATGTACCATAACAGCATATTAAAGGAGAAAATTTATATGATTATCTAAATATATATTTAAAAAGATCATTGCATAAAGTTTAATATCTGTTCAAGATTTAAAACACACACACAGACACACAGACAGAAAATAAAAGTAAAGAAAATGGTTTTAACTTGCAAAAAGTATCAGGAAAACCTCATTCCTAAATATTTCTATACACTATGTGAAGAAATTTACTTCTAGTTATACACTCAACTGGAATGTGTACATTTGTGTCCTATCAGACATGAACAAGCATGTTCATAGCACCAGTGTTTCTAACAGCTAAGAGCTATAATCAACCTAAACATTCATCAAAAGTAAAAGAGATAAGTGGTGTTATAGTCATACAAATACAGAGCAATGGGAATAAGCAAACTATTGTATATACAATAGCATCGATAAATCTCATCAACATAATGTTGATCAAGAGAACACAAAAGAGTAACTTCTATATGATTCAAATTATATACAGTTCTAAGCAGGCAAAAATAATTTATAGTTTGAAGTCAGAATCATAGTTTTATTTAAAAAAGAAGTGTGGTAGTAACTGGAAGAGGACATAAAGGGGCTTTGTGGGTACAGGGGATATGCAATTTCCTTACCTTAGCCATGATTAAAATGGGTGTTTCCACTTTGTGGAAATTCACTGAGCTGTGCACACTTTGTGTGCTTTTCTGTATGAATGTAATAGTTGTAACATAAGTATATTTTAAAAGTAAAACATAAAATCAACTCATAGAATAATAATTAAAGCTTTCCTAGCAATCAAAAGAACTACCATGGACACCCACCTACGCACATGCACACTAAAGAAACAAAGCAAATAAAACATCTAGTGAAGGGGTTTAAAAGTATAAAATGAACAAAATAATAATTTGGCAGGAATTGAATTAAATATACTTGTCACTTCATTAAAAGGAATATTGGTTTTACTCACTGATTATAATAAAAGTAATACATTAAATTGGATTCCAAAGAAACAACAAAACTATGGCAGGTCAAATAGGTTCAACTAAAACAAAATTTTTCAGGAAACTTGAAAATAACAAGATGTGCAAGAGTATACCAGATAAACATAAGCAAAAAGAAACAATGTAACATAATTTTAATATCAAGGAAGATTTACTTCCATCTCAAACATTAATTCCCCTTGTCATGTGACATACTATGTTTAAAAGTTCAGGTGATTAAGATGTGAACATCACTGGGGGCCATTATTTTGTCTATCACAGTCTGCCCTCTGGTACATAAAAATTCACATCAATCTCACATTCAAAATGCATTCACTCCATCTCAACACCTCCAAAAATCTTAATCCATTACAACATCAACTTAAGTCCAAAATCTCATCTATATCTCAACTCAAAATTCCCTAATTCCATCATTTAAAACATCTGAATCAGGTATGAATAAGACCTGATCCATTCTGGGGCAAAATTCTTCTCAATCTGTGCATTTGTGAAATTAGAAAACAAGCTATCTGCTCCCAAAATACAATAGTGAGACAGGCATGGAGTACTAGTTATAAACATTCCCATTCAAAGAAGAGGGGAAATGGAAGAAAAAATAGAGCCACCAATCCCAATTTCAAAATCTAGCTGGGCAAGCAACATAGATTTCAAGGCCTGGAAATAATCCCCTGTAGTCTGTCTCTGCCTTCTGGTCTTGAGGTTTTCTGCCCTTAGAGGCATTCTTCCTTTTGTATGAAGTACAACACACTTTGCAGCTGAGGTTGATCAGCCTATTTCCTACATTTATAATTTTGTATATCTGACAGTTTTATGTCATTTTATATACTTTGTCATTTTGAGTCAAAGTTGTCAGTATTTTATGTTAGCAGAACACACTCAAAAACCTTGTGGGTCTCTTGTATATGTCAAGGAAATCTGTCCCATTAGACCTGAGGCTCAGATCCTTCCTAGATAATCCTGTTTCTATTTTGCATTCAGACACAGCTGAGGGGATCAGGAGTAGAACATCTAATCTCTTCAAAGAGTCCACTATTCGACTGAATAATCTGATTTTCTGATGCCTCCCATGTGCATTAGCCAACAGTCATCTAGCCAGACCTTTGCCTTTTTCTCCAAAGCACATTTTTCTGACAGTGAATCTCCTAATTTTGACATGTTTACAATCCAGATAGTCTGAAAATTTCTCAGATCATTCATTTTTGCCTAAGAGTTCTTCCCTAAATGGACCTACTTCCTGTCACATTTTACTATAGACAACCAAAAGTAAGTGGTATGTACCTTTTAACACTTTGCTTGAAAATCTGCTCAGCTAAACACCCAAATTCATAATTTACATACTTTGTTTTCCATATAATACAGGACACAATGCAGCTAAGTTCCTTGCCACTGTATAAGAAATCCTTTCTCATCCACTCTCTCTCTCTTTCTCTTTTTAGATTTTATTTATTTATTTGCCAGAGAGAGAACATGGGAGAGAGTGAGAATACAAGCAGGAGGAGCAGCAGGCAGAGGGAGAAGCAGGCTTTCTGAGCAAGGAGCCCGATGTGGGACTCGATCCCAGAACCATGGGATCATGACCTGAGCCAAAGGCAAACAATTAACTGAGCCACCCAGGCATCCCTCTCCTCCACTTTCTAATAATGTGTTCTTCATTTCCATCTGACCCTTCACCAGTATTGCCTTCAATATTCTTATTTCTACTAACTATTCAGGATGACTTGGGTATTCTCTCAAACTTAAAAAATATGCTTTCCCTACCAGGCTCCCCCTCACATTCTTCCAAGTCCTCACCAACAGAGTCACTAACATCCATATTTCTAACAGTCTATTCAAGTCAATCTAGGCTTTTACTATCATGCTCCTGAAATTCTTCCAGCCTCTGCCCATTGCCCAACTCCAAGTTCATTCCATATTTTTATGAATTTGTTATATCAGCACCCTATTTGCAGGTACTAAGATCTGCATTAGTGTCCTATTGCCGCTATAAAAAACTACCACAATTTTGGTGGCTTTGGACAATACAAGTTTATTATTTTGTACATTTGGAGGTCAGAATTCCAAAATGGGTCTCACTGGACTATGACAAGGGCAATATGGCTGTATTTCTTCTGAAGGCAACAGGACCAGAATCTATTCTTCTCCCTTTCCAGATTCCACAGCTACCTGCATTCCCTGACTGGTAGCCTTCTTTCATTTTCAAAGCCAGAAACTGCATCACTCTGACCTTTTATTCCATCATCATGCCTGTTTCTCTAACTACTCTGCTTCCTTTTTTCTTGACAAGGATCCATAATCAGCCTACCTAGATAATCGTGGATAATCTCCCCATCTCAAGATCTTCACTTTAGGTACATCTCCATCTCTTTGCAGATACCTTACATGTAAGGTAACCTACTCACATGTTCCAGGGACATGGATATCTTGTTTGTTTGTTTGTATTATTCTGCCTACCACAGAAAACAAATGAGAGATTACTCTTGAGATGGGGCTTGGAGCAAGAATATGACTTGTCCAGTTAGATGAATTGGGGGTCATGCAAGTTAGAGGAGGGGATAGTGTGGATAAGTAAGCTATGTAGGGGGAAAGCATATCTCGAGGGAGAGGCTCTACAAGAGGTTGTAAAGCTGAGAGACTACATTATATTGTAAACATAGTCTGGGTCACTATTATCACGGAGGTGACACATTAGGCAAGGAAAGAAGCTCATACTTTATGCTGGAGATTGAGTATTTTGAAGATAAAGAGCAACATAATAAAATCTACTTTAGAGAAAGCTCTGGTAGCAGTATGGAGGATGGATAGAGGAGGCAGGATATTGAAGCCTACACAAACAGTCATAAATAGTTTGATTTATGAATTTAGCTAGTTTAAGTAATATGATTTTGTATGTATACTTTAAGACATTTTCTAAATGTGGCACAATAATTTAATACCAAAATGGTTAAATGAAGTAATAAAAAGTACAATAAACCAGGGGGTTGCACTGAACTCCTCTCATATAGCTTTCAGCCAAAATTCTGGAAAGAGTGTTTAAACATTTATTATTACAGAAAACACCTCTTTCCATTAAAAAGAAATTTTCTTCACCAATAGCTAATGGCTTTATATCAAAATTGAATTAATAATCTAGATTATTTGAATAAAAATGTCCCTCAAATCCTCTGAAACTATATTCATTTTCTTCTGAGTCAAATTATAGGATTGCCTGTCCACACTAATCAAACATAAACCACTGTTTATCTCACCATCTCATGTAATGTTTGTACACCACTAAAACATTTGATTTTCATTATATTTTCCCCTAGAGGGATAAAATGCTTGCCATTTAATGCTAGTACCATTTGAGGTTCTTTACTATTTCTCAAAAATCTATACAAGAGGCTGTCAGTTTTTAGACTTTTTTTTCAGGAGCAGCACATCTGCTTTTGATCATCACGGGTTTTTTGGTAACCAGCAGATGCCATCATCTCTTGAGTTAGGTTTTTAAAGACCAATTTTCAAGTCCTTTCCAGCAAAACTTGTCAACAATCGAGCCTTCCAATCTTTCTGTTCCTTCCTATCTAAACATGAAGTCCTTTTCATCATTATATTGAAAACTTAACTGAAAGCATATTTCTCTGCTGACACATTGGGAAAATCTAAAGAATTTATTCTTACAAATTTAAGAACTTGAACTTACTATATTAATAAAAGAGGAGTTCTTTTGTTTATAGTTTACAGATAAAATCTTATTTTATCAATAAATTAAGTTTCTAAAAAACAAACACAAGTACTATGCTGAAATAACATGCCTTTTAAATGTAAAAATTTTCTAAAGTAAAGTATCATTTGGTAAATAAAAAAGTGTATCTTTTTGTATATTGAGTTTTCTTATACTATATAACTTTTGGAAATTTGTAGGAAATTTTAAATGCTTAGACACCTACATTTATGTGACAATAATGACTTTTTAAAATTATTAGGATTTATAGAATTATTAGAATTTTAAAAAATTAAACTCAATAATTTCAAGAGACTTATTGATGAATTCAGTGTTGATTCAGTAGTGATAGCAAAGATAGGTGAAGATGAATACAATTATCTGTAGAACAAAGAATCCTAAAATATGTACAGAACCACAAAAGAGCTCAAATAGCCAAAAAAAGAAAAGCAAAGCTGGAGCCCTCATAATTCCAAACTTTAAGTTATATTACCAAGCAGTAGTAACCAAAACAGAATGGTACTGGCACAAAAACAGACACATATAGCAATGGATCTGAACAGAAAATTCAGAAATAAACCCACAATTTATATGGTCCATTAATCTTTAACAAAGCAGGAAAGAATATCTAATGGGGGAAAAGAACAGTCTCTTCAAGAAATGGTGCTGGGAAAATCAGACAGCAACATGCAAAAGAATGAATGTGGACCATTTTCTTATACCATACATAAAAACAAATTCAAAATGGATAGAATACCAAATTGTGAGACCTGAAACCATAAAAATCCTAGCATAGAACACAGGCAGAAACTTCTTAGACATTGGCCATAGCAACTAATTTCTATATATGTCTTCTGAAACAAGGAAAACAAAGCAAAAATAGACAATTGGAACCACATCAAAAAGTTTTCTTCACAGCAAAGAAAACAATCAACGAAACTAAAAGGCAACCTACTGAATAGAAGATATTTGCAAATAACATATCCAAAAGAGGGTTAGTATCCAAAATATACAAGATAACCTCTACAACTCAACACCCAAACCCCCCAAATAATTCAATAAAAAATGGGCAGAAGACATGAACAGACATTTCTCCAAAGAAGACATCCAAATGGCCAACAGACATAAGATACTCATTATCACTAACCATTAAAGAAGTGCAAATCAAAACTACAATGAGATATTACCTCACCCCAAAGTGGCTACAATCAATAACATAAGAAATAACAGGTGTTGGCAAGGCTGTGGAGAGAAAGGAATACGCGTATACTGTTGGTTGGAATGCAAATTGGTGCAGCCTCTGTGGAAAATAGTACGGAGATTCCCCAAAATGTTAAAAATAGAACTACTCTATAATCCAGCAATCTCACTACTAGGTATTTACTCAAAGAATGTAAGTAGGGGTGCCTGGGTGGCTCAGTAGGTTAAAGCCTCTGCCTTCGGCTCAGGTCATGATCTCAGGGTCCTGGGATCAAGCCCCACATCAGGCTCTCTGCTCAGCAGAGAGCCTGCTTCCCCCTCTCTCTCTGTCTGACTCTCTTCCTGCTTGTGATCTCTCTCTTTCTCTGTCAAATAAATAAATAAAATCTTTTAAAAAAAAATAATGTAAGTAAACTAATTCAAAGAGATACATACACCCCCATGTTTATAGCAGCATTATTTACAATATTCAAGATATGGAAGCAGCCCAAGTATCTACTTATTTGATGAATGGATAAAGAAGATGTGGTATATATACATATATGAAGATGTGGTGTGTGTATGTGTGTATATATATATATGTATATATATATATATAATGGAATATTATCCAGGCTAAAAAAGAATGAAATCTGGGTGGTTCAATTAGTAGAGCATGCAACTTTTGGTCTTGGAGTTTTAAGTTTTTGAGCCCCATATTGGGTGTAGAGATCACTTAAAAAAAAATGAAATCTTGTCATTTGCAAGGACATGGATGGAGCTAGAGAGTATAATGCTAAGTGAAATAAGTTAGAGAAAGATAAATACCATATGATTTCACCCATATGTGGGATTTAAGAAGAAAATAAACAAGCTAAGGGGGAAAAAAGAGAGAGAGAAATCAAGAAACATATTCTTAATTATAGAGAACAAACTGATGGTTACCAGAGGGGAGGGGAGTGGAAGGATGGATTAAATAGGTAACGGGGATTAAAGAAATAACTTGTAATGAACACTAGGTGACATATAGAATTGTTAAATCACTATATTGTACACTTGAAACTAACATAACACTATATGTTAACTAACTAAAACTAAAATAAAAACATAACAAAAAGAAAAATATAAATATCTGTAACTATACAAGAGGATGTAACTTAGAATGTCCTAAAGTTATAATAGGACTAATATTTGGATGACAAATAAATTTCAATTCAATATAAAAAAAAATAGCCATCAGGTGCCTGGGTGTCTCAGTGGGTTAAAGCCTCTGCCTTCTGCTCAGGTCATGATCTCAGGGTCTTGGGATGGAGCCCCACATCAGGCTCTCTGCTCAGTGGGGAGCCTGCTTCCCCCTCTCTCTCTGCCTGCCTCTCTGTCTACTTGTGATCTCTCTCTCTCTCTCTAATAAATAAATAAAATCTTAAAAATAAAATAGCCAATAGCCATCTAGGAGCCCTAGGTGGCTCAGTTGCTTGAGCATCCAACTCTTAATTTTGGCTCAGGTCATATTTCAGGATCCTGGGATAGAGCCCTGCTTGTCTTCCTCTCCATCTGCCTCTCCCCCTACTCGCTTGTGTGTGCTCTCTTTCTCTTTCTGTCTCTCTCTCTCTCACTCTAATGAAATAGATAAATCTTTAAAAAGTAACTGTAGAAATAGGCTAGACCTTTCTAAATGTAGATTTTATTCAACATATATTTTAAAATTATGAAATACACAGGGCACCTGGGTGGCTCAGTCAATTAAGGGTCTACCGCTTGGGTCATGATCATGGAGTCCTAGGATTAAGCCCTAAATTGGGCTCCCTGCTCAGCGGGGAGTCTGTTTCTCCCTCTTTCTCTGCTCCTCTCTCCCACCCTCCCATTTGTGCTCTCTGCTCCCTCTCTTTCTCTTAAATAAATATAATCTTAAAAAAATAAATGAATAAAATAAAATTATGAAATACAAATGCTGTATTTTCCAGGTATTGAGCTATGAGTTATTGAACAAAATAGACACAACCCATTCCCTCAAATTCTAATAGAGAAGCAGACATAGAATGAATAAATGCCAGCAATATAATAAAAATAGCTAACTACGTACCTATTAAGTCTATCTGTTAAGCACAATTCTGAGTGCTTTACATGTATTATACCATTTAATTCCTAACTTAAAGTGGGAATGCGAATGATGTATAATGCAATCAAAGAAAGTCCTCATTGATAAGCACTGTACAGAGAAATAAAAATATCAGAGAACGTAGGGCCAAAATTTATAGTTATATCTAAACACAATATGAATCTATTGAAGGGTGAAGGGCTTTACAGAAGGGAGTAAAAGATGTGGTTTACATTGAAGAAAGAAAAACACTCTCGCTTGCTAGAAGTACAGATTTAAAAGATGTAGGTACAGAACCAGAGAAATTAGAGACTATTAAATCAATATGCAAGACAGATTATGGTGTCTGGGACCCGATTTGTGACACAGCAAAGTAAACACACAGGGAAGTGAAGATATCCGTAAGATATTTGCATTATCCTCAGAATAACTTGGTGATGGGTTATATGTCAAGGATGAAGAGGGTGGGGCGATAATGACCATTCCTGACTTGAGCAAATTGGTTTGGGACATGTTAAGTTTGAGATGGTCAACTAAATGCATCAGGTGTGAGGTTGGATTTACCCCAGAAATGGTACATTCCTCCATCAGAGGAAATTCAAGAATCAAATAGACATTTGTCTAGATGTCATGAAAGTGTCCCCCATTTTTAAAATTCTATGATTGTATGGGAAGAGAAGAAGAGAGGAACCTGGAGAGAATGTTGTGAACTATCAAGTTTGTTCTAATTGGGTGAGGTGCTCAGGACCAAGACCTGTTCATTTTATATCTGATTTGCTCCATGAACTTATCCATCACTAAGTAAAAAGCAGATTGGCTGAAGCTAAAATTTATGATTTCTACGTAACCCTAAAATTCACAGCAGTTAATTTTAAAAGCCTCTCTTTGCATTACAATTATAATGAAGCATCATTTATTACTTTAGCATCCAGGACAAAGAATGCTCAATCATGTGCAGGTTCTCTCTTTAATATATACATTTGTAGATAAAAACAGCTATACTTATCCACTAAAGAAAAAGAAAAACAATAGCTTTGGAAAACCACTTTTTTTTCTTTCTCTTTGAAATAACTTCAAATATGCCATTGCCCATTTTCATAAATAACCTGCATATTCACATTATTACAATTATTATTATTTTTACTGTTATTTTTAGAACCACACCTTCCTGATCAGCTACGAAAAAGGAAGTTAGACATATGACTATCATCTCCAACCTGCCTTTTAGGCCCTGCACCTGCCAGGTGTCCATTTCCTATGTCTTGGTCTTTGATGTTCTGCTGCCTTCCCTATTCTGATGGACAGAAGCTTAAGAAGGCAGTTGGCAGACTCAATACAAAGGGACACATTCAGAATACATGCACTTAGCAATCCTTAAATTGCCAAAACCACAGTATTTAAAATCAATTTTGAGCTATTTGGAATATGTGAGGGAAACAGTACTGAGAAGCCAGATGTTTCTGTATTATATGTGAGTAATATATGAGTCATAGGCCAGAAATACTCCAATGCTACACTGCAGTTAAGTGTATAGATCCTGGAACCATGTTGTTTGGTTGGAATTTTATCTATGCCACTGTCCAGCTCTGTGACCTTGGACAAATTACTTATAGGCTTTGTAATTTGAAACAGAACCTAACAGAACCTCAGTTTTATCATCTACTAAGTGGAAATAATATCTCTCTGTCTCTTTGCAGAGTCCTAATTGAATGATGAGCTCCTGAAACTGTATCTGTCAAATCAAGTGCTCAATAAATATGGATTATTATAACTTTCTCCAGGTCTTTTCCTAAGGATACATATTTAACACAAGAGAGAAAAACCACGGGTCAACAAAAAGTTCTTCTATAACATGCTAATCTGGCTTAAATTACAAGGCAAATATGACTAGTGAGGGCAGAACTTGCTTCTCTTCTTGCATAAGAATGCTATAAAACCTCCCTTCTTGTGCCTTTCTAGTTTATGGGCCCATTTGATGTTTTACTAAATAATTTCCATAAAACCAAAGGTTACATATACATTTAAATTTCTTAACTCAGGATTTCAACCACACCCCTGAGTCTTGTATCTGGCTGAGTTTCATATTCTAATAGGCACGTCGGTTATTCATGAATTAAAACAAACCATTCCAGTGGCTTAAAACTGCCATCATTTATCCTCATTCACATATCTGCAGGTGAGACAGGTATGACTAATTTAAGCTGAGCTTTACTGGGATGCTCAGCTCCAAACTGATGGGCATCAGGCTCATATATACTACTTATCTACTCATCCTGGACATGGTCTGGGAGGAGGGGAGCAGCAGCTATTTGGTGAAGTGTGGCTTATGGTGAGGGCAGAAGCATAAGATAACAAACCGAACTGTGCAAGAAACGTCAAATCTCTTTTTGTGTTAGATTTGCTAATGTTTCATCAGCCTAAGCAAGTAATGTGGCTTATCCCCAAAAATCAAAAAACATGTAAGTAAACCCCTTTTTCTGGAACAAGGAAGGAGGTAGGCAAGTATATCTCTCAGTTACCTAATCTATCACACTACATTTTGCTTCTAGCAATACAATAATCATTATTTCATACCTTATGTATGCTTACATTTTTAAAAAGATTTTATATATTTGTTTGTTTGTTTGTTTGTTTATTCATTTGACAGAGAGAGATCATACATAGGCAGAGAGGCAGGCAGAGAGGAAGGCAGAGAGAGAGAGAAGGAAGTTGTGGGGCTCAATCCCAGGACCCTGAGATCATGACCTGAGCCAAAGGCAGAGGCTTAACCCACTGAGCCACTTAGGCGGCTTACATTTTACATGATTCATTTTGAAGTCCAGAATTGTGATGTCTCCAGCTTTGGTTTTCTTTTTCAACACAACTTTGGCTATTTGGAGTCTTTTCTGGTTCCATACACATTTTAGAATTATTTGTTCTAGTTCATGAAAAATGCTGGTGTTATTTTGATAGGAATTGAATTAAATGTGTAGGTTGCTTTGGGTAGCATTGATATTTTAATAATATTTGTTTTTCCAATCTGTGAGCATGGAATGTTTTTCCATTTCTTCACGCCTTCTGCAGTTGCTTTCATAAGTGTTCTTTGGTTTTCAGAGTACAGTTCTCTTACCTTTTGGTTAGATTTATTCCTAGGTATCTTATGAGTTTTGGTGCTATTGTAAATGGAACAATTCCTTGATTTCTCTTTCTGCTGCTTCATTATTGGTGTATACAAATGCAACAGATTTATGTGCATTAATTTTATATCCTGCAAATTTGCTGAATCCCTGTATCAGTTCTAGCAATTTTTTGGTGGAGTCTTTTGGGTTTTCTATACAGAGTATCATGTCAGCTGTGAAGAGTGAAAGTTTAATTTCTTACTTGGCAATTTGGATGCCTTTTATTTCTTTTTTGTTGTCTGATTGCTGAAGCTAGGACTTCCAGTACTATGTTGAAAACAACAGTGATGAGAGTGGACACACCTGTGGTGTTTCTAACCTTAGGGGAAAAGCTCTTAACTTTTCCCCATTGAGGGTGATATTAGCTATAGGTCTTTCACATATGGCCTTTAGGATGTTGAGGTATGTTCCCTCTATCCCTACATTGTGAGGAATTTTAATCAAGAAAGGATGCTGTATTTTGTCGAATGCTTTTTCTGCATTTATTGGGAGGATCATCTGGTTCTTATCCTTTCTTTTATTAATGTGGTATATCACATTGCTTGATTTGCAGATATTGAACCACCCCTGAAGTCCAGGAATAAATCCCACTTGATCATGGTGACTTATTCTTTTAATGTACTGTTGGATTCAATTAGCTGGTATCCTGTTGAGAATTTTTGCATCCATATTCATCAGGGATATTGGCCTGTAATTCTCCTTTTTGGTGGAGTCTTAGAATCAAGGTAATGCTGGTCTCATAGAATGAGTTTGGAAGCTTTTCTTCCATTTCAGTTTTTTGGAACAGTGTCAGAAGAATAGGTACTAATTCTTCTTTAAATTCTTGGTAGAATTTCCCTGGGAAGCCAACCAGCCTTGGACTCTTGTGTATTGGGAGATTTTTGTTTACTGATTCAATTTCTTTGTTGGTTATGGGTCTGTTCAAATTTTCTATAATCATCAAGACAGTATGGTATTGGCACAAAAACAGAAACATATATCAATGGAACAGAACAGAGAACCCAGAGGTAGACCCAGAACTATCTCGTGAGCTAAACTTCAACAAAGCAGGAAAGAATATCCAATGGAAAAAAGACGGTCTCTTCAACAAATGGTATTGGGAAAACTAGACAACGACATACAGAAGAGTGAAACTGGACCGACTCCTTATACCATACACAAAAATAAATTTAAAATAGATGAAAACCTAAATCTAAGAGAGGAAACCACCAAAATCCTAGAGGAGAACACAGGTAGAAACGTCTTTGACATCAGCCATAGCAATTTCTTATTACAGATGTCTCTGGAGGCAAGGGAAGTAAGAAAAAATGAACTATTGAGACCTCAACCAGATAAAAAGCTTCTGCACAGCAAAGGAAACAATGGAGAAAACTAAAAGGCAACCTACAGAATAGCCAAAGATATTTGCAAATGACAACAGATAAAGGGCTCCTATCCAAAATCTATAAAGAACTTATCAAACTCAACACCCCAAAAATAATCCAATTAAGAAATGGGCAGAAGACATCAGCAGACATTCCTCCAAAGAAGACATACAAATGGCCAACAGACACACGAAAAAATGCTCAAACTCACTAATCATCAGAGAAATACAAATCAAAACCGCAATGATACCTGTCAGAATGGCTAAAATTAACAGCTCAGGGAACAACAGATGTTGGGGAGGATGCAGAAAAAGAAGAACCCTCTCACACTGTTGGTGGGAATGCAAACTGGTGCAGCCATTCTGAAACATAGTATAGAGGTTCCTCAAAAAGTTAAAAATAGAATTACCCTATAACCCAATAATTGTACTACTAGGTATTTATGCAAAGGATACAAAAATATTGATTCAAGGGGGCACATGTACCTCAATGTTTATAGCAGCACTATCAACAATAGTTAAATTATGGATAATAATGAACTGATGAATGGATAAAGAAGATGTGGTACATACCTATGGAATATTACTCAGCCATCAAAAAGAATGAAATCTTGCCATTTACAATGATATAGATGGAACTAGAGTGTATTATGCTAAGTGAAATAAGTCAGCCAGAGAAAGACAAATACCATATGATTTCACTCATATGTATTATTTTAGAAACAAAACAGATGGACACAGGGAAAGTGAAAGAAAAATAAAATAAGATAAAAACAGAGAAGGAGGCAAACTATAAGAGACTCTCAACTACAGAGAACAAACTGAGGGCTGTTTGTTCTACAGAGAACAAACTGAGGAGGGGAGAAGAATGGGGAGATGGGCTAAATGGGTGATGGGCATTAAAAAGGGCATGTGTTTTGATGAGCACTGGGTGTTATATGTAAGTGATGAATCACTAAATTCTCCTAAAACCACTACACTATATGTTGACTAACTTGAATTTAAATAAAATCTTGGGGGAAAAAAAACAAAGGCTTTAGCAGAAAGAAAGATAGGAAGGAAGGAAGGAAGAAAAGTAGGAAGGAAAAAAAAAAGTAGGAAGGAAGGAGGAAGGAAAGGGGAAAGAGAGAGAGAGAGGAAGAAAACGGGGGGGAGGAGGGAAAGAAGGAAGGAAGATTCATTTTGAGACTTTAGATTTTACATAGTTCAAGCATACTGACCACCAATAGAAATAAGCAAGTAATAAAACATAGTTTTCTTAACAAGGTAGACTGCCTGTTATTACATATTATGAACTCTGGCCTAGAACAATGCTTAACTCAACAAATATTTTCTGAATTAATGAACATGAAATATTGGGGATAATTTTTCTATCCCCATTTTTTGGACAGTAGAAATAGGTAGGAGAAACATTTATTCACCACTTACTTCATTCATTCAGTATTCCTTCCATTCAACAAATATTTTCTATGAGCCAGGCATGTTCTAGGTAATAGGAATCTAGAAGTGATCAAAACAAGTACCTACCATTTGGGGAGATAGACAATAAACAGTGACACAATAAGTTAATTGTGAATAATGGTAAGTAGCTGAAAGTAAACTATTAGGGAAATTAAATAATGAAGGTGAGACTATTTTAGATACAGTAAATAGGGAAGGCCTTAAAGAAGGTGATACTTGAACTGAAACTTGGAGTCAACAAAGTGAAGATACGAAGAACATTCTAGAGCAAAGACACTGAGACAGGAAAGATCTTGACTTATGTGAGGTCCAAAAGAAGCCAGTATAGGGAAAACAGGACAACGACATGCAGAAGAGTGAAACTGGACCAACTTCTTACACCATACACAAAAATAAATTCAAAATAGATGAAAGACCTAAATGTGAGACAGGAAACCATCAAAATCCTAGAGGAGAACACATGTAGAAACTTCTCAAGTCCAATCTGAAATGAAAAAGCCATTTATATTTATTTCTTTGATTTCTTGCCTTTGATTCCCTAGTACCTTGTGCACTAATCACATGGATTTACAGTTATTGGCTGTCCTATTAATCTCCTCCACTGGAACTTGAGCTCCTTAGAGCAGATTTCAGTAGCTTAGCAGCTTCTTTATTCACAGCACCTAGTACAGAGGTTCATTCAACATGAGGTTGTCAAATGCACACAGGCATGAGTCCCAACTTCCTACAGTTTAGGATTCAGTGTAGTATAGGCTCAAGATGGGACCAACTCACTTAAAATCTAGATCTAACAGGTCGAAGTCAGACAGAGTCACCACAAAAAGGCTACATTTTGAAGAGAGGACAGCCATATTCCTTTTGTCAGGAGAAATTACTTTAGCCTTTATCCTCTTTCTTCAAAAATATAAACATATGAAACAATTCAAGATTTACCATGTATACGATCCACAAGAACATAAAAAATAAGTAAAACCAATTTTTGCTTTCCTGAAATTTTAATAGGAAATTATATTACTAAAGTACCTTAAATATTTTCTAATTATTTTCATATTTATCATATTTTGTCCTTTGTTGACTTTAGTAAAAGACTATTTTAAATAACTATAATGTCTTTCAGAGTCTGAGTTAGTTACCTTGGGAAAACAGAAACATTTCAGTTGCCTTTAAGACCCAAAATAGAATTCAGAACTGAAAAGGGCATTTGAGAGCATCCAGCCCTTTAAGGATTTGGACACTAAGACCAAATATGCTAACTAATTTGCTAAATATCATATAACTAGTCAGGAGCAAAGCTGTGGCTCAAAATCCTGATCCACAAGTCCCTGATTAGTTCGCTTCCTATTACACTAGTTATAAAAAGAGCCTGGGAATTTGGTTTAAGGTAAAATTCACAATCACAAAATTAGGCTCAGAAGACATTATAAGCAAAAATAATATGGGAAAAACAGCATTAATCAGAAATTAATTCTTCCAAATTTTTTTGTTGTAGCATTTAAAAAAATTTTAAGCACTATTTAGAAATATTAGTTAATTCTTATCTAAGTAATAAAACACCTATAGTCAAAGAAAGTAGCTCTCTTAATATAAAGTTATTTCCTAAAGGCAAGAAAAGGTAGGCAAGATTGGTGTTAAAAATAAATACATAAAAATGTAAAAGAAGTAATGAGTAAAATTAAGAGAAAGGAGACACAATCTATTACATAGAAAATGTTCATGTCTTCAGGAAATAGAAATTATATAATCCTGGGCACATGATTATCTGCATACATCAAGGCTTATAACTATTAACCCAGTAAGGTTGGCAAAGAAACACAGTCTACTGCAGAGTTGTGATGCTTCTTCAACCTGACAACAAACACACAAATGGAAAAGTTCTTAAGACCACAATAGCAACTAGAAACATTCAGGTTCTTAACAGAGTGACAGTTATGAGAATAAGCTATGAAAAAGTAATGCTCATCTTGTGTTAATTTCTCACTATAAATAATAATAAAACTGGACAAATATGTGTAGCAACTATATTCAAGCACAGGACAACAGATAGCTCAGGGCTGTGATCATTGAGACAGGGAACCACACAGTATAATGTCCACATTAGCCTCAGCTTTCTGTTGGGGAACATTATCCAAATCACTACACTAGGCAGTATAGCCCAATAGAGAGTGAAAGTCTCGGTAGGTAGAAGAAATAAAATTCAGAGTTCAGAGTAGCAGGTGCTGGTAGAAATTTGCAAGGCAGAGTAACATAGTTGAGGGAGCTAAAAATCTCCACAAATCTGTAAAGGAGTCTACTTGAGTCTTTGGTTGAATATAAACTGAAAATGTATAAACCAAGACTCCATGAGGCCTAATATTATATAGCTATTGAGAGGATGTGAGCTGAGCTGATTCCAGAGGTTGCACAGTCCTGAAAGACCATGGAGCTCTAACCAGCCAGAGTGGAGCTATCTCATTAAACATTCTGTACATTCAGTTGAGGCCACCCATAAGGAGAAGAGCTATTCTGATCCCAGAGAAATGGCTACTGTAGGTCAGTGATTCCCAACTGAGATGATTTTAACCCCTTTCCAGGAAACCTTTGGCAACATCTAGAGATCTTGCCATTTGTTATGCTTTGGGGGTGGGGGTAGGAAGTGTGACTAGCATCTAATGATGCTTAGGGATGTTACATTGCACAAAGATGCTATGCTCCCTAAAGCAAGTTATATCAATAACATAACAGATAATTATGTTATAAGAATAACAGATAATTATTCAATACAAAATGTCAGTAGTATAGTCAGGAATACTTGATGTATACCTACCCTAATAAGGCCTAAAAGCAAATCTTAAAAGGATAAAGCTGATCCATCATTAAATTACCTCTCTGCAATAACAACTCTAAGACAAAATCCAAACTCTCAACAATGTAACATTCATAATGATCTGCTTACAATAAAAAATACTAAGTATGTGCATAAGCAGAAAAATATGACTCATTAGCAGAAGAAAAAAGTCAATAGATATAAACCTTTAAATGACAACAATATTGGAATATGTAAATAAGGACCTTAAAGTATTTATAAGAAAAGATGAACATAATGAGAAAGCACATGAGGAACCACAAAAGAGAAATGGAAACCACAAAAAAGAAAGAAATGAATATTCTAGGACTGTAATACACTAGAATTTTTAAAAAGTGTTAAGACTGGGACGGTCTTAATAGATTAGACATTGCAAAAGTTCACAAAAAGTGAACTTGAAGATGACAGGGTAAACTAAAGAAT
>CM053608.1:15460905-15496824 GCA_028646535.1 Procyon lotor
GTCATTCCTCCTGCTGGAGAGTCCCTGCTTCGAGTGATGCCCGCCACCCCCTTCCTGCGCCCGCGGAGCCCTGGGAATGATGCCCAAAAAAGGCGGTCCGTGAGGAAAAAAAAAAAAAAAAAAAAGTAGACCTATAGGTCTACTTTAGCATATGAAAGTTCTTCCAAACGCTCTCTTTTCCTTAACCCCCATAACCCTATAGTATATAATCAGTCACCCCTCACAAACCCAAGGCAGCAGCTCATTCTGCCCATGGCTCTTGTCCCCGTGCTTTAATAAACCACCATTTTGCACCAAAGACATCTCAAGAATTCTTTCTTGGTCGTTGGCTCCGGACTCCACCCCACTGAACCTTACTTATACTCTAAAACTTCATCAAAAGGACCAAGAAAAGGAGGACATTAAATTTTGTTGAGAAAGTAAATTTGGCACAGAAATATCTTCTTATGTAGAGAGTTAGCATTCAAATAACTATTGTAATATTCTTCTTGGATTCTTTGAACTTTAGGCTAACTTTATCAATTTGTACTATAGGCAAAAACCTGCCTTTTTTTTTTTTTTCAGTGTTACAAGATTCATTGTAAAAACCTGCCTTTTGTCCCCAAACTATTTTGTATTTTCATTTCATTTTACATACTCAATGATCTTTTTGTAACAACGATCAAGCAGCTCCCTATTGCTTATTTTAGGAATAAAGTCTATATTTCTTTTTTTTTTTTTAAAGATTTTATTTATTTGACACAGAGAGAGAGAGAGATCACAAGTAGGCAGAGAGAGGGGGAAGCAGGCTCCCTGCCGAGCAGAGAGCCCGATGCGGGGCTCGATCCCAGGACCCTGGGATCATGACCTGAGCTGAAGGCAGAGGCCCTAACCCACTGAGCCACCCAGGTGCCCCATAAAGTCTATATTTCTTTACAAGGCATTCATAAGGACTCCATTTATGGCCACAAGCCTTGTTTCCTTGTTTTTTCACTTCCTGCCTCACAGTTCACTGGACGCACTGGTCAATTCCTAAATAGGATCAACTCTTTAATTTTTAATCTCTGTATCTCTGTCTTTACTATTAACAAAAATTCCACAACCCTTTTGCAAAAGCTGCCTAAATCTTACCCAACAGTCAAGGTAATGAGGGAACAGAAGGAAAGCTGAGGACAAAGCACAAGCTGACACCCCTCAAACCAAACCCCACCCCAACTCCTGGGTGGGATATGTATGACCTTCCTCCAGGAAACTCATAACTGTCTTACAGTTAATGCTTTGCTGGAGGGAAAAACAACCTTAGCTTGACAATAGCAAGGCCTCCAGTATCCAGAGAGTCTTCTTTAACATATGAAAGTCCTATGGGACACCTCCCTTTTCCTAACCTCTGCCAACTCCCAAATATATAATCAGCCATTCCTCACAACTCCAGTGCAGCAGCTCTTTCAGATCATAGGCGCTGTATCCGCACTTAAATAAAATCACCTTTTTGCACCAAAGATGTCTCAAGAATTCTTTCTTGACTGTCAGCTCCAGACCTTAGCAACATTCCAAAACTACATCAAAGGCATGTGAAACATACTCTACAAAGCCTCTATCAGTCCTCATTTGCCTCTTTAGCAAAACCTTTAAGTATTGTCATGATGTTCATAACGTACTCTATGGACTACAGATATTTGTTACATGAGGAATCTACTGGAATTGTTCAGTAATGTGTTTATTCTCTGAATACTATTTATTAATTCTATCATTCTAGACACCAGAAAACTCTCCCTTTAAGCAACTCACAATCTAGCAGTCTACAAGCTATCCAGGTGCAAGGTTAACTTCTATGTTTGTGTCCAACAGAGTAAATAACTTTGCATTTCAAACATAAAATGTGGCCAACAAATGGTTGCTGATTGAAACTCATGTGATAAAATAAATCCTTGCTCAAGTATTAGGAGATTATCATATTAATATACTAAGGAGAATTTGCATTTTTAAAAACAATGAGCTCAGAAGAGATCCCCAAGCACCCTTCAGTGATGTTTTGGGAAATGGGTTTTCTTTGAGCTTCTCAAATTACAGAAAATAGCTGAATGCCTACTTCATGCATCTGTCATACTCATAGGGAATGTATCACTATAGATCCATATGGGAAGCCAGAGATAACACTACTCTATATCTGGACACAGTCTTAGAATGCAGCAAATGCTGATAGAATATAAAAGTGTGGAGGACCACTGGGCAAAATTGAAAAGGAACTACCATTTTTTTCAAAGCTATTGCCACAGACAGGAATATATGCCCTATCTGTCCACTGAAGACTCATTCTTCTAGTAGATGATTTAGCTGATAAGTCATAAAGCAGTAATATCTGTGAACTATGAGATTTATTTGCAATGGTCGTTTAATGGGTTATACTCACACACAGAAGAAATTGAAGTCTCTCATTTGGACAACTGCTCTTCATTCTTTTCTGCAAACAAGGCAAGCAATTTTCAAGGTGACAAATACCCTACATTTAGGAAAATGTAATACTATGCTACAAAACCCTAATGGCAGGCAAACCTCAAAAGACTCAGAAATTTGGTTGGAATGAGATAAATGTTCAAAGGACCACCTGCCTATCATAAGCCTTTCTGAAGCTAAGTTCCCCTCCTTCTCTCCAGGACTCCCTAAGGGGCTCCTTTATCTTCTCTCTGGTGGTCTCCTCCTCCACCCTCCTTCACCAGCTTCCCAACAAGGCTCTTCAAAGAGCCATAATAAGTCCCTCCCACCTCATTACTCAGGGTCTTGTTCCAGGCTTTAGGCCAAGCAGCCCTGACAATCTCTCTGGCTATCCTTAACTGGATATCATTAGAGATTTACTAAAAAAAAAAAAAGTTTACTAGATAAAATATTAAAAACTCAGCAATTAGAGGAAACCATAAATATCATCTACCCCAAAATGGTGCTTATGAAGCTGAGTACATGGGATCAATTTCCACGTGGTTTAGGCCAATTCAGTTTTTCCTGGACCAAGACTAACCAAGCTCAGATGTCACATAAAAGGTAAGTGGAGGAGGGAGGTGGGAAAAGGGGAAACTTCAGAGGGTTAGCAATAACTCCTGCTCTGTGTCCATAGGGAACTATGCCCTTCAGTGATAGATTTTTCTCTGCCTTTGTTCTGGAATTCTTTCCCACAAAATTTAATTAGGAGGAAAAAATCATTGAAAAGCAACATTTCTTTCCAATATTGCTCTTAAAATATTGACATAGAAGGTTCTTCTGCCGTAGCAAATAGACAAAGTTTTAATGAAGGATTTAAAGGCACTGAACCAGATTAAAATGCTTACTGAGTTCTGCATTGCTTCATTTTATTTTTAAAATATCTTATATGCCAAGCATGTCTTTCGGGGGCGAAAAAAAAAAAAAGGAAAAGGAAAGAGGAAGTGTCTCATCCTGAATCTCTTTTTAGGAAAACAATTTTAATAAGTGCCTCTCTCTCTCTCTCTTTTTTTTTTTTCTCTCTTTTGAATTCTTGAAATCATGTACTATTTAGGAAAAAGTTCATCCACCTAAATGTAATTTTTCCAGCTAGCAAATTTTTGTGACAGATGAAAATATAAAACTTTACCACATGCAAAGAACATATAAATTTAGGCTTCATCAATACCATTTTGTATCTGAATTCCATGAAAATTGATTTTCTACCATTTTTTGGTTCATATTTAAACAGATAACTTCCCTACATTACATTGTTAGGAGTGAGTTGAACAGTTAGGTAGTCAGAGCTGGGGTCCCCAACAAGAAAATGTGGAGTTAGGACAGGTAAAATAAAACAGTACTAACATCCTGTTTTGCAGCTTAGATAGGACCACACTAGCACTCTGCTTTGCAGCCTTTACAGAAACAACTTCTACAAAATATCCTAAAATAAGACAACTAACCACAAAGTGTCTGTTACTATCACGGGCAAGGGATAGTTAAGACAAGAGTCCCCAGATGTCAGCAAAAAAGACCATCAGTTCATTGATCTTAACTTATACATAGACGGATACGTGACCAAAGCCCTGACTGGCAAGACTCAGCACATTCTGATTGCTTATGATAGTTCAGCAAAAGAGCTCATAAAAACCCCTAAACTTAGAAACTCCAAGGGCAACCCTTTTGGGCTTCCCTCCCATTCTGGGAGCTTTGTACTACTGCTCAATAAACTTTGCTTTTCTTCCCACCATTCTTCATCTGGTCCACAGGTTCATTCTTCAAAGTGCCATGAGTAAGCACTACAGGCACTAAGGGCAGAGAATTCCTGCAATATTATTCCATTTAATCCAGTTTGGCAAGTATTTCTTGGGCACAAGCTTTCTCCTGAGTTTGAGTTCCCTCAAACATTCTGGTAATTCCAAACATTCTGGTAATTCCATTCTTGTAATCATCCTCTGAAATATGAGGTTGGATCCAGATTTCTTTATCTGCAAAGTGAGTGTATATTCCATGACCCCCATTGTCTCTTTCAGTTTTAAATTCTATGCTAAGTCATAAGATTGTTGTGACTAAGTGAATAGGAGGCATGAACTCACTTTGACACTATAAAATAAGGACATGCATATATGACTTAGAGACACAGGCAATTTCATGCATTGATGCTTATATTTTTATCAGTTGGTAACTTAGGGGATCTACCTTGACATCCATTTCAGAATAGGGGCAGCATTTATCTTATGGGTCAATTGATAGCATCATAACGTCAACACTTACTTAACAGTGCATGTACACATTTCAACTGGCCTGCTTCAGAAGGAGTCTGGGTGGTAGAAGAAAAAGTGCTTTCCTCAAGGGATCCATACTTGTTTGGTTTTTTCCCTGTACTTACTAATCTTAAAAACCTTATGTAAGAAAAAAATTAATTAGTACTCTAATGCAAATGATGGCATGTTTCTTATCTGTTATTTATTGCCCTTTCAGATATTTCAGAGTACCTTTACTAATGTCCATTGAAAATGGCTGCAGGCTACACTGGCTGCGGCAGTCTGCAACAGATCTTTTTTCCAGATCTCCATTTCAGCTACTTGTCAAGTGGCTACCTCAGAATGAGAAGAATGTTACATTTATTTTTGCCACCACAGCCTCACTACAGGTGAAGATTTAAGGCAATTTGTATGGTGATAAATGTACTGTTATTATGAAATGTGATATTTTTTAAATGATATGTAACAGAATAAGCCAACTCTTTGTGAATTAATGCAGACATTCACTTGGAACTAAACAGAAGATAAAGTAAGTCATGGTCAGGCTGCAGTTTAATTGGTATTAGAAAACTTTCAGAGTGAATAATAAGAAATTTTTCTTTAGAAAATGATAACATTGCGGATGCCAAATATAAGAGTGCATTTTTAAGAAATGAGCATTTTACACTTCCTCTTGTAAAAGAAATCTTTATACCAATATTGCATAGTGGCTAACATTGATGAATATTAAATCAGTCTGTTTAAATTGAAATCTCTACTGCTTTTTCTTAGCTTGTTTAACTTCTCTGTGCCTCATTGGTTAATTAAATGGTGCATTTAAAGCACTCACTGAAGAACATGCCCTCAACAAGAACTAATTGTAAGGTAATTATCTCCATGTTGCTCATTTAGAAAAACAGTGCAAGAAAGATACCTGCATCCATGTTCATGTTAGCAAGTATGTAGCACATTTTTTTAATGGTTCTTAAGTGAATATAAATTTGTATTCCTTACCAGAGCAATTCTGGCTTTATTTTTTTTTTATTATTTTCAAGCTTTATTAAAGTAGAATTGACCAAAAAATTATATATATTTAAGGTATGCCATTTGATATTTTGAAATATATATACATTATAAAATAATCACCACAATTGAGCCAAGCTTCTTTTTTTGTGTGGTTAGAACATTTTAAGATCTACCTAGTTAGCAAATATCAAGTATATAAATCAGTATTGTTAATTATATCTTAATTATAGTCACATTGTTGTACATTAGATCTCCAGAACTTATTCATCTTTCATAACTGGAAATTTTTACACCTTGACCAATACCTCCCTTTCCTATCTCTAGCTCCTGACAATCCCCATTTAAACAGAGAAGAGTAAAAGTTAAAATCTTCTAACAAAATTTTATAAAAATTTATAGTCTTTTACTCATGTAGATATTTAATAAATCATTGCTAAATATAATTATAATCCAGATCATGATGTTGGAAAGAATATATATTAAGTATTCTACTGGGATGAATTCTGATTGTGCTTGATTGGTATTATTTGTTTGCAAGCACATTTGTTTAAAATTCATTCAAGGATTAGTTTCTTTCCTAAGAAATACTGTGCACATCTAACAAAACTCAGTGATTAGACTATGATAGCTATGACTCAAATCACCTCATGATGGCATATTCTTGATAGTGGTTTCTGGGAAAATTTTTAAATTTAGAACAATGGTTTTAATAAGGAACATCTGATGTCTACCTATATCATTAGGATAGCCATCAGAGAATTATAAACAATATTCAAAAATATTCTAGAAAGTCCATGTTGATTACTTAAATGTCATAAAGTAATAATTATCTTGTCTGTTTCTGTCATTGTACCAGGAGATAGGGTTAAAGGAAGAAAGATAGATGGATAATCACTTCATCACACCATTCTGACCTCACACTTCTGTTTCATGGAAAATATGATCCACTGCTTAATAATGAGAATTTATTTTAATATAATAGTTTAAGCAACAAAAGTTTTTATTTGCAGTAGATCTAAAATATGACTGATAAATGGTCTTGTCCTGATACTGATACTGGAGCCTGATCATGATATCATGGTTAAATAAATTCAAAATCCGTTGAGCATATATCAATCCACTGACTTAGAGGACAGGGCTTGGTGCTGGGGATATGGAGAAAAGAAGAACCTGGGATCAGTGTCTCCAGGAGCTTAAAGTTGGAATGGGAAGGTAAGGCAAAGACACACATACACATAAATTATACAAGACAGACATCATGAGTTATGAGAAAGGAAAGAAAGTTCTTTCTTTTGGGAAGAAAAGTCATAACCGTGTGACAGAGGGAAAAGGATCTCAAAGGCTTAAGAAGGAGAGAGTTTGTGAGCTAAGCCTTGACAGGACGATTTTAATAGACTTTTTAAAATATAAATCTCTATGACAGAATTTCATTTATCTCTCTACTCAATAAATACTTATTGGGCATCTTCTATTATCAAGTATGTGGTTGTCATTGAGGATACAAATATGAGTAAGTATTTGTTATCAGGAAATGCAAGAAAGATAAATGAGTAAACAGATGATAATACAATGTAGCCAGTGGAGACAAGAAGTAATTTCACCACCTGGGACAAGAACTGAAGATTAAGAAAGCCTTTTGAGGAAGAAGATGAATGAGCCAACTTTTGTTAAAACAAGTAGATATTATAGAACTCAGTCAGGGGAAGTTGTGGGAGGCGGTAAAAGGTTTAGTATTTTTGTGTTCAGTCACCAAAAACTGTAAGTTTACTTATTATACCTTACCAAGTAAAAACTCCTGAGCTAAGAGAAAACATTAAAAATCTTAAGAAATGTTGTTAGTTTCATTTGGCTGGAAAGCAAAGTGGTTATCAGAAGTGGTCAAAGAATGGGTCAGACAGAGCAGAGTTGTATTCTATTAAGATCCCTCTAGAAGCAGAAGAAGAATGAATTGTTGGGGGAGGGCATGTTGTGAGACTAGCATAAGGGAAACAAGTTACAAAGAAAGAATAATACAGATGAGAACTGATAAGGTTCTTTATTAGGTCAGTGGGGATATGGTTGGAAATAAGTGAAAGACTGTATAGGCATGAAAGTGGAACCTGGTGATTAGGTGTTGGTATTAATGTAAAGAAAAGAGTCAAGAATGGTGGCTAGTTCATTCTGATTGGATGATTAATGCCATTACCGGGGATTAAAAGAAAGAAAAAGTGTACCCAAGAATGATAATAAATTTACAACCTTGCAAACTGAAAAAGGTCTTGTCTATTGGAAAAATATAGCACCAAAATAAAAGTAAATTTCAGATTTATAGGTTTATTCTATTATTCAACTGGTTACCTAATCTATGGCTTAAAATAAAGCATGGAAAACAGGCTTGATGTAGACTTGATCACATTTTGTATAGTCAGTAATCAGTCTTATAAGGATATTAATGAAGGCATAAAGCCAGGAATGAAGATCCAAATGAGGCAGTCATCATCATCTATGTAAGGTGCTACAAGAATATATGGGTAAGAATAAAATCCCCATGAGAATGGGTTTAGCAAAAAAGAACACAAAATATTTGAAAAGAGTCAAGGAAGGAGACTTTATTAATTGATTGGCAAGAGGGAAGACGAAAATCAGGAAAGACCGGTGCTAATGTGCTCAAGAAAGAGTTTAAAGAAAGGTAAGTGGTCCATTGAATCAAATGCTATGGAGAGGTCATATGAGATGAGCACTGATAATGTTTCCTTAGATTTAGCTACAAAGAGGCCACAGTATTTATGTTTATCTTTGAAAATTCAAAAATAATACTATAAATTATTTGTGGGTCCATACAGATGTGGTAAAAGTATAAGTGCATTGTCAGGAAATCCTATACCAACTCTCAGATAGAGACTAATTCAAGGGCAGAACTACAGCATTGCTCCTCTCCATGCAACCATTTGTGCTATATTTACAAGAATAGTGCCCTTGGAGGTGAGTGACATAATGATCCAGTTCTGGGGAAATAGCAACTGAACTAGCGATTAGTAAGGGAAGTAGTCTTCAAATATATCAGTAGCTTTAAAACAACTGAAATCAAAATGGCAATATGACAATATTTGTTAAATATGACTGGTGGTTACATGGATATTTATTCATTATTCTCGGTACTATCTATATATTTGAAATATTTAAATAATTTTTTAAAAAGGACTTCTTAACACTTGCCTGGTTTCTCCCAACTTTGCCTCATCTACTTTTTCCCTTTGCTGATTTGCCCCTTATCTTTCCATTGTAAAAAATTATGGCCATGAGGACCTCTACATACTGAGTCCTATGAGTACTGCTAGCAAATCACTGAACCTGTAGGTGGTCTCTGAAACCTCCTGACTCAGCTAGGTTCAGTGCACCTTCAACTGAAAAAGATTCAGATTCCATATGCAGCCTGGGCTAATGAGTCTACTGGTAGCCAGCAAGAAAAAGCAGATTCCTAGTTCCAGACTCTTCAAGTTCAGTGATAAGATGCTGCCATTCACTGGCAGAATTGAAATCCCAGTGAGTCTTGATGAATTTGACTCCAGTATACCTCAGCTTAGTAATTCCAGACCATAAAACAAGGATAACTACTAAAGGACAACTAGCATATTTTTGAGAAAGTGGTATAGGGCCTTTTAATAGACAGGGAGTATCTGATCAGATGAAAAAACTGATATGCATACTCAATTTCTTAATTATCTTCTCAACTTGTTATAGACTTTGGATTAGACATATCTAAGAATAAACTCCAAATCTATCACTAATCTTTTATATTTATGGCAACTTGGAAAGTGACTTAACCTCTGGGTTTCAGTTTGCTCATCTGTGAAATGACTTGCCATTAGTATTAAATAACAGGTACAAAATGGCACAGAATTTGGCATATAATAAGCACTTAACAAATACTGTTCATACATTATTTTGCATATATCACTGTGTACTGTATCTTCTGCATTCTGAGTTAAGAAGGCAGAACAGGGTCAGTGGTCAAAATTTCAAGGCACTAATCAAGACCAAAGATGTTTCTGAGAACTCAAGAGTAGGAAAAAATGAACAGGAAAATAAGTCTTAATGGAATTTTGGAAACTACTATATGAACCACCTCATAAACCACGTTAAGCATGAAAAGTACATACATACACACACACACACACACACACACACAAGCCTTCTACTCCATGACACAAAGTGATTTATACAACTATTATTCACTGAATCTAATACCCAACAGAAACTATAGTTCAAAAGAAAACATTACATGCAAACTTTGAAATTTCTTAAATTCTTTGCTCACTTCATACTGGAATTTCATGTTTATTAACATATGTGGTATTTTTAAAGTTAAGTCTTTAATATATATATGTTTTTTAAGTCACAATGAGGTCTTAATTTCAGTGAAAAGTTAAATTCTTTTGGAATAAAAATGCTATTTAAAAACTATCCTTGAACCATCATACTGTGTGGTAAGAATCTTACTCTTATTCTTTGTGTTCAGGCTGTATCTTTTAAAGAAATCAAAATTATGACAGAACTGTTGATAAAATTCTATTACTTGAGTGATACAGTATATAATGATCACATCTCAAAACTAAACTGGATTATCTAATGAATTCAGAGTATTGAATATGCCTATCTAATTTTCCCTATTGGACAGTAAGTAAAATTTCCAAGCCATATAATCTTTAAAATGAACACATTTCCTCTTTTAATAATGGCCATCTCTAAATATCAGGAAGTACAGCAAATGCTTAGTTGTAGCATTGTACTTTTCAAGACAGTGATATTTGTTTAGCAAAAACTAAATTCCATGATTTACTAGGATTAAATTACTACTTAGGAACAGGAACAGTATTAATATACAGTTTTCATTAAGATGCTAATTTATTTAACATTATTTAACTCTCTAGTGAGTACACATTCTATAAAAAAACAGAATTCTGAAGTAATGTAATTGCCAAATATTCCCTACAGTATAAGAATTGCACACATTCTTTCAAATTGATTTGTAATGGCATTACAGCAAAAGCTAAGAACTCATGCATTAGCCTACTTTTTTTTCTTATGAGAAAATTAAAAGATACAAGTATAAATGAGAGACTTGATATTTCTACAACTGTATACTTGGTTTTTGTGAAAATAGATTAAACTAATCTAGCCATTTTGTTATTTTTGTCCCTAAAATCATGTAGAGATTTTAGTCATTGAGATATAAAAGAAATCTAGATGCAAAAGGTTATGATGCTCTCATACAGACAGACAGAAAATACTGTGTTAAAGCAATAAATAAATTTATGCTTGTGTGCAAGGTAAGATAAGAACTCTAATTGGAGTCTTTCTAAATTGCTATTTATCATCACATTGTAGAATGATGTCAAACTAAAGGCTCTGTACAGCAAAAGAAACCATCACCAAATGAAAAGGCAACATATGAAATAAAAAATACTTGGAAATTATGTGATAAAGGGTTAATAACCAAAATATATAAGAAACGCATATAACTCAAGAGCAAAAAACCAAACAGCCCTATTAAACAATGGGCAGAGAAGCCAAATAGTTCATTTTTCCAAAGACATACAAATGGCCAATGGTTACATGAAAAAACGCTCCATATTACTAATTGCCAGGGAAATGCAAATCAAACTCACAATGGGGCATCACCTCATACTTGTTAGAATGACTGTTATCAAAAGACAAGTAACAACAAGTATTAGTGTGAAGAAACGAGAACCCTTGTATACTGTTTGTGGAATATAATTTGGTGCAGCCACTATGTAAAACAGAATGACATTTCCTCAGAAAAATTAAAGGTAGAACTACCATATGATTCAGCAATGTTAGTTCTATGTATACATCCAAAGGAAATGAAATCAATACCTCAAAGAGATATCTGTGCTCTCATGTTCTTTGCAGCATTATTCACAATAGCCAAGATGTACAAACAACCTACATATCTGACCATGGGTGAATAAGGAAGATGTGGTATTTCAATAATATATATTATTCAATATATATTATATTAATTATATCAATATAATGAATATATATTCAATAATATATATTATTCATATATATTATTCAGCCATAGAAAAGGAAATATATTTGCAAGAGCACAAATGGACCTTGAGGGTATCATGCTAAGTAAAATAAGCCAGACAGAGAAAGACAAATACTGTATGATCTCACTTATATATGGAATCTAAAAAAAATTAAAATTAAAAAATAAAACTGCACTCATAGAAACAGAATGTAGAAGAGTAGTTCCCATGGGCTTAGATGTAGGGAAATGGGGAGATGTTGGTTAAAGGGTACAAACTTTCAGTTATAAGATGAGTATGTTCTGGGACTCTAGTGTACAGCACAGTGATTATATGTAACAATATCGTATTATATACTTGAAAGAAAGAAATGGTAATTATGTGAGGTGACAGAGGTATTAACTAACCATACTGTTGTAATCATTTCACAATATGTCAGTGTATCAAATCAACATGTTGTACACCTTAAATTTATACAATGATATACGTTGAGTATCTCATCAAATCTGAAAAAAAGTGAATAAAGTTTTGCTTACACATTCACTCAAAAAATAATTTCTATTTGGTAATTATCTATTAATGTCCTTTGCCCATGTGTTTCATGTTTGTTACAACATTACAATGTATGTGTGTATATACCCATACACATATGTTGGTGTGTGTGTGTATGTATATATATATACACACACAAAGTCTACTGCGCATGTTGAGAATATATTCCTAGTTTATTTTTTTCTTTAAAATTTGGTCTATCATCTTGCCCACACCCACCATAGCCACCATTCAGCAGTGAGTAGGAAGATGGAACTTAGTGAAGAACAAAGTCTCTGACGAATATATGAAGGAGGTAGGAATGGGAATGGCTCTGTGGAAAGTAGATGCAATGGACAGACCAGATTGTATCATCTCTTCTGATGGGAAAAACCTCATCATAAAAACTGAGAACACTTTGAAAACAACACAGTTTTCATGTAATCTGGGAGGGAAGTTTGAAAAAACTACGCAGATGGCAGAAAAACTCAGACTGTCTACAACTTCACAAATAGCACATTGGTTCAACATCAGGAATGGTACGGGAAGGAAAACACAGTAACAAAAAAATTGGAAGATAAAAAACTAGTGGTGGAATGTGTCATGAATGATGTCACCTGTGTTTGGGTCTTTGAAATAAGCAGAGTAAAAATTCCATCACCATTGGGACAGGAATTAGCTGTGAGGATGGGCAAGCTCAATTCCATGTGCAAATCTCCATGCTGCTTTGTTTTTTTATTACTGTGTTCGATTACCTTTAACACAAACATTTTACACGCAACTATTTCAAAGTATTGATTTAATTACAGTCATCCCTTTCGTTAGTAAATAAATGTGTGCTAAAAAACTAAAAATAAAAAATCAAATTTGGTCTATTATAATTTCTGTAGGCAAAAGACATTTAAAGAACCAATTTTATAAATACTTTCCTTTTAGATTCATGCCATTACCTTGAAATATTTATCTATACCATCTTTCAGTATACTGTTAATATAATACATATAATGTAAATTATAAATAGATACAGACACACACACATATGGTTTAATCTGTAAAATGTATTTGGTTTACACTGTGAGATAAAAATTTAATGACTATAAAATCTAGTCAGATGGAGGACATATATATATATATATATATATATTTTTTTTTTTTTTTAAAGATTTTATTTATTTGACAGCGAGAAACACAGCGAGAGAGGGAACAGAAGCAGAGGGAATGGTAGTGGGAGAAGCAGGCTTCCCGAGGAGCAGGGAGCCCAATGCGGGGCTCGATCCCAGGACCCTGGGATCTGACCTGGGCCGAAGGCAGACGCTTAACGACTGAGCCACCCAGGCGCCCCTATTTTTTTTTTAAAGATTTTATTTATTTGACAGAGAGAAACACAGTGAGAGAGGGAACACAAGCAGAGGGAATGGTAGTGGGGGAAGCAGGCTTCCTGCCGAGCAGGGAGCCCGATGTGGGGCTCGATCCCAGGACCCTGGGATCATGACCTGAGCCGAAGGCAGACGCTTAACGACTGAACCACCCAGGTGCCCCTGGAGGATATATTTGTAAAACTTTTCAGCAGGTTTTTAACATCTTAAATGAAAATGTTTATCTATTGCCTTCACCTGAGAACAACATCTTGGCTGGTCATAGGTAACATACTGTTTTCCTCAAAATTCTATGAACATTCTTAAATTTTCTTCTATCATAAAAATCTGAAGCTAGCACAAAGTATATACTTTTGTGGCCAGTTTTGTTTGTTTCTGTTTTCTTTTCTGATCCTGACTAGTTGATTCATAAGAATATTTTATACTTTTGAAGTTCATAAATATTATAGGGGTGTGTCTAGATGTCTCTTTTCTTATTAATTTTATCTGAAGTATGGCATGCCCTTCAATGAGTCCTTTCTTTGTAACTGAAGACATTTTTCAATTATGCTGTAAATAATTACTTGTATTCTAACAGCCTTGGCCTCTCTCATGAGAAAGCCTATAATTCTGTTTGCATTTCTTTCCTATTTTCTCCCATATCTATAGTATGCTTTCTCATTACTTTTATTTATTTGCTTTTCTCTCTGTATTTTGGGAGACCATCTTAAGCCTATTTCCCAAAATGAGATTAAATGAAATCACATAGGCTGATAGTTTTCAATACTGGCTTTTTTATTTGAATCAGTTGTGAAATTTAATAGTAATAATAATAATAATGACAGCTAGTCTTAGGACTAGGACATTGCACAATTCATGAGACATTCTATTCTCTGCTGGTAGTGATTGCTGGAGTTGTGCAGTGATGTGGAACTGCCTAAGTCCCACTCTAGACCAAGTAAATCAGAATATGGGTGTGGTGTAAAGTGCTGATGTTTAAAATTTTTCCTTCAGTTGATCCTACCGTGCAGCCATGATTAGGAAGATGGGGAGCCAATGGCATATGCATAGGGCTTAGCACATGTTCTGAAATACACAGTGCTCAGTACATGTTAAACATCCATAGCTTCAGCATCTGCATATGCATCCTCATTTAGTTATTCACAGTATCAATTAAATTCTTTAGCACAGATTTTAATCTACTTTTGCTGTTCCATTTTTTTTTTTATTCCTTCCTTACTCAATCTCTGTCTGCCTCATGTTCTCATCTTTTGGCTCTCTATTCTTGTTTCATGAAGATCATGCCTTGTTTATCCTATCAAGGATGTCAAGAAATTTTCTAAACGTATTTTCTAATTAGATGCTTTTTTCAAAAATAAGAGCTCTATCCAGGCTCAGTTTTGCTAATGGACAAGATGTATGGCTTGGTCCCATGGATTGCTAAGACTATCTCATCAAGCATTCAGCTGGAATGTGAACCAGCATGCACAGATTCTCAAGCATTGTTCCGTTGAGTTAGAGTTTTTCTCTTATCATCTCTCTCCGGTTCTCTGATTGTTTGAAGAGATAGAGTATGCTCCACAACATGTACTGAAGATAGAAGTATTCCAAACTCCATCCATTTTCCTTAATTTATCATTCAGCAAATATTTACAAAGTTCTACTCCATGCTAGGTAATATCCTAGGTGCTAGTAAATACAGGAGTGAACAAGCTAGAGCTTACATGTTAGTTCTGGAAGCAGATAATAATTATCTACATGAATAAGATAATTTCAAATAGTGTTATTACACAGTAGGGAAAAAATAGGACAGCATAAAAAGGGTCTGGAGTACTTACCGGAAATGTACTTACTGTAATTACATCCATTGGGATGCCATATGCCACTACCAATACTTCTGCTCTGATATTTCCTAAGACATGGTTAAGTTGTCAAATGGATATGGAGGAGAAGTTCTATAACTACTTAAAAAGACACTTGTAGAAGATACCTGTCTAATATTTTTGTTGGTCTTGGGCCAAGACACTTGTGACAAGAAGCAGAGAATGCAAATGTCTCCCCACTTTCCTTTAGAATACTGGAGCTTGGTCTATTCCAAGTTAGTAAGTATTTATTAATTACCAACTAGTTCTCACTTCAGTCCAAAATGTTAAATTCTCCCAAGACTGACAATAGTTTTATAGTCAAATTTAGTTAGGAAATCATGTTCTTTTTTTCTCCGTGTTAAAGGGCATTTTGTGGGAAATTGAGGATAGCAACATCTATCCAAATTGGATCGACATGCTTAAATAGTTCTCTTTCTTTCTGCACTCTAGGTCAGAAGCTCTATAAAACAACTCTTTGCATATGTTGCAAGGCCTTCAGGCTCTTCAGCCCACCTTCCTTTCCTACTCATTTTTAATGTCACTGTGTCTCTAGTTTTAGTCCCCAATGCATTGTACCTGCTCCTGCCCATGCCTTCCAGATGGATGTTTTAATCACATTGTCCCTTGGCCTTTCATTCTAGCTTCACGCCCAGACATTGTCCTTCATTTCTTCTGTGATCACAGTTTGTCACCTGTCAATCAACCCTTCCTGACTCCCTCACTCAAGCCAGATTTCTAGTGCAGTTGATTTAGTCAGGCACCGGAATTCCACTAGTTCTTCAGAAGAGTTCAGATGACTAGCCACGTTAAGCCAAAGGTTCCATTTAAATATTTCAATGAATGGCTTTCACTCAGTGGCTCTACCCTGGCTGTTGCCAAGTAAATGTTTAGATATTGAAAATATAGCCATGAACAAGGCATACAGGTCCCTGCTCAAATCTTAAGTAACAATAAATGGAGAAATAGACACTATTTCTATTCAACTAATTTCTAAGTCAACTAAAAATTTTAAAGCAATATGATAAGTATGGTGATTGGAAAAATGCAGTGTTATCTAAGATCAGACACCTATCCTAGATTTGAGTTGTATAGAAACTAAACTAGGATCTGATGGATGAGTTAATTAGGAGTGGGCAAAGAAAAAATACGGGAGGGAAAGAATTTTCTAGAAGCACTAACCTTTAATCATGAACATGCTATGTAATGAGAACAGCAAAACTTTGCTGGGCAGACAACTGGTTAGAGCTTCAACAGAAAAATCTTCATCAGTTCTTAGTGTACAGGCTGGGCAAGGAGCCTTCATTATTCTGATGTGTTGGAGGCCTTCTTCATGTATTAGAATTATGGTTAACTTATTCATTCAGCAATTATATCTACTATTTCAATGTAGAACATGATATCGGGCTACAATACCAAATGTGGGAGGTATGATGCCTTCTCTCATGGATTTTACTCCTGCCTTGCACATAGTGAGGTCTACTTGTAGGCTCTTTGGTCCCAGTGACCTCTCTGAAGTCAATCTGGTGGAACAAATCCACAGGTAGATAAGTCAAGAATAAAATAAAATATGTAGGAACAAAAGAGTGAAGGATATTTTTTAAAAAGGACTTATAAATAGCAGCACCTTAGTCCCTCAGTTGGTTAAGTGTCCAACTTTTGGTTTCAGCTCAGGTCCTGACCTCATGGGTTGAGATAGAGTCCCCATGTAGGGCTCCCTGCTCAGCAGGAGTCTGCCTGAAGACTCCTCCATTCTCTCTGTCTCTTTCTCAAATAAATAAATAAATCTTTAAAAAAAGCAAAGAAAGAAAGAAAGAAAGAAAGAAAGAAAGAAAGAAAGAAAGAAAGAAAGAAAGAAAGAAAGGAAGGAAGGAAGAAAGAAAAGAACTTATAAGCAAACGGGAAGAAGGGAAATGAGATATGGGATAGAAGGAAAGGGTGACAGAAAATAGAAATAATACATTTATTTATTTATTTATTTATTTATTTATTTATTTTTAAAAATTTTATTTATTTGACAGAGAGAAACACAGCGAGAGAGAGAACACAAGCAGAGGGAATGGTAGCGGGAGAAGCAGGCTTTGCCGAGCAGGGAGCCCAATGCGGGGCTCGATCACAGGACCCTGGGATCATGACCTGAGCCGAAGGCAGATGCTTAACGACTGAGCCACCCAGGCACCCCAGAAATAATACCTTTATGATGAAGAAAGCAAAGTTCCATGAAAAGCTTTCTCAAGTATAACAGGCTGTCCATCTTTGATATTATGGCCTTTCTAAATTAGGTTTTAAATATCTAGTATGCCTAGTTCAATGCCTTGTGCATATCATTCAATAGAAAACATTTTATGGAATGCATTAAAGAAAATAAGCAGCTAAGGCATTCTTTGAGTGCGTAGGGACTCATTTTCAATGAAAATTTTGCATGAATCTCACTGCTGCCATAATATCCACCTGCTGTCAAACCAGCGTTCCAATGCTACCTTTTGCCTTTAATGCAACTGTAAGTTTTAAGACCTTAACCAACTTTTTCAGTGTGGAAACTTCAAGAAAATTACTCAGACAACTCTAATCACTGTGCCCTTTAGTTAATAAATGGCTTATTACTGCAGCTAAAATCACAGTTATCTTCTTGGGGAAAAATCCTTTTTTGACAGAAGAACAAATAGGTAGAAAATGTGTCCAATGGGTACCCTGTATTATATATTAATTTCAATTTAAATCACAAAATATTTATTGAGCACTTACTAACTACAGGATCCTTTAAGATTAAGAGTACATGCTTAAGGCTCAATAGAAACTACAGACTTTAAAAACACAGGCTGTAACTCCTGCCCTTAAATAGGTTATGATCTTATCATACAAGGGAAAATAAAATAACCTCTTTATAAATTTTAAAATTAGGAGAATGTGTCATAAGAGAATTGAAAAATACTAAAGAAGGAATAAATTATATCAGACTGGGGGATCAAGAAAGTCTTTACTGAAAAGATGACACTGGAGGTTGTCTCAGAATATTACCAGAATTTAAAAAAAAAAAATAGGACACCTGGGTGGCTCAGTCAGTTAAACGGCTGCCTTCAGCTTAGGTCATGATCCCAGGACCCTGGGATCAAGCCCTACATTGGGGTCCTTACTCAGAAGGGAATCTGCTTCTCCCTCTGCCTGCTGCTCCCCCTGCTTATTCATTCTCTCTCTCTCTCTAGTTCCCTCTGGCAAATAAATAAAACCTTAAAAAAAAAATAAAGTAGTTTAAAAAAATAAAGATCAGACACTATTATAGGTTGAAGAAACAGCATAAGCCAAGGCAGAGAGGGAGAAATTTTTGTGCTCTTCAGGGAGAAGTCTAGTTCACATGCAGTACTAAATAACACAAAAGCAGCAGTGGGAGAATCAGACCATGCTGTGGAGGAGCATGAATGTTTCAAGAAAATCCACACATAAGTTTATAAATAATGGAGCAATTATATTTGTTGTAAAAGAGAGGACACCCTAAGAGCTTTTTATTAGGAAGATTATAGGCAGTAGTACATAGGATGGATTATAGCAGGGAAAGGCTGGAATTTAGAATCAAATATAATAGACAAAAAGAAGACAATACAAGTTGAGCTTTGAGGGGGCCTAATGAGTTGGCACTCTCTTTTCTCTGGCCAACTTCTGGATCAACTGAAATTGATAAAGGAGATGGCAGACAAGTATAAAAAGTATTGAAGGCCATGGCTTAAGGGATGCAGCAGCAATAGACTTCCTAATATGGAACCCCAGCATATTACAGACTTAGCCACTGCAAACCACCCTACAAAATTTTGGGTGTAAAGGAGGAAGGCATAGAGGAATGAATATGAGGGGTTAAACTAAATGCCAGGGACTTTTCCCCTAACACAGCAGAAGAGAGAGTGAAGGGACAAACAGAGGTCTAGAATGGTATCATGGAGGACCTCTCTCTATGGGAAGTTGGCAAAGAGTTCCCCCATCCCCAACTGAAGGGTTTCCATTTTATTGGGGAGAAAGTGATAGCTGACATTTACTACCTACAAAAACTCCCTAAGCACGTTACTGATATTGTCTCATCTAATATTCAAGAAACCCTTGGATATAGGTGCTATTATTATTTCCATCTCACAGGGTTGAAAATGATAAGTAAATTGGGCACGATGGCACTGCTCATCATGGCAGACCCCAAACAGACTCCACAATCCTCTCCCCAACTGCCATCCCAGGAGATGTCAGGACAGGGCTCTAGAAAATGCTTACTCCTTAGGGTATAGCTTGGGGACAAAGAACCTGGAAGGAATCAAGGAACTGGAATAGAGCTTTGTGAGGGAAACCAACTAAAAAAAACCCCACCTTCTGCAGAGTCTTATTATGAAGACTCAGAACAGTTTCAGGAGACTGGTGAGGTGAAAGCTTGGTTAGAGACACAAGAAAGAATAAATATGAAAAAGTGGAAGCATCAAGAATACATTTTAAAGAAAGTAGCATTTGAAGGAAAGGAGAGTTACAGTATGACAGCTTATGAGAATTGGAAAGTTGAGCAAAGATGTTTTGGGTAGTTTGTTATGGTATCTGAGAATGTTTATAAGAAGAGAAGACACTTCTTTTTTTTTTTTTTTTAAAAGGGGCGCCACCTAGGTGGCTCAGTGGGTTAAAGCTTCTGCCTTCAGCTCAGGTCATGATCTCAGGCCCCTGGGATCGAGCCCCGCATCAGGCTCTCTGCTCAGCGGGGAGCTTGCTTCCCCCCCTCACCTGCCTCTCTGCCTACTTGTGCTCTCTCTCTTTCTCTCTCTCTGTCAAATACACAAATAAATAAATAATCTTAAAAAAAAAAGAAGAGAAGACACTTCTAGTGGAGAAGGACAATTTGAAGATGTAAATGAGAAGGAACAAACATAGGCAAGAAGAAATGAGACTGAGAAACAATATACCTTAAAATAAAAGGCATCTCTGGTGGTGAGACAAGGAGTTCTTTGAAGACAGAAAAATAGAGGAATTTCAACAAGGTACACCTCAAATAAAAAATTAGAGAAATCACTCAGGATTTGACAAGGGTAGATTGGTCGCTGAAGGCTTGAATCTAGGGGGAACTGCCACAGTTCTCCTTGGAAATGGGATAGGGAATCAATAAACAATAAACAATAACCAAAAGACTGCTGAGAAGTGACAATCAACTGAGGCATGCTAGTGTAGATGCATGGTGGAAGCTTTTTTGACATGGTTTAAGTAAGATGTAGTGACCAAAAAGCATTTCATAACATTTTAAACCTATGATTTTTCTTGTTTGAAGCATATAAATAGATTCAAAGTCCTTTGGCCAAACCTATTATGAGCCTAATGCTTTGGTGGCTAAGTGACCACACACACACACACACACACACACACACATGAAATAATTGAATCCATTATTTTACTAATTTAAGCCACTAACCACCCCCCCAAACAACAAACCCAATATTTTAGATCAAATATATTTTTGTACTGAAAAAACGCCAAATACCTCTTTCAATACAGGGAAAACTGAGAAAAGGTGTACTTAATCTTCCAAGTCTTAAGCCACAGAACAGCAACAGATGCCATGTGTGTGGAACAGAAAATTATTCTATGCTAATTCAGAAAGGAAATCCTAGTTTTGCTGAGACTTAAATCACATCTTATTCTCTTCATTTTTACTACTGATTTAGTACTATTTTTTTTACAATCTGTTTCACTTAAACATCCTAGTTTTTTTAATAAACTCCACTGTTTAGGAAAATATGGTCAATACTATGTCTCTAGGTCAGTAAAATGAAAGAGATTTCAGGTGCCTTGGTTATTTAGCGACTGTCTGCAATTTTATTCCATGAGAAAGTGGGAGGGAGAATTAAGGGGGAATGGTGGGACAAGAGGACTTGACACTTACAAAGTGCCTACAATTTGCTGATATTATATACAATATAATAAAATGCTTTCAGCCTGTGTATCGAAACCCATTCATAAGTCAGGAAATCAACATGATGGCCCATGAACCAGGCTTTTAAAAAGTGAAATAGAATAAAATAAAATGAAACTGAGTACAACACATATGCTAAGAAAAAGTTTAGAGAAACTTTTGTCTCAGTTATATATAAATACACACATACATATCCATCTGTGAACCCCAGGTCTTGATATAAAATGTGTTTTTTTGCTGTGGATTATGCTCCAAAGTCAAAACAGTTCCAAAGTCATCAGTTTAATGTTTTTGGCTAGCAAAAGTTCATTTTACTTTTCCCAGCACCCAAATTTCCTTTTGAGGTCTTGAGATAGAAATTTCTAGATCAGCTTCCTGGTATGGAAGCTGAGAGAAGCCAAATCAGCCAATAGGATACTCCTTACTGAGACTTAGAGTCTTGAGCAGTTAATACAAAGATGAAAAAAAAAGCACAGACCCTTTCTAGTGGTGGCATCCCAACCTGTTTAGGTCAGGAAACCATTGCTGTGGTTCCTGTTGCCTTAGTTTCTGCCCATCACTGCCCATTCTCTGGCTACTTGTCAATATTTTAAGTCCTGATTTTCCTCTGATAAATCCTTTTTGATCGTTAGCTGGAATCAAATTTTGTTATTCTAATTGAAGGACACTACACTTAAACGTTGGCTCATTTAAGCCTCAAAACTATCCTGTGATGTAGGTATTATTTTTATTTTACTGATGAGAAAAATAAGATTCATGGTGATCTGGTAATTTTGCTGAAGGTCATCCTGCAGGTATGTATGATATTTAGACCAGGTCACTGTGACTTAAAGTTTATCCTCTTTCTATTAAATAATGCACTCTGAACTGGAAATAGTAAACACTGATATATTTCATATGCAAAATAATTTTATGCAGAAGACTTGTCAGATAATAGTTTTTGTTTTATTTGAGTGAATCAAAATCAATAGTTTTCCATTAACTTCAAAACAAAGTTCAGCAGTCTTGAGATCTTATAGAAAGTTTTAAGATTATATAAGTTGAGAGAAAATATATCTTAGACTCCTTTGCTGATATTTTCATTGATTTTTAAGAAAGAAAGGTCTATTATCATATTAGTTGCATCCCATTAGCAATAAACCAAGAACTCTCAAGATCTATCAAATGAAGGTGAACAGCTCAGAAATTATCCTAAGAAATGCATCAGTGTCAACAAATAAGAGATAGATTGGATAATTCAGCTGAACAATACTATTTTTCATCAACATTATAAATTCAGTTCCTCCTTTCCTCTAAATCTCCTCCTCAAACACACACACACACACACACACACACACACACACACACACACTCAATCATTTATTTCTGTTAATTCTTTTTGTTACCACCTCTCCACACACACCCTATAGTACAGTCTCTCATCTTATTAGCTTGCATCATCATTAAGGCTTTTAACTTGTATTCTTAAGTCAAACTTCAATTTCCTCAAATGCATGTTCTCCATTGCTGCTAACACAGGGCATGATTCTCTGTCATTCATGCTTGAAACTCCTCATGGGTTTTCTATTATTTAAAGAATAAATTATCATACCTTTATTTTAATACATATTAGTATTCATCAATATTTTAAAGCTTGGAGTTTCCCAAACACATTATATGTAGTTTTTATATCTGTGCCATTACACATGTTGCTTTAACTGTATGAAATGCCCTCTTTCAAACTGCCTTCCTGGAAAAAATCCTATTAATCCTTAAAATCCCAGTTTTTGTTTTGTTTTTTTTTTAAAGATTTTATTTATTTGACAGAGAGAAACACAGCGAGAGAGGGAACACAAGCAGAGGGAGTGGTAGCGGGAGAAGCAGGCTTCCTGCAGAGCAGAGAGCCCGATGCGGGGCTCGATCCCAGGACCCTGGGATCTGACCTGGGCCGAAGGCAGACGCTTAACGACTGAGCCACCCAGGCGCCCCAAAACCCCAGTTTTGATGTTACCTCCTCCAGGAAGTCTTCCCAAATATTTTCTAATAACATTGTAGAGTCAAACACACTCTCCTTTATTCTTTCTATTTTTTGTATATATAGTCTGTTCTTGTTCATTTATTCAACCATTATTTTACCGAAGCACTATTCTAGACTCTGAGGATATACCAGTTGGGTAAAACAGACAAAAATATCTAAATTCATAAGGCAAATCATCAATAAGAAAAGCAAGTAAAATATATCAAAAGTAAGGCAGACATAACTTCTTAGGAGAGAAAAGAAAGAAGTATCAGGAATAGGGGACGACGCTTCTGTAAGGGTCGCTTCCGCTTCCTGTACAGGTCGCTACGCTTCCCTGTAGCTAGGGAAAGTTTTCCTGAGCGGCATTTGAGTTTGAACATAAAGGAGGAGAAAGTGTGACCCTTGGGAAAGTCTGAGGAAGAGCTTTCAAGAAGAGGGAACTATAAATGCAAAGGTGCCCTGGTAGGATGGTGCTGGGCAAAATCAAGAAAGAATGACTAGAATCAGGGTCAAAAGGATCAGGGTCAAGGGAGACCAGGTCAAGGAGAATTTGACAATAGCTTTGAATGAGATGGGAAGACATGAGAGGGATCAAAATAGATAAGAGATATGATCCAAGTTGATTTCTAAGCTCACTCTGCACAAATTCTGCCCTGGATTCATCCAAATACACTAATCAAATGCTGAGACCAGATCAGACTGACAAGGTGTCTTTACTTTCATGTGATGTTTATGCACAACTGTGAAAATAGAGCATCTGCTGATTTTGGCCTAAGGTAGTTTCCAACTAAGACCTGCCAGATATATACAGTGAGTCTGTCCTTCACTTCTAATATTTGAATATTAGGTCGCAAATAATTCAAAGGAGAATAGTGTATGATCTACTTTCTCTAGGGCTGTCCATTTGTGAACATGTCAGTCACATTTGAACATAAAATTAATGCAAGGACAAACATAAAAGGACTCTGAGGTTAGAAAAGCTAATTAGAAAACTAATTTGGAAGTTATTTTACTGGTGATTTAGTGACATTAGCCAATTAAAAGTAGAGTTGATATTTCCCTATTGTGGGAAGGTAAAAGACAGAAGTTCCACAACATATGTTTACAGTTTTAATGTAGACAATTCTGTGATCATTTAAACAGTCCTATTTGGAAAGAGGTACACACCTATTGTAGTTGCTACTTAAACTTATCATATATTCTTCCAGTGATCTTGTTTTTAAGCCTGAAAAATAAGGAAACTCACACTAACAATTCATTAATCAAATGACTGCATCTGAACTAAAAAGTAAAAATGTTAGAAACCCCAAAGTTCTTTAAGACACTTGTCTTCTTAAAATAGTCCCATCTGTCACCTTAGAGCAAAAAAAAGCACAGGAAATTATGGTATGCCTTTCCTCACCTTTGTATAATAACGTCATAGTTCTCACTTACTAAAATATTTCCAGTAATATGTTCCTTAACTTTATCAGCTACATAACTTGTCATGCCACTACAACTGCACAGAAAAGGCAAAATTTATATGGACTGCACACTAAGGTGAGTTCTGGAACCAAGTAGGTTCAGTCCTGGCTTCACCACACACATGTTCACGTTTGTCAAGTTATTTAACCCCTCTGTGACTCAGTTTTCTTCTCTGTTACAAGAGGCTAACAAGTTATTATGTCAGTTAAATGGATAGTAAGTAAAATGCTTAGAACAGTGCCTAGAACAATATAAGAGCTCAACATAATGTTATATATGTCAAAAATATGTAGAAAACTCTGGGGATACCAAAATATCTGTGTAGTATAGCAAATGTGCATATAAAGTCTTCAATACCTAAAACAATTTACATAAATACATTGAATCTTTGGGGCTCCTGGGTGGCTCAGTGGATTAAAGCCTCCGCCTTTGGCTCAGGTCATGATCTCAGAGTCCTGGGATCAAGCCCAACATTGGGCTCTCTACTCAGTGGGGAGTCTACATCGCCCCCTCTCTCTGCCTGCCTCTCTGCCTACTTGTGATCTCTCTCTCTCTCTGTGTCAAATAAATAAATAAATAAATAAAATCTTTTAAAAAAATACACTGAATCCTTTATATGCCTCCCTCTATTATATTTATCACCAATCCAACTTACCTATCTTAGCAGTAATTTATATAGCTTTTCTCATATTTTTACAACTCTTTTCATTCATGACGCCTATGTTCTTTCACCAGCAAGGCCTTTTAGAAATGGAAGCAGCCACAGTGCTATGGGTTACCCTATAAGAAGCAGAGGGAAAAAAGAAGGGAGAGAGGGAAGGAGGGAGCAAAGAAGGAAGCCTTTCTTAAGCAACAGCTCTTGTCTGGAGACCTAGTGCCTCACCAGAACAGAGGATCTGTTTCTTTCTCAATTCTTAAGACCCAACATCCCACAAAAGATTCTTAGGGAAACCTCTCATATGGTTCTTTTCTTCTTTGTACAGCTTTACTAAGAGCAGGATGAGTCTCTAAAAGACATTGATTTATATCAATGTATATAATATATATATGTATATATACATATATATGTGTGTGTATATATATATATACACACATATTTATTTATGTAATACATATTATATATTTTATATTTCTATGTTATAATTGATTATATATTATATACAGTACATAGTATTATATAATATATATTGTAGACAAATTATATATAATATAATATAATATAATATAATATAATATAATATAATATAATCACATAATAATGTATCTCTTAGGTTGCCTTAACCTTGATTCTTCTAAAGTAATGGGCCAACTACTTTTAGAATTGTTTCATTTACACTTTCCTAAAACTGGCTTCCCCCATCCATGCAATCATTGGGCTACAGGCAGCCTGGTGGCCCAAGACCCTTGCCAGATATAAAGGGACAATTGATCCAAAGCCATTAACAAAGAGCCTCTCTTCTTGGAGGATTTAGACTCGAGGCTGAAAATAGCCTCGAATTTTTCTTACCCTTACCAGAAGACTGACCCTATATCATGTAAAGGTACTTTATATGCTTATTTACAATCATGTATTCTGCCATGAGAGCTGAAGGATAAGAGGAAGTTGGTCCACAGAGGGAGAGGAAATTATTTTGCAGAGGGTTAGTGATGGGAAAATACCCTATTGACATTTATATGCCTGGTACTAGCTACTTTTCTGATACCTAGATGTGGTCTTTATCTGATTATAAATTCATCTTTTTCACCTAAGTTTGTTCAAATAGGTTTTTGTAACTTGTAACCAGAGTCTTTATTAATAAGTCCAGTATAATCAAAGGACAACATATATAAAATACCATTGTGTTTCATGTATCGAGTATACAAAGTGAAAAAATATGGCTCCAGCATTTTTTATGTTGCATCGATCAAGAAATAAGAAATGTAAAACACAAGCTATATCAGAACATGGTAAAATGGACCTATCTGTGGAATGTATTCTAGGTATAGCTTTTAATAAACAATATTTAACCCTTGGTTTCTCAGCCTAATTATTCCTTTGATCTCCTCTTTGCTGAGGAGTACAACCATAGACCGACTCCACCTTCGATAGATCAGCTTCGATAGATAGATCAGCTCCACCTTCCAAAGCTATTTTGCAGAGGCATCTTTTTCACCAGGATGGTGAGCTTCCTGTTGAGCCTTGCCCCTCCACAAAAGCCTGATCTAGGAATTCTATTGCCTTTCCAAGCCAAAGAATCTGTCAACAAAGCTATTGCTCTCAGCTAGAGCAAACTACTCTGGCACTGTCACCTGAGCAGCAGGTACAAACCATATGTCATGGAGTTGTTTAAGGCAAATTGGTCCATACACCAATGATAGAGTATATTTCCTAATAACTGAGAGTTTTCTCCTGGAATGTTATGAAATAAGATTCCAAGCACAAAGAGACTGTCCTATTCATTTGTTCTTGTTGTTGCGGATCCTAATATTTGTAGAATTTAGAAATTATAAACGTAATTCAGCTAAAGGTTTCTAACAGCAGGAACTTTAGGAGATTAAGAAAAGTTGAGCTATGAAAACACAATTCAATGAGGACACTACATCTTGTTATATTGCTAAGATAAATATTCACAAGTCACATCTTTCAAAGGCACCAAGACCATAAATATCAGACAGTTGAAGAAGAAGGTTCTATCTTGTAAGATTTTTACATTTGGCTTGTAGCTATTACAAAAGCATTTTGCTCCTTATAGGTTTTTCAATTACATTTTACTTCTAACTATAATGACTAATTGTCATAAGAACATTAATCTCAAGACTATAAAATGTAGGTATTCTGGGAAAATGAATGCTCTCACCATACATTTGTAACAGAAAGATGGAGGTTTTGAATATTTAACCACTCTCTATGATCTTGCTAGAGTTGTTTCAGTCTGTATAAAATCTGGTCATATTCTCTGGGCTTTAGAAACCACTTCTTTCTATCTTATATCATTTTTGGTAATAGTATAAATAAATAATAACTAGGGCAAATATTTTTAAAGTTAGAGAACATCAATTTCTTCAAGATATTTATTTATAAAAACCTTGAATTTTAGAAAGCATCAATTTCATTTCTAATGTTTTGCTTGGTACAATCCACAGCACCTAGAGGTGTCTTATTTGAATAGCTCAGAAAAATACTAAAAATGTTTTTTTATGGGGCCACAGTTCCTTTTTTCTTTACTGCTTTATACCTACCTCTTGCACATTTATATTACAATTCCTGCCCCTAAACATATTGTGATCTTTATTTTAAACCATCTTCCCACACAATTATATTTATGTTTTCAATGGTTTGTTTACTTGTATGCATTAGTAAATATTAGAGCATGAATGAAACACAGGCAGTTAGCCTTAAGAACAAAAGAATAGGGGCATCTGGGTGGCTCAGTGGGTTAAAGCCTCTGCCTTCTGCCCAGGTCATGATCTCAGGGAACTGGGATCGAGCCCTGCATCTGGCTCTCTGCTCAGCGGGGAGCCTTCTTCCCCCCTTTCTCTCTCTGCCTGCCTCTCCACCTGCTTGTGATCTCTCTCTCTCTCTCTGTCAAATAAATAAATAAAATCTTTAGAAAAAAAAAAAGAACAAAAGAATAATTTATCATTTTACCAAACAACAAAACTTACTGTTACTGTTAAAAATTCATAAAAAAAAAAAAAAAAGACAGTAACTATTAATTTGGAAAAAACAAACAAATCAAGTTGGGGATAGAAGTGGCAATACAGGCACAGTCTTCAAATTTGCAATTATTGGCTGCTGCAAATTATCAGTGATAGGTGATGCCTACCCAGAGGTATGGCTATAGCATGGAAGAACAATTAGAGAATGCATAGCTAATGGCTATATTTCTGGCTCTGCTCCTATTTCCCAAAATGGATAAATAAATGAGAACTCACTAATCAGAACTAATAAGTGCTGTTAGGAAATAAAAATTTGCTAATATAAGCTATATTCAACATAGGAAGGCGCTTGATCCAAAAGTCCTACTACAAAACTAGTTGGTTAGAACTTATATATAAATATAAATATAAATATAAATTTTATACATATATATACATGACAAAGTTATCAGTACTGGTTTGAATCCTCCAAAAACTTCCATAGCCAATAAAGTAATTGAAATATAAATAAGGTTAACTGTTGCCAACTTATCTAAGACCTCTTGGGTTCTTTTGACTTTAACAGTGGTCTTTAAAGATCTGAGGTACTTAAAGGTTGGCTACTTCTGCTAAACATAGATATTTATTGAATAAATGTTTATTAGGTAGAAGGCACAACATAGTTCATGCATTACATTATTTAAGTCAAAAGATTCTCCAGTGTTTTGCCTTATTTGAGGTACTTATTTGAGGTAATTATAGTAGGCCTGAAAAAAATTACTTAAGGCAGATACAGTAACTTTCTAGAAATGGGATTTTGTTTTTCCCTATGGTTTCCATTAGGAAAACAGATATTATCCTCAACCAGTGGCTGGACAGAGTACTATTTTAGAATTGAGCCTGGACATGAAAAACTGTTCATCATCATTAGCCATCAGGGAGATTCAAATCAAAACCACATTGAGATACCACCTTACACCAGTTAGAATGGCCAAAATCAAGACAGTAAACAACAAGTGTTGGAGAGGATGTGGAGAAAGAGGAAGCCTCTTACACCGTTTGTAGGAATGCAAGTGGGTGCAGCCACTTTGGAAAACAGTGTAGAGATTCCTTAAGAAAGTAAAAATAGAACTATCCTATGACCCTGCAATTGCACTATTGGGTATTTACCCCAAAGATACAGATGCAGTGCAAAGAAGGACCATATATACCCCAATGTTCATAGCAGCAATGTCCACAATCGCCAAACTGTGGAAAGAGCCAAGACGATTCAAAAGATAAAGAAGATATGCTACATATATACAATGATAAAGAAGTAAAGAAGATATAGTACATATATAAAATGGAATATTATGCCTCCATCGGAAAGGATGAATACCCAATTTTTATATCAACATGGACGAGACTGGAAGAGATTATGCTGAGTTAAATAAGTCAAGCACAGAGAGTCAAACCAAAAGAGGTTTCACTTACGTGTGGAGTATAAGGAAAAACATGGAGGACATTAGGAGAAGGAAAGGAAGGGTGAATTGGGGGAAATCAGAGGGGGAGACGAAACATGAGAGACTGTAGACACGGAGAAACAAACTGAGGGTTTTGGGGGGGTGGGGCGTTGGGTGAGCTTGGTGGTGGGTATTGAGGCAGGAGCATATTGCATGGAGCACTGGGTGTGGTGCATGAACAATTAATCTTGTAACACTGAAAAAATAAAATAAAATTAAAAAAAAAAAAAAAAAGAATTGAGCCGGGAAACTTTGTTGAGGCTACAGACCATAGCCATAACTAGATTCCTATCCCCTACTTAGGGTATTTCTAAAATATTTTAGCCAAGCTATATCCTGTATAATTTTATTTCATCAATGAAGGGCCATTTACTAATACTCATAGCATTAATTAAGACAACAATTTCACTAGTATAAATCCATTTCTGGCATTCAATATGTCTTTTAACAAAGCCTCCTACATTAACCAAGCTCTAGATTACTGGAAGACTTGCTGCACTGCCTCTGAATTACCTCTGATTCTATATCTAAAGACCAAGTGACCTTCCCAAGACTTAACATGATAAGCATATCATACGTATTCTCCAAAGGTGAAGAATGCTAGTGTGGCCCTACAGAATTTTTCTCTGCATTAAGCAATTCCTATATACCTCAGATTGCATAATATCAAGGTCTTGCCTATCTAGTGTGCTGTAAAATTCTTTCTGAAATGGTGGAGATGGGAAATGGACAACATTATTAAGCCCTCAGACATACATTACAACAAAGTGCTGCAAGATAGAAGACACAGTAGAAGCTGGCCATTGCTCATTCTCTTTATTATCCTTACGACTTCTCAGGCAATGAATAGAGAAAAATAATCACCAGATTCAGGAGGATTTGGACAGAGCACAGGAATTTTATGCAACTGACCTTATAGTGGGTGAATACTTGAATAAAAAAATACTTGCAGAGTCAAAAAAAATTGAAATATGCTTAGCATGCTTGAGAATCTTTGGAGGCAGGGTATGATCATTTCAGAAAATATTCTTCTAAAATTATGATGCACGTAAAAATTGCTTCTAATGCCAACCAGATCTTTCCCATACTCTTTATTTCTGGTTCTCAAGGAACCCTGACATCTGATCCTCTTTCACCAATCTGGTATTATAAAATAAGGCAGCATACTGCTGTGAAAAGATAATAAACAGACAGCTAAGTACCTAACAGGACTCTACTGCTTGCTGGCTGTGTAACACAATTTTCTGTATTGTGAAGATTTGAGCTTGTGTTGGCTCAGGCTGTCATAACAGAATACCACAGACTAAGTGTCTTATAAGCAACAGAAATTTATTTCTCAGAGTTCTAGAGACTGAAAATCTGAGATCAGGGTGTCAATATAGTTGGGTTCTAGAGAGGGCCTCCTTTTGGGTTGTACATGGCCACTTTATTAAATCCTCATGCAGTGGAAAAAGAGTGAGGGAGCTCTCTGGTGTATCTCTTTTATAAGGGCACTAATCCCATTCATGGAGCCTCCACCCTCATAACCTAATTACCCTCCAAAGGCCCTTATATTTGTTGGGAGGTAAGGGGTTTTTTCTGGGGGGGGGGTGGATTTTTTTTTAAGATTTTATTTATTTGAGAGAACAAAGAGGGATAGAGAGGAGCAGAGGGAGGGGAGAACCAAACTCCCCACTGAGCAGGGAGCCTGACAAGGGGCTAAGTCCCAGGACCCTGAGATCATGACCTGAGCCAAAAGCAGATGCTTAACCAACAGAGACACCCAGGTGCCCTAGGAGGTAGGGTTTTAATGTAAGAATTTGGAGGGCAGAACAAAAACATTCAGTCTAAAACAGAAGTTGGAAATGTAAGTGACCTGGCACAATTCCAGGTATGCAGTGGGCACACCATAAATGGTAAGTGATATAATCCATCTCACCAGGAACTCTTTATCCCAGACAAGATGGTGTTGTCCCTGTACCCCTGAGCACACTGTGCCCATGCTGGACCCTGAAACTTTGCTCAAGCTATTCCTAGGAATGCTATCCCTTTTCACCTCTGGCTCATAGTCAGACAAAGTAAGAAGTCCTCATTCCCCCTCGATATTATTATGAGATACTTCTTACCTTAAACTGTCATAAATCTGGCTGAGAATTTATTTGTAAGCCTAAGATTTCCCTGGTTCTTGGTCTTAATATCTCAGTTACTGAACAAGTCACACCCTCCAGCATCAAACAAAGAGAAAAAAGCAACAGAACATTTACTGTCTGTAGGTCCCCAAAATAAATATTTTATAAAATTACTGAATAAAATTTCTCCCCTGCCAGGTGGCGATGAAGATGAGGATGCTAAGTAGGGCTAATATAGAGAAATTTACCATAAAAAATGACAAACTGAGTTAGGATAAATTATTCAGAACCAGACTTCAAGCCAATGGAGAATCAGCTAGGGTTGTGGAAAGAAACAGGTATGGATGTGAATGGTTCGAGAACCCTGGAAATCTAAGGGAAGGCCTTGTCAGGTAGGAGAGGAGCCAAGAGGTACTCCTGGTCAGAATTTGATGCACTTGAAGTACTGAAAGAATTTATATAGATCAGCTTATAGCAAAATTTAAGTAGACAGGTAGATAAATAAATTTATAGATAGCTAGCTATCACCAGATTAATACATATAAGAGCAAATTTTAAAAGGATACCAAAACCTTTATCTATTTTAATATTATTCCCTTTTAAGAAAGGTTTCATTTATAATTCCTCCCACAAGGCTGTGAACTCCTCAAAGGCAGAGGCTGCTTATTTTCCTCTGATTCTCCAGGTGATTCTCAAAAATAGGTTTATTAAAAGAAATAAAATGTCAGGTATCTTCTATGTGTCCTCTTTGCTGACTAAAATTAGTGCCAATAGAATGGCTCCTGCCTCAACTGTGTATTTAAGTAGATAGCATCTTCTTCCATAAGAATGATCTTCTTTTCCCTCAAAACATCTCAATCTTGTAATGAGAAGCAGGTGTTCTTCTCATTTCTTTGTGGATAAATTACAAAACCAAGAGGTGAACAGACGGCTCAGGAAAAGCAGGCAGCTGCTGAGACAGGAGTGGATTTGGGTTATTCTGTATCCCTGGCTAGCAGGCTTTGCATGCTGATTTCCCTGCTGACTCTACTCCAACAAAGCCAGCCATTTGCCAGAGTAGAAGTTGTGTCTCCTCAATAATGGACTCATATTCAGCTGTGAAGTTCAGGTCTTACTGCCTGAGAACGTTTGTTTCAGGACAAAGTTAGTATGGATATATGTGAATTCCTGGCATTGAAAACTATGCCACAGAGAATGTCAGTAATTTCAGACAATTTATATTCAATTGGATTAGCCCCAAAACAACAGGAGCTTTAAAGACATCATGCACATAAAGTACCCAGCAGAGTGCTGCTGCTCTGTCAGAGCCTTCTTTTTTTTCCCCCTGCTCTGCACACTAGGAGACTGACCTTTACTAATTCCATCAATTGGGCTTTCTTGTCCTCTGTCTCAGCCAACGTGATTGCCAGCAGAAAATCGGAGAGTAGCAGGGAAGAGAGATCCATTCCCAGCTCTCTTTCTGCCAGGCTGCAGTTTGGTTACTAGCTCTGTTCCTTTAATTGGGGTGCAGCTTCTTCCTGGTGACCTATTTCTTGCAGCCACAGGCCATATCATGTTCCAGTGACCACTGTGACCTCATGATCTGGCAGGCCCTATCTTGCTTCATCGTACTATGGTGACTCCCTTAACTTTACCATACCTTTGAAAAAAGTTTCTTCATTGAATTCTCTTCGTTTGTCTTTCTGGATGCTTCATGTGTTTCCTAAAGGGATCTTAGCAGATACATTAATGCTTGCTCCTTTCCAGTAAAAACATCAGAGCTGAAGGTATCCTTGCTGCTTTCCATGGTACTGAAAGCTCTGGCAATCAGTGGATCAAGGTTCTGTTCATGTTAGGTTTGCAACCTATAAAATTGTTAAGGGAAGGGTCGATTTTTGCCTGGCTCCCACCAGGCATGGCTCTAGTTGCACCATGCATCATTTCATTCAATTTACCCAAAAGTCCCACAAACAGATATTATTATCTCCATTTTACAATGATGAACTGATGGCTAAAATCACACATTGGCAGGTAGTTTGCAGTGATTTCAGAGCTTGTGTTCTTTTTACAACCTCACACTTCTCACTCTTCTGGGGCTCTTTTCTCCACCATAGAATGAGACTATTGCACTATATTAGTGGTTCTCAATCCTAAAGTTTAATCACCTGTGGAATTTAAAAAAGAATACTCCAATTTAAAACTTCATCCTAGACCAGTTAAGTGTATAAACTCCTTTGTGTTTCAAATAATAACTAAGTTTGAGACCACTGGAATAAGTGTCCCATAAAGTTTCTTCTAATTCTAAAATGTTGTAATTCTGGTATTTTTTTAACTTATTTTTTAGTATTGGCTTATCATAATTAATATTACTGGATTCTCTAATTTAAAAGTTTCCTCTTCCTAAATTCTAGCAAAAAATTTTTTTGCAGAAAGTGTCTATAGCACAGACACTATATAAGATTCTTTTTAACACATCTCTTATCACATGGTTATGGAATGCTAGCTATGTATAGGATCCTTTTATGTGTGAGGAGAACAATCCTTGTCCTCCAAAAACTCACACTCTAATGGGGAAAAACACCCAAACCGGATACCTATACTGTAAATTGGCAAGAGTAGTGAAAGAGGTATATACATCCAATGTGTTAACTTTGGAACCTCCTATAGAACAATAATGCCATGACCCACACCCTAAAACCTCAGTAGAAATATCTCAAAGACTTCATATATATCTTTTTCAAAGAAGGAGTGGGTCAATTTTATCCACATATGAATATAAACAATTCAGCCCATCTGAGCTGTGAATGTAGGTTGCTTGGCAACAGCTTTTACAGTTGTGTTATTTGCTCTGAAGATGAGAGGAGCTGGTACTTTTCTCTTTGAAACAAAAGAATATTAATAACAGCAATAATGGGGGTATTTATAAGTCTTTTGTATAAGAACTGCACAATATTTTAGCTCATGCATGCTTTAGAGTTAAAGTTAGGCAGTTTTTAGAAAGGTAGGAAGGTTGAGGGAGAATCTCATAGTTAAATGCCATCATTAGGAGAGTACCCCATAGTCAGCTGACCTGGTTTCATGAATTCAATTAAGCACAATTTTTTTATGCTTAACTCTCTATGTATATACAAGGTATTTTGTGAAAAGCTGGGGGACACAAGGGTATATGCTAGGGAAGAAGCACAAAATATGTCAAGTGTATATTGCCTCTGATTAAGTTGTTTTATTAATTCCTAAATCTTTCAATTAAATTTACCTTAAATAAAAAAATACGGAGCATCTCCCAAGCACAGGTGTAACACTACAAAAAAAAACCATGGGCTGTCATAGAGAAAAAATGTTTTACATCCCAATAATGATAATTAAGGATTTAAAAGGTATACAAACCAACATATAATCACAGACAAATTTTTCTACCATAATATCTCAGTAACTGTAGTACAATGAGGATGCTAAGTAGAAAACATATATAGTGAAGGGGGATATTTTTCATTTTAAAAAAATTTTTAGATCAGGAAACAAAATACCAGTCATACCACATGTCCACATCTTCCTGTACAAATCCAGCTCTAAGGAGAGAGGCAGCTCTTTTGCTTCCCTACTGGTATAAAATATGACACCTAATTTATTTCACAGCATTGGAACCTTTTGGAGAGGCAGTGACTTAAATATAAGATGCATAACAAATGTGAATATAAATAACTGACCACTTAAAAATATTGTTGCCATAATGCAGTTCTCATAAAGACGATCCCAATTTCAAGGTCCTCCCCATATTTCATTTATTTATCAGTTCTAAATGTTAGCATATTTGTAAAATCAAATGGTAGAAAACAATCTC
>CM053608.1:15497324-15540405 GCA_028646535.1 Procyon lotor
CCAGCTTTCTTTTGATGTCCATTAGCATGGTAAATTGTTTCCACCTCACTTTCAATCTGGAGGTGTCTTTGGGTCTAAGATGAGTTTCTTGTAGACAGCATATCGATGGGTCTTGTTTTTTTATCTGTTCTGATACTCTGTGTCTTTTGATTGGGGCATTTAGCCCATTTACATTCAGGGTCACTATTGACAGATATGAATTTAGTGCCATTTTATTGCCTGTTAGGTGACTGTTAACTGTACATTGTCTCTGTTCCTTCCTGGTCTGTTAGGCTCTCTCTTTGCTTAGAGGACTCCTTTCAATATTTCCTGTAGGGCTGGAATGGTCCAAATGTTTTTTTAACATATGTTTAGTGCCCAGTATAACTGGCTACAAAACTCTTTAATACATGGTCTGAGCTTGTTCCTTTGTAAAACAATATAAATGCATCAACCCTGGACATCTAATTGTATATCACCTTATCATAGAGTGTGGCTTCACATGCCTGAGAGGCTAGAGAAATTACCACTGCCCAGTCTCATTTGCTTGCTCACCATACCAATCAACCCCTATTATTCTACTCACAAAGAATGTCTGTGTCACTGATTCCTATGTGCCAGGAAGTGAAAAGAGGAGCAGTCCTCCTTTTATTTGAGATATTAACCTCTCTGAAGGAAGAGGGGGGAATGTGGTACTAAAAAGGATTTTTAAGTTATTACACTTTATGTTTGGAAAACAAACAAAAATACATTGTTTCTCAATATAAACTGAAGCATAATGAAGTATGACTTAAAGAGCTTTATTATAAGAGTTAGACTTTACTCTCCGAATATTAGTAACTTTCAGTGAGGCACATGGTGATTCCAAAGGAATAGGGTTTTATTTCTCAAAAGTAAGCAGCAGGAATTCCAGCTTCTGCTTGGGATGGAAGAAGCTGAAAACAGTGTCACTTCCTTCCTTATATTAAGAAAATAGAAAAATCTGCAAAAACACAATGTTTTTGGAATCTATAAGATAATACAGTCACAAAGCAAGCAAATTACCTTAAATCTAAGGAAAAACAAATGCTTCCAAGGAGAAACAGCACACTAGCTCTTAATTACATGAGGTAGATGTTAGATACCCAAAGTTATACAAGTTAGTGAGGGTAATTCTACTAAAATTTACCAGCTTGCTAAAGGTAGAACGTGAGCTAGTGTGACAGCATATGGCTCTCAGGAAGCAAAAACACCAGTAAACTGCACTTACTGTCATACTCTTCACAAACCTCACTGGACACTACCTTAATTGGGGGTAGGATCAGAGTCTTGAGAAAGTCATTGTTATAGTACAAGGCTCCGGGAAGTAGAACAGCAACCCTGAAGGAAGGGGGCATAAAGCCCTACCTGTATCTGTCTCCCTTATCTTTACTATGGAACAAAACTGTAAGTCTCTGGAGGGATGAAGAAAACACCAACACACTTAAGGCACAGGTAACAACACTATGTGACTGGAGTAAGAAAACAAATAATATTCTCTAACCCTGGAGGAAGGGTAGAAGCATACATTGAGTGAGTCCAGATCATTAGAGAGAAGAAAAGAATTATTGAGTAAGCCCCAACTCTGAGATACAGGGACAAAGTACTGCCTAAGAATAATGCTGAACCAGAACAACACAGAATGTCCCCCTAGTGCTACTACCAGGCATTGAATTAACAAAGTAACAGCAGTGTACTACTTTTTAGGAGAAGGTCAAGAACATGGAGAGAAAATTTCTCTAATGCTTAGGCATTAACAGAAAATCTAAAGGTAAGGCTAGAAAAGACATTGAAAAAAACTCTTGGACAAACCAGCTTCCACCCTACACACAGGAAATATTCTAGTTTTGTTACCTAATATTGTCACAAGCCACTTGCAGCTATTGGGCACTTAAATGTAACTATACTACATGCTGGTATTATTTCGGATATATTGGATTAAATTAAATAATTATTAAATTAAATTCACTTTTATTTTTACTTTTCTAAAATAAAGCTGCTGAGTGGTGCCTGGGTGGCTCAGTTGGTTAAGTGTTTGCCTTCTGCTCAGGCCATGATCCCAGGGTCCTAAGATCTAGCTGAGCCTCACTTCAGGGCTCCCTGAGCCCACTTCTCCTCCTTCATCCACCCTCGCTCATGCTCTCTCTCTTGCTCAGCTCTCTCTCTCTCAAATAATAAATAAATAATAAAACCTTTAAAATAAAGCTGCTGAAAACTTTTAAATTACATATGTTTTATATTCTGTTTCCATTAGAGTATGCTGCATTAGAAGAACTTGAAGCTTATACTCAGTTCAATTCCTAATAAGACCAACCACTTATAATAAAGGCCTGGCAAACAAAACAAAACAAAGCAAAAAAATGCATACCCATTTCCAGGAAAGAATACTGTTGACTTCAGTTTCTACTTCCTACCAAAATTTTCAGCTTTCAACAAAAAACAATTTATGAGGCATATAGGAACCAATTTAAAAAAAAATCAACACAAGCAGACATACATATGAACCAGAGGTTGAAACTATCAAATAGGAAAATGAATATAATTATGATTAATATGTAAAGGGCTCCAGTGGAAAAAGTGGGCAATATGCATGATTAGGCATATTCATGCCTAATTCAATGATATTAGATCATTTCAACAAACAGATGAAAATAAGAAAAAAATCAAATGGAAATGCTAGAAATAAAAAAACAGAGAGAGGTAAAAAAATGACTTTAATGAACTTATTAGTAGACTGAAAATTGAAACAAAATTCATAGTGAAATTAAAGGTGGAAGATAAACCAAACAAGTAGAAAAAATATTTTTTCTGTGAAAAAATATCAAATGACCTAACATTCACATAATTGGAATACCAGAAGAAGAGAAAGAAACAAATGAAATTTGAAGATATTATGCCAGAGAATTTTCCAAAATTAGTGATAGGTGCCAAACCACAAATCCAAGAATCTCAGAATTACAACTGGAATAAATACAAAACACATATACAAATCCCTAAACATCTCACGTTCAAACTTCTGAAAATCAGTGACAAACAGAAAGAAACAGATTATATACAAAAGAACAAAGATAAGAATTAAGAAGATTTCTCATTATATAATTTATATATTAATATATATAAATATATATTACATATATTTATATATAATATATATTAATAAATAACATATTATATATAATAAATATAATATATATTTATATAATGTTATTATATAAATTATATAATATATATAATTTATATATTATATATAATACATAATTATTTGTATAATTATACAAACACAGATATATGTATAATTACACATATATGTATTATGTAAAATTATACATGTATATAATTATGTATTTGTAATTATACAAAAAATTAATTATTATATAATACAAATAATTATAATTATGTATAATTATACAAACCAGAAGATAAAGGAACGACAACACTAAGGTGTCAAAAGATAAGAAAAAATTAATCAACCCAGAATTTTATACACTGTGAAAATATCTTTCAAAAATAGAGGGGAAATAAAAACTTTTCTCTGGAAAAAAAAAGAAAAAGAAAAAAAAATCCATCACTAGTACACCTGCACTAAGATGTTTAAAAAAATTCATTGAGCAGAGGAATGTGATAACAGAATGCAATTTGAAACCACAAAAATAAAAATGAAGAGAACTAGTAATGAGGATGAACATAAAATTCCATTTTTATTATTTTAATTTCCTAAAAATATAACTGGTTATCTAAAGCAAAAGTAATTCAAATTAATTGAAATAAAACATGTAAAAATAGATGTATAACAAAAATGACAGAAAGTATGGGAAGACTGAATTGGGATTATACTGTCAGTATGTCTTTACACTACATATGAAAGTTATTTGAAGGCATGTTTTTATGAAATAAAATGAATACTGTAAACCTGAGAATAACCACAAAAAAAATACTTCAAAGAGATATAAATAATAAGGCAACTATGGAGATAAATGTGTCATTTAAAAGGTCAACCCCCAAAAAGCAAAGAGAAATAAAAAGAAAAAAAAAAAGAGCAAATATAACAACAAATAGAAACCATCTAAGAAGATGGCAAATGTAATACAATCATATCAATTAATTACAATGGTTTAAACAAACCAATTAAAAGAGAATGCTAGAATCAATATATAAGCAAGATCTAACTGTACGTTGTCTATAAAAACATATGTTAACCATAAAAACATAAAAAGATTAAGAGCAAAATAATAAAAAGTAGAATCAACTAAAGTATCTATCAATGAATGAATGAATGAATGAATAAACAAAATGTGGTATACCCATGCTTGGAATATTATTCAGCCATGAAAAGAAATGAGGTACTAACAGAAACTACAACATGAAGGAAACTTGAAAATGTTGTAATAAGTGAAAGAAGTCAGACACAATGGGGGGGCACTACCAATAGATGAGTGTTTTGGGGCGCCTGGGTGGCTCAGTCATTAAGCGTCTGCCTTCGGCCCAGGTCAGATTCCAGGGTCCTGGGATTGAGCCCCGCATCAGGCTCTCTGCTCGGCAGGAAGCCTGCTTCTCCCACTACCATTCCCTCTGCTTGTGTTCCCTCTCTCGCTGTGTTTCTCCCTGTCAAATAAATAAAATCTTTAAAAAAAAAAAAATAGATGAGTGTTTTCTTTCTGAATTGATAAAAAATACTTAAAAAATTAAGAGAGTAGTGATAGTTGCACAACTTTGTTAATGTCTTAAAATCAAGGGAATCCTGTATTTTAACAGTTCATTTCATAGCATACAAATTATATTTCAGTAAAGCTGTTATCAAATAGTGAAACAAAAAAAGACATCAAAATACTCAAGAATAGACTTAGGGAACTTGGTGACTTCACCAAATTTAATAATTTTCACATTATAGGAGTGCCAGGAGAAAAGAAAAGAGAGAGAGAAGGGTGCAGATAATTTATTTTAAGAGATAATAGCCGGAAACTTCTCTAATCTGGGGAAAGAAACAAATATCAAGATCCAGGAGGCACAGAGAACCCCAACAAAATCAACAAAACCAGATATACACCAAGATATATATAATTAAAAATGGCAAAATATAGTGATAAAGAAAAAATTTTAAAGCAGCAAGACAAAAGAAGACAATCACATACAAGGGAAACCTCACAAGGCTATCAGCGAATTTTTCAGCAGAAACTTTCAAAGCCACAAGAAAATACCATGATAGATTCAAAGTGCTGAATGAGAAAAATCTGCAGCCCAGAATACTCTATCCAGCAAGGCTATCATTCAGAATAGATAAAGAGATAAAGAATTTCCTAGACAAACAAAAACTAAAAGAATGAATGACAACAAAACCAGCCTTGCCAAGAAATACTAAAGGGGACACTTGGAGTAGAAGGGAAAGACCAAAAGTGACAGTACGAAGGAAGGAAACACAAAAATAGTAATAATAAATACTTCTCTAAAAAAATCAGCCAAGGAACTCACAAAATAAAAGGATGTAAAATATGACACTAAATACCTAAAATATGGAGTTGGAGGGGAGTAAAGAATGGTCTCAAACTTAAATTACTACCAATTTAATATGGACTGTTATATGCAAATGTTATATACAAACCTAATCGTAACCACAAATCAAAAACCACTAATAGATATGCAAAGAATAAAGAGGAAAAAAAAATTCAAATATATCACTGAAGAAAACCAGCAAACCATGAAGGAGAGAAAAGCAAGAAAGGATCAGAGAAAATCTTCAGAAACCACCACAAAACAGCAAATAAAATGGCAATAAATACATATCTATCACTAATTATTTTGAGTGTAAATGGACTAAATGATCCAACCAAAAGACACAGGGTGACAGAATGGATTTAAAAAAACAAGACCCATCTATAGTCTTCTTCCAAGAGATTCTTTTTAGATCTAAAGACATATGTACATTGAAAGTTGGAGGATGGAGAAACATATATCATGCAAATAAATGTCAAAAGAAAGCTGGAGTAGCAACACTTATATCAGATAAAATAGACATTAAAACAAATATTGTAACAAGAGACAAAAAAAAAACCCTCTATGTAATAATAAGAGGGACAATCCAACAAAAAGATATAACAATTGTAAATATTTATGCACCCAACATGGGGCACCAAAAGCATAAAATAATTAATAACAAACATAAACAAATTAGTTGATAATAATACAAAAATAGTAGGAGATTTTAACAACCTACTTATGTCAATAGATAGAACATCTAAATTGAAAATCAGTAAGAAAATAATGGCTTTGAATGACACACTGGACCAGATGGATTTAACAGATATATTCAGAACATTCCATCCTAAAACAGCAGAATACACATTCTTTCCAAGTGCATAAGGAACATTCTCCAAAATAGATTACATATGAGGCTACAAAACAAGCCTTGACAAATTCAAAAAGATCAAAGTCATAATATGTATCTTTTCTGACCACAGCACTATGAAATTTGAAGTCAGTCACAAGAAGAAAATCTGGAAAGATCACAAATACATGGGTTAAATAACATGCTAACAAACAATGAATGGGTCAACTAGAAATAAAATAACAACAACAACAACAATAATAATAAAGTACATGGAAACAAATGAAAATTAAAACACAATGTTTCAAAATCTTTGGAATGTAACAAAAGCCATTCTAAAATGGAAGTTTATAGCAATACAGGCAAGAAAAATTCCAAATACACAACTTAACCTTATACCTAAAAGAACTAGAAAAAGAACAATAAACAAAACCTAAAGCCAGCAGAAGGAAGGAAATAAAAGATATTAGAGCAGAAATAAATGATAGAGAAACTAGAAACAAAACAATAGAACAGATCAATGACCCCAGGAACTGGTTCCTTGAAAAAAAAAAAAATCAATAAATTCAATAAACCTCTAGCCAGACAAATAGAAAAAAAGATAAAGGATTCAAATAAATAAAATCACAAATGAGAGAGGAGAAATAACAACAAACGCCACATAAATACAAATAATTATAAGAAAATATTATTAAAAAACTATATGCCAACAAACTGGACAACCTAGAAGGAATAGATAAATTCCTAGAAACATAACCTACCAAAACTGAAACAGAAAGAAATAGAAAATTTGAACAGAGGGACACCTGAGTGGCTCAGCCGGTTAGGCATCTGCCTTTCGCTTAGATCATGATCCCAGGGTCCTAGGATCGAGTCTGCATCAGGCTCCTTGCTCATCAGAGAGCCTGCTTCTCCCTCTGTCTGCTGCTCTCCCTGCTCATGCTCTCTCTCTCTCTTTTTCTGACAAATAAATAAAATCTAGTAAGGGAAGGGGAGGGGAGGAAACTTAGAGGGAAGGGGAGGGAAGGAGAGGGGAGGGGAGGAAACTTAGACTGATTACCAGCAAAGAAATTGAATTGGCAACCAAAAACTCCCAACAAATGTCCAGGATCAGATGGCTTCACAGGAGAATTCTACCAGACATTTAAAGAATAGTACCTATTCTTCTCAAACTATTCTAAAAAACAGAAGAGGAAAGAAAACTTCCAAATTTATTCTATGAGGCCAGCATTACCCTGATACCAAAACCAGATAAAGATAATACAAAAAAAGAGAACTATAAGCCAATATCTCTGATGAACATAGATGCAAAAGTCCTCAACAATACACTAACAAACTGAATTCAACAATATGTTAAAAAAAAATCATTCACCACATGATATATCACATTAATAAGAGAAAAGCTAAGAACCATATAATCATTTCAGTAGATGTAGAAAAAGCATTTGACAAAGTACACATTCATTCATAATAAAAACCCTCAACAAGGTAGGGATAGAGGGAAAATAATAAAGGCCAGATATGAAAAAACTCCCAGCTAACATCATCCTGAGATATTAAACTAAGAGTTTTTCCCCCAAAGTAGGAACAAGACAAAGATGTCCACTGTCACCACTTTTATTCAACATAGTACTGGAAATCCTAACCACAGCAACCAGATAACAAAAAGAAATAAAAGGTATTCAAATTGGTAAGGAAGAAGTAAAATGTCCACTATTTGCAGATAATGAGATACTATATATAGAAAACCTGAAAGACTCTACCAAAAACCTGCTGGATCTGATAAATAAATTCAGTAAAGTCGCAGGATACAAAATTAATCTGTAGATATCTGTTGCATTTCTATACACCAATAACAAAGCAGCACAAAAGGAAATTAAGAAAATAATCCTATTTGCAATTATATCAAAAATAACAGGATACCCAGGAAAAAAACCTAACCAAAGTGGTGAAAGACCTTTATTCTGAAAACTATAAAACACAATGAAAGAAATTGAAGACAACACAAAAATACTTTATGCTCATGGATTAGAAGAATAAATATTGTTAAAATGTCTATACTACACAAAGCAATCTACAAATACAATGCAATCCCTATCAAAATACTAAAGCATTTTTCACAGAACTAGGACAAGCCATCTTAAAATTGGTATGGAATTACAAAATACCCCAAATAGCCAAATCAATCTTGAAAAAGCAAAGCATACCTGGAGGCATCATAATTCCAGACTTCAATTTATATTATCAAACTGTAATAATCAAAATAGTATGGTACTGGCACAAAAACAGACACATAGATCAATGGAATTGAATAGAAAACTCGGAAATAAACCCAAAATTATATGGTCAATTAATCTTTGACAAAGCAGAAAAGTATATGCAATGGGAAAAAACCAAATTATGTTGGGAAAACTGGACAGCAACATGCAAAAGAAAGAAACTGGACCACGTTCTTACATCATACACAAAAATAAATTCAAAATGGATTAAAGAATTCAACGTGAGATCTGAAACCATAAAAATCCTAGGAGACAGCATAGGCAGTAACTTCTCTAACAGCTGTACCACTTTTTTCTAGAATCAATTTTCTAGAAAAATCAATTTTATCCTGAATCAAAGGAAACAAAAACAAAAGAAACTATTGGTACTACATCAAAAAAAAAAGTTTCTGGACAGCAAAGGAAACAATCAACAAGACTAAAAGGCAACCTACTGAATGGGAGAAGGTATTTGCAAATGACATATCTGATAAAAGGTTAGTATCCAAAACATATAAAGAAGTTTTATATATATAACTCAACACCCAAAACACAGATAATCCAAATTTTGAAAAATTTGGGCTGAAGACACAGACATTTCTCCAAAGAAGATCTACAGATGGCCAACAGACACATATAAAGGTGTTCATCATCACTTATCATCAGTGAAATGCAAATCAAAACTACAATGAGATATCACCTCATCCCTGTCAAAATGGCTAAAATAAAAAAAACACAAGAAATAACAGGTGTTGATGAGGATGTGGAGAAAAAGAGACACTCATACACTGTTGGTAGGAATGCAAACTGGTGCAGCCACCATGGAAAACAGTATGGAGATTTCTGAAGAAGTTACAAACAGAACTACCCTACAATTCAGCAATCTCTCTCTTGGGTATTTACCCATAGAATACAAAAACACTAATCCAAAGGGGCATATGCACCCCTATGTTTATAGCAGCACTATTTACAATAGCCAAGACACAGAAGCAGCCTAAGTGTCCACTGATTGATGAATGGATAAAGAAGATGTGCTATATATATACACAGTGGAATATTATTCAGCCAAAAGAATGAAATCTTGCCACTTATAATGACATGGATGGAGTGGAAAGTATAATGCTAAATGAAATAAATCAATCAGAGAAAGATAAATACCATATGATTTCACTCATATGTGGAATTTAAGAAACAAAACAAATAAGCAAAGGGGGAAAAAAGAGAGCAAGACAAACCAAGAAACAAGACTTTTAGCATTATAGAACAAACTGATGGTTACCAGAGGAGAGGTGAGGAGGGGGTAATGGGTGAAATATGTGATGGGGATTAAGGATGACCCTTGCTGTGATGAACACTGGGTGATGTATGGAGTTGCTGAATCATTATATCATACGTCTGAAACTAATATGACAGTATATGTTAACTAATTAGAATTAAAATAAAAACTTTAAAAAATGAAAATACTAATAAAAGCAATGCTAAATTAGCTATATAAATTATCAGACAAACTAGATAAAGAGAAACGCTACTAAAGATGAAAGAATTAATCTAAAAAGAAGATGTAACAACCCTGTATGTGTGTGCACCTAATAAAAGAATCTCAAAATACATGAAGCAAAAAACTTTAAAATTGAAAGAAGAAATAGACATATTCATAATTAGAGTTGAAAATTTCAGTACTCTTTTCTTAATAAAGGATAAAACAAGTAAAAGTACAACTAAGAAAAATATAGACGACTAGAAGTACTAGATCAAGGAATGAACTTGATCTAGTTGACATTTTTTCCACCCAACTATACTTGGATACACAATCATTTCTGTGCCCAAAGAACATTCTGGACCATTAATAAACTATATTCTAGGCCATAAACAAATCCTAGCAAATGTAAAATGATTGCAATTATATAAAGTATGTTCCTGTATTATAATTAAAATAAACTAGAAATCAATAATAGAAAATTCCTAAAACATTTTGTAGGTTAAACAACACTCTTCAAATAACTCATGAGTCAAAGAGGAAATCAAGAGAGCAATGGAAATATATTTTGGTGTAAGTGAAAAAGAAAACATAACATATCAAATTTATAACACCAGAGAATGGTATAAAAGTAACCAGCTTTCTGAAAAAGAAAATCTTATTTGTAGTGTTTGCAAATTTCCATGACATAAATATTTCTATCATGGTTGACAGCACAGAAAATGGAGTTGGGAAGAGATGCTATAGTTAGTTCTAAGTGCCAGTGTAAAACTGTCCAATACACCACTGGACACAGCTGAAGTAGTGCTTAGGGTTTTTACAGTACTAAATGCTCACATCAGTAAAAAAGATCTGAAAGCAATTATCTAATATTGCAGTTTAATATGACAAGAGTAAATTGAATCCAGGCAATGAGAAGAAAGATAACATTTTAGATAAAATAAAAGCCAATGCAATTGAGGATAGGAAAACAATAGAGAGAATAAATCATTAGCTGTTTCTCTGAAAAATACAATATAATTGGTAATCACATGACCACACTGAGAATAGGCACAAAATCTCACCATCCAGAACAAAAGAGGAAACATAACTACAGACTCTACAGATACTAAAAGATTAATAAGCAGACACTATGAGTAAATCTATACCCATAAATTGAACTAGTTCTATGAAGTGAACAGATTCCCTGAATAACACTGTTTATCAGCTCAACTGTGTCTCCTTCAAAATTCATATATAGAAGTCTTAATACCCAGTACCTCAGAATGTGACTGTATTTAGACAGAGGGCCTTTAAAGAAGTAATTAAGATAAAACAAGGTTATACGGGTGGGCCCTAATCCCATATGGCTGGTGTCCCTATAAGAAGAAGAGATTAGAACACAACAACAAAACCAAAAGACAACCATGTAAGAACAGAAGGAGAAGAGGGCCATCTAAAAGCCAAGGAGAGAAGCCTCACCAGAAACAAACCTGCCAAACCTTCACCTACACTTCCAGCCTCCAGAATCATGAGAAAATAAATTTCAGCTGTTTTAGCCACCCAGCATGTGATATGTTGTTATGCCAGTCCTAGCAAACTAATACAGACACAAACTGCTCAACCTCATTCAATGAATAACCTAAATTGTCTAAGCTCAATTAAAGTAATTGATTTCAAGGCACCTGGGTGGTTCAGCAGGTTAAACCCTCTACCTTCAGCTCAGGTCATGATCTCAGGGTCCTGGGATTGAGGCCCCACATTGGGCTCTCTGCTCAACAGGGAGGCTGCTTCCCCCTCTTTCTGCCTGCCTCTCTGCCTACTTGTGATCCCTCTCTCTGTGTCAAATAAATAAATAAATAAAATCTTTTTTTAAAAAATAAATAAAGTAATTGATTTGTAGTTAATAAATCAATGAAGAAAACACCAGGACAAGATGCCTTTATCCATAAATTCTACCAAACATTTAAGTAAGAAATAATACCAACTCTATACAAATTATCCCAGAATATAGAAGAGAAGGGGATACTTTTTAAATCACTTTATGAGGTCAGGAGTACCCTGAAAGCAAAAGCACACAAAGGTGTTATAAGAAAATAAAATTATAAACCAATTTCTCTCATGACCATAGATACGAAATCCTCAATAAAACACCAGAAAATGCAAACCAAGAATATATTAAAAATAAAATATTTTATGGCCAAAGTGGGGTACCATATGGAAATGTAAGGCTGATTCAACACTCAAATACTGATCTATGCAATTCACCATATCAATAGACAAAGAAAAAAATACATGGCCATTTTCATAGATGCAGAAAAAGACACACAAAATTCAACATCTATGCAAGGGAAGAACTCTTAAGAAACTTCTAGGAAAAAAAACAAAACAAACCAAAAAAAAACCTTCTAAGAAGACAGGGTATATGCCATGCTCACAATAATACCATATTCAGCAATGAAAACTGAATCTCTGTCATCTTGTTTTTTTTATATCTAGCATTTCCATTTGATTTTTTTTAAGTTTTCATCACTTTGTTGAAACTATCTACCTGTTCCCCTAAGATTAGGAATAAAGAAAGGTTGTGCACATTCACCACTCTTACTCAACATACCTAACATAGTGCTGGAAGTCTCCCAGAGGAACTGATGTGGCATTGCTGTTGGAAAGATACTTAAAGTGTTGCCCCTAAACCAACTTTTTGGTTGTTGTTGTTCACATGTCAGTATCGTAGCAGGAAACAATGTATGAAAATTGCCAAAAACAATGTCTTGATTACTTTTCAGTCTGGTGATCCCATTCAGATTAGATCTGATAAATGTACACCACAGAGCTTCACTATAAGCATTCTTAGAACTTTCCAAAGATTCTTGTCCACTCATCTATTCCTGAGAGCAACTGATATATTGCCTTCAGCTTCTAAAGTACTTACACTAAACTAAAAGGAGTATATTAAATTATAATTAATAGTATGGACTCTGGAGTAAACTGGCTGGGTTGAAAGCCTATCTCCTATACTTGCATGATCTTAGGTACAACACCAAACACACAGAGTTGTGAGTATTAAATGGACTTATTCATTTAAGCACTTATAAAACTGGTGTTTGCATACTGTAAGCGCTCAATAAATGATAGTTATTTTTATTAGAAATGTGTGCTATTTTTTGTAGGCATTATCTCTATAACATTCTGCTTCCTCCCATTATTTTTGGAGAATACTATGGAGAACAGATTTCCAGGACAAAACACAAACTCATAGAATAAAGTAGTTAGAAAACATTTTAGACATTTTTCTATTACACTTTTTTCAAATATCGATGAATCCTTTATTTAAAAGCAACCTTGAAGACAAGCTAGTGGGTAAAATCAAATATGACTTTAATTACTCTTTGTAAAAGGCAGGGAGCAAATTAAGTTCTAAATCACTTCCTAATCATGCCCCCTCTCACTCTGCTCCCCAGTAGTAGTCATGAGGGCACTCCTTTGAATCTCTAGCATGCCTGGAGACACAAAAGTCACTGATCTAATATGAAAATCACCACCAGTCATACTTCTAATTTATAGACAAGGACGCTGGTGCAGAGAGAAGCTAAACATTCAGATGATTAGAGGTTCATTCAAGACTATAATGTTTCTCAGCGAAGTTTTTATGTGATCTGGAACCTGGATTTATAATTACATGCAGCTTTAATATGTCAGTTTACACAGAATTGTTAAATGCTGAATCAGTCAGAGTTTTTGGTTTTGCTAAGTAGAAAAGTATTTTATTTAGGTTTTTTTGATGGCTCATATAGTTACAAAAAACTTTAGAAACCAGCTTGAAAATGATCTGGAGTCAAGGGAAGCCACACAGCAAACATTCACCAGAATAGTCCATTTCAGATTCTCTGCCACCATCCTCATTAATCACTACCTAGCCCTCAACTGTTGGAGGCAGAGAACAGGAACAGGCTGGGAGCCTAAGACACCTGTAGTAGAAGGCGGAGTCCTGTCTGCCCTTAAGACTCACATAAATGCAAACTATCTATTATAAATACCCCCTATAAAGGGAGCTACACTGGGTTCAATGGTAATTTTAAAAACTCTTTCAGGTAGGCTATAAGACTGTCAAAGACTGGTCCACATAAATTAGCATAATGATAAATTTTATAAATCTAAGTAATCCTCATATCCTTGAAACTGTAACTCTATCATAATTCTTCAGTGTCATAGGAACACAACTTCTCTACAACTAAAAATAATTAAAATTTTAGAATTGACTTTCTCCTTCTAGTAAAGGTTATCTCTCTTTCAAGGACTAACATAAACAAGCTTACAATAAGAAGATGTTTATGTGCTCTCTATACCCTCACCATTATACTTAAATCTCTTTTCCAAACTTCTAAAGAGTAAGTTTTCTAGACTGACAGCAATTTTAAACAAATATATTTACTAGAGCTGAAGTATAGCATAAATAGATCATATGGAGCAAGGACAGGAGTATAGGATTGGCACAAAGATAGCAAACTTTAGATGCTATATTTATAGATGATGTAATTGAATAAAAAGACAAATTGGAGAAACTACAAGAATCAATAGTTCATATGCCTGGTAGACTGTCAAATATCAGACATCTCAAGAGAGCCTTTGACAGGGTGTGGACTGCAGCAATCATGATTGAGCTCTTTTATATGTACGTATAATGCAATTTCTCTATGTTGTCAATTGAATAAGAGCTGTATCCTTCGAGGATACAACTGTCATTCTACTATTCAAGCTTAACAATCAAACATAGGGTTCCTGATCAAACATCAATCCACTTCAGGAAAAGTGTGGACTAAAAAAAGTGTTGCAAGAAGAACCAAACATTGGCTTTGGGTTTTAGTTAACAGTTGATAAGTGCTTTGCAGATGTATAATGAGGCCCTAGAGTTTTGTACAATTTACCACACAAGAGATAAATGTCAGAGAGAACTTTTAGGGTAAGTTTTTCAATTCTCGGTCTCACTTAACAAAAGGAAAAAAAAAAAAACTCGGGGCACCTGGATGGCTCAGTTAGTTAAGCGATTGCCTTCAGCTCAGGTCATGATCCTGGAGTCCCAGGATCGTGTCCCACATCGGGCTCCCAGCTCCATGGGGAGTCTGCTTCTCCCTCTGACCTTTTCCTCTCTCATGATCTCTCTCTCTCTCTCTCTCAAATAAATAAATAAATAAATAAATAAATAAATAAATAAATAAATCTTTAAAAAAAAGGAAAAAAACTCTTATTAAGAAATACAGCACTCTATGGTGTGATTGGCACATAAGAATGCCCTCTAAAACTGAATAAATTGTTCTGCCAAATAGAATACCCAAAACCTTACATAACACAATAAAATTAAAAAAAAAATTTTTTGCATATTCACTTGGTGGGATCTCTAAGGTCTCTTCTAAGGTTTGTTAATTCCTATTTAATGAATTAAAAATTGAAGATAGACTAATGTAATGAGTATCATTAAAAAATATTGCTGTGAAACTGTTCTATAGGATACTATAATAGTGAATATATGTCATAATGCATTTGTCAAAACCCATACACTGTACAACCTTAATGTAAACTATGGACTTTAGGTGATAATTATGTATCAACAGAACTTCATCAATCCTAACAAATATACCACCCTAGTGTAGTGTAGGTATCAATACTGACAGAGGCTGTGCTTAAGGGTGAATTGGACAGAAGAGATATGGAAACACTATATTTTCAGCTCAATTTTTCTGTGAACCTAAAACTTCTCTAGACAATAAAGTCTAATTAAAAAGATAAAAAGTATTGTTACAAGTGAAACAAAATATAATGTTAATCAGATAATTACACCTGAACATTGCTTTCTTCACAGAAGATAGACTCTTGCTAAATTCTACCACTGCTATTTTTTGAGAAGTATGGCAAATGTATTTTACTAAACTTCTAATAAGGCCATTAATTTGTGACTTGACAATGATCCTGGGCTTTGGATTCAGAAAGCCTTGGAATAACATCCAAGTTCCTTCACTTACTAAAGTTGTGACCATGTATGAATTAATCAACCTCCTAAGCTTTCATCTTCTCATCCAAAAAATGAAGTTAATAATATCTGCTTAGAGGATTACTGAGGAATTAAGTTAACATATTAAGGCATTTGGTATAGTGCCTGGAAGATTATGATTATTTAATAAATGATAGGCAATAGGGGCACCTTGTGGCTCAGTGGGTTAAGCATCTGACTCGGTTTCAGCTCAGGTCATGATCTCAAGGTTCTGGAATGGAGCCCTGTGACCTGTGACTGGCTCCTTGCTCAGTGTGGAGTTTGTCTGTCCCTCTTGTCCCTCTCCTCTACTCTACCCATCACCCAGCCCCCACTGCATGCAGGCACAATCAATCTCTCAAACAAATAAATAAATCTTTAAAAAAAAATGGTAGACAACATTGTCATTAGACATTAACAATACAATACTGTAACAATACAATAACACTGTTATTAGATGTGGAGATAAAATATACAAATGTGCCTAACTATAATTAGTGGCTACCTCAATGCTTTGACAAGGAAAAAATAAAACTCAAGGTCAGGACAGATTTTAAATCTATCTGTAAAAACAATATCTTGATGCCTTTGTAATTTTGTGTGTTTTAAAAAATCATATTTTAAAAATAAAATAAAATCATATTTTAAACTACACTATTGATATGATATTTGATCATACTTTGAATCTATGAAGATTGGAAAGATTGTAACTAGACTGGTAGTTCCTTTAATCATTAGGGATCAGTTAGTCTTTCTATAATTCCACAAGCAGAAGTCTATCTCAGTAACAATCCTCAGCCCCCACTGTGACCATGGAGTCAGAATGCACAAGAAATCCTCCCATGATATAAATAACGAAAGAACATCCATTTGACAAGTCTTTGGAACTGTGTTAACTGCTATTGTTCTTGCTATTACTATTTGCTTTTCCTTAGGGCATGGCATTGTGCAGGTTTTGCTAATTTCTCAGGTATTATTATTCTTCTTATGATATAGTATTATGAATCAAGAAGAGAAATGATCCCTTCAGGGGCCCCTGGGTGGCTCAGTTTGTTGAGCGTTGAACTCTTGATTTTGGCTCATGTCATGATTCTAGGGTTGTGCAATGGAGCCCTATGGGGCTCCGCACTTGGAATTGAGTCAGCTTGTCCCTCTCCCTCTGCTCCTCCTCCCTCCTGCTCTCTCTCTCTCTCTCTCTGTGTCATAAACAAACAAACAAACAAACAAATAAATATCTTCAAGAAGCAGTCAATCCATACCAGAAGCTTTGAATAATCCCATGGCCAAGATTTCTTTCCTATCTCTGTGCGAGGAGTACTACTTAGCACAAATTGGTAGAATTTAATGAGCAATTCTCCTTGATAAAAAATAAAAGAACCACTTAGGGCTTCTCATTCATAGTATGTAGAAAACTGAGGGGTTTTTTTTAATTAAAAAACATGATTTTTTACTACAAACACTTATATCTAGAAATTCAAAGATTTCTTACTATATTAGAAAAAGGCCATTTCTTTTAAAAAGGCAATTAATAAATGACCCAAATGATAAATTATATATATATACACATATATATATACACACACACACACAGCCAGTCCCAAATGATAAATAACAACAACAACAACAAAAAAAAAAAACAAAAAACAGTTGTCTTCAATAATTGTTTTCTGCATACTTTTTAACAGACCAAAATAGATTTTCAGGAGGATTAGTTTTTACAATTTGATTTCATGGAACTTTCTTTTTACCTAGAATTTAACTTAATTGTCAATTTGCTATTCTTTGCAGGGGGGATTTTAATTTTATTTTTATTTATTTATTTTATTTTTAATTAACATATAATGTATTATTTGCTTCAGGGGTACAGGTCTGTGATTCATCAGTCTTATACAATTCACAGCACTCACTATAGCACATACCCTCCCCAATGTCCATCATCCAGCCACCCCATCCCTCCCACCACCCTCCCCTCCAGCAACCTTCACTATATTTCCTGAGATTAAGAGTCTCTTATGGTTTGTCTGGTTTCATCTAATAAATATATGTATTAATTAATTAAACTTAATGTTACTGTTGACTTTTACTCCTGTAATGAAGAACTCTAAATAACTGGACCCATCTCTTCAGTCATTTGGGGGGTAATGTTTAGTAACCGTCTTCTTAGTAGAAAATCTCCACTTTGGAAAAGTTACAATGGATGTGAATGGTATAGGAATAGGGATAGGAAACACAACTTAGGCCACTCTTTGTGGTTCTTTAGAGAGTCCTACTAATATTGAGTCCCATAGTCCACACTATTAGCCAAATCAATAATGTACCTTTTATTGACCTTTTATCCTTTTCCATTTCACTCTCTTAGCTCCTTCGCCCCACATCTTGAATTATCTACCATATAAACTAGCAACAAACAAATCCTTGTCTTAGAATCTACTTTTAGGGTATTCCAAACTAAGATACCTCTCTAAAGGAAAGAAAAGGAATTATCACACACTTGTTTAATACTATGAAATCCCTTGAAATTTTTTTCTACATATTTCTAGAAAGAAGAAAAAATAGTAAAAGGGATTTATGTATATGATAGAGGGTTCTTATTTAATATTCCATTAACATAGAAATAAAATTAACATAATGCTAAGATAAATGCTTTTTCTTTTAAAGATTTCCAGAGAATTATTCATATATAACCTCTGAGTATAGTTCTTTAGATGAACAAATTTCCTACTTACTCAGGGTTAACTTCATCTCTTAATGGTGAAATCCTGAGGAAAAAGAGCAACTGCAGGAATAGATCCTGTGCCAGATCCTGGAGAGTGAGTGGAAAAGAACTGAGGCCTATGTCTAGAGATCAATCACAAAGTGAGAATCATAGGCAACCATAATGCAAGTCTGTAATCATGACTATAGAAGAAGAAACAGCATGAACAGTAATTGGTCAAACCAATCACCTACAGATCAATTGTAGGGCAAATAAAGGATCAGAACATAAATACAGGAGCCATTTTAATTGAGAAAGCCCAAATGCCTTTGGTGGTAGGAATGAATAACCAATTATACTCCCAGTAGCTGGATTGCTAGCAATACACAGATAGTGTTCTGAACTGGCACTGTATCAGTAGAGAGGCTTTCATTTGCAAGCAGTGGGGAATCTACTAGATTTGTCCTAAAGAACAAAGGGAATTTATTGCACAGATAACTGGAGAATCCAAAGGAAGGCCATGCATGCTTTGATTAGTTTAGTTATACTGACTCAAAGATGACATGAAAATCCTAGTTTCCTTTCATCTGGTTTCCTGTTTCCTGCAGTATCATTATCATTTTAATCTAGCCTTTCCTGAGATTTCAAATTACCTACCAATAACTGTTAGAAATATATTTTCCTCAGTTTTTACCCTTTAGAAAGGGAAATTATCTTAATTGTTTCTTGGAAATAAAGAGGAAATGCTTTTCCCAGAAGTTACCAATAATTTTTTTATTTTGCCTGATTGTTTTATATCCCCATCTCTGAGCCAATCACAAAGCTAGAAAATGACTTTACTGATTGGCTTAAATGAATCAGAACTTGCCGTTGGTGTTCAAGATGGAACATTCCACTCAAATCACATCCACCAAGTGATACATTTTTTTAAGTTTTTTTTTTTTAAGATTTTATTTATTTACTTGAGAGACAGAGAGAGAGAGAATATGAGCAGTGGGAGGGGCAGCAGGAGAGGGAGAAGCAGACTTCCCGCTGAGCAGGGAGCCCAATGTGGGACTAGATCCCATGCCCTGGGATCATGACCTAAGCCAAAGGCAGACACTTAACTGACTGAGCTACCCAGCCCCCCAATCCCCAAAAGATATTTCGAACATAATTACCATGAAGGCATTCGGAAGCAAACAAAGTTGTGTTCTAGGTTACAACCAGATGCAAGCAGATATCTGTGTGAGTCATTCTATGCAAATGAAGAGTATTTACCTAGTTGTTCAGATTAACCACTACTCGTAAATACTAATATATTTCATAGTTAAAAATAATCTTTTATTCATTTGTTTTGGTAAGTAAACTTTAGTTACATATAATTCCTAATGTTTAGATGAACAGCCAAATACTCAAATAATGCCATCATCTAAGAATGCACTGACAGCTTGCATATAAACCTTTATACTCCCACAAAATCTTATTTCATGTTTTACTATTACATTTGCATGTCAACTTACTATTAAGATATCATTTAAGCTCTTTTCAAATAAGAAGACTATTAATGGCTACTATACCTTGCTGTTAAAATGGGAAACTTTTATTTCTCATTGAGGCCCTAAGAAAATAGATGCCAAATACCCCAAGATGTCAGAGTGAGGCATGAACTATATATATAGCAAGATTTAAAAAAAATTTGTTTGTTAATTTAAAAAAAATTTTTTTTGTTACTCTTACCTTTCTCTTAGATTGGGAGACTGATATGGTTGAAGTTGAATTGGCCAGAGAAAACTGAACAACCTCCCTGGAGATTACTATACTGTGAGTACCTCCCCACCTTCCTTGTCTTTACCTTAAACTAGTGAGAGCATTTCAAGGAAACCACAGGAAAGCTTGACATATGTCCCTGGGTCTTGTTAGACAGGATGCCTGAGTTATTTAGTAGATAAAAGGCTGGAGCAGCCCCTGAAGGAGCTGAAACAAGGTTGTACTCCCACTCATGATGAATCAACGACTCCATGATTTCTGTGAGCCAGACACTGGTTATGCAGAAGAGAAACAAGGCCATACTTTCCTTAGGTCTTCCCAAAAGTACCACCTGGAGGACTAAAGAGATCCTAGCAGAGAGTGATTGGAAGTACTTTCCCCAGATGCCCAGGATGATGGAGGAAAACAAGCCTCCAGTTGGAGGAGATGTATTTCCTGTGATGGAACCCATGAATGTGCTCCAAGAATAAATATCAGCTTTGATTCCTGGTATTCCTCCAGAGGACTGATACCAGTTCACCAGTTATGGCCAAATAAGGCCTATTCTCACTACATTCTCTTGTCTTTTCTCTCTGTCTCCAGTCCCAAGCAGCAGTTGTTGGTTGTTGTTGGTGGAGGAGATAATGCTGGAAGAGGAAAAAGCTATCTAAGCCTTTATCCAATCAGACTGCAGATTCCTACCTTTATTAGGTCCTTTGTAGGGGAAGGCAGAAGCTTTCAGCTTAATTAAAATTCAAAGTTGTTTATTATTACACTAGGCTGGACATAATAATTACTGAACAGAGACTCTTTTATAATAAGAAGTGAATGTGGAACTTTTTATTTTCTAAGTTATGAAACCTACCCTGAATGTCATTTAAGGGCAAAAGACAAATTAGCACCCTTTAGTGCAAAATTAAAGGGAGAGTTGTAGAGAAAAATAAAGTTCCCTTATGATGGCACCCTCTGAGTTTTGCTCTTTGAACATAATGGCTACAAGCCTCTTCTGTCATCAGGAAGAGAAGCACAGGACTTAGAAAGTTGTACTTAGCTGTTTTAAACATCATTGAGATAATTTTGTCACTAGAATATATTTTCAGCAGTCATTTGCTACATTGTATTTTAAAAAACAGTAAATTTCACCATTTTGGCTAACCCCCAACCCCATCCTCACTCTGATACTTCATTATTAACCAATCATATTTAGTGTATATTTTTTAACTCCTTAGAGTAAAGCACTAGGGAAGTGTTATCTGTAACCAATAATTAGATGATTCAATACATAGTTGAATATTCAATATATAGTGGAATAGTTGAATTTTAACTTTTGTGGGGTGATGACATCACATTTAGGCCAATAAGGTTTCTATAGTAACATGGCTGGGTTTCTGGCAGGCAGGGCTACACTATTCATAAGTTATGAAGATATTAGGGCTTTTTTTTTCACCCTTGAAAATGGATCTTTCATAATGTTAAGAATCTACAGTACATGCCTGGACCTGAAGAATGTAGCTGAAACTATGTCGGACTGGGAAACTATGATCTTTGATCATATTTAAAACGCTGAAAACTCACTTTTCTGGGGTTTAACATGGATCACAATGGAGACAGATAGACTGATAATTAGAAGGTACATGCCATATACAAAGATTATAAATGTACTTGCATTGTACATGCATTATATTTGCATTGCACAGTACTTACATTGTGATTTCTTTTCATGTGGTACTAAAACATATGGCAGAAGGATGGTTATACAGGATGGTCCAAAGACAATGGGATTGCTTCACTTTCCATAGCAAGAATTACTTTTGTGGGGCACCTGGGTGGCTCATTTGGTTAAGTGTCTGCCTTCAGCTCAGGTCATGATGCCAGGGTCCTGGGATTGAGCCCCACATCGGGCTCCCTGCTCAGCGGGAGCCTGCTTCTCTCCTCTACACCCCCTTGTGCTCTCTCTTGCTGTCTCTGTCACTATCTGTCTCTCTCTCTCTCAAATAAATAATAAAATCTTTTTTAAAAAAGATTTATTTTTGTGTAAGTATATTTTAATGATATTCCTGACAAAAATAAAGTTTTCAAGGCTGCTGATGATTTTTTACTGTTTCCTTCAGTGCAAAACAGTTCCCTGCAATTGGCACAGATGAAATTCTTTGTTCATAGTTTCTCCAAAATATGACTTGAGGCTAACAAAATCAAGTTATAGCTTTCAGAAGAACTTACCTGTGACCAGCAGGCCTAACCCACCTCTTCCTAATGCCAAGGATGACATACACAGGATGACCTCCTGGTGGAGTGCCTCCCCCCACAGAGGAGGGGCTCTCTGGGGCCAAGGACAGAAACTATAGCCTTTGTTATAAAGATTGGAAACTTTAACTGAAGCTGATTCTCTTTTCTCTTACAAAATTATTTAGATAAGGCAGGTGGAGGGACAGAAGTAGTGCAGGGGCCTATTGCTTAAGTGTAGTGTTTGTTTCTGGAGAATTGAATAGTACCCTTGATCTGTATCTGCTACAGCTGGTTCAACCCTGATGAGACAACAGACAGATAAAAGCCTTCTTAGGGTTCCTACAGGGCTTAACCCGGCTTTTCAGAAAAGGCCAGCAAACCTCTGGTAGAAATAAAGTGCTTCTTCTAGTCTTTCTTGTGTCCTCCTCTTTTTCTGGAGGCTAACACATGTAGCTCCCCCATCTAAAATTTTCTTCTTCACCCTCAATACCCCCAGCCACTCTGCTGTTTAGCTAACTCATTGTTCAGGTCTTAGTTAATGTTACTTTTTAAAGGGGTTTACCCAGATCCTCCCGTCATGCCATTCCAGTTCATAAACCCTCTTGTTTTCTGTGATGGTAAACTTTATGTGTCAACTTGAATAGGCTATGAGGTGACCAGATATTTGATGAAACATTATTTGTGTATGTCTGGGAGAATATTTCTGAATGAGATTAACATTTAAATTGGTAGACTGAGTATAGGAGATTGACTTCCTCAGTGTGGATAAATCCCCACTAGTTCACTCAAGTCCTAAATAGATTTAAACGGTTGAGTAGAAAGAATTCTCTATTTGGCTGTGTTTGAGATGAGTTATTAGCCTTCCCTTGCCTTTGAATCTGGCCTCAGAATGGAACTTAAACTATCAGCTCTCCTTGTTCTCCAACTAGCTGACTATAGATCTCAGGAAACAGCCTCCATAACTGTGTGAGCCAATTCCTCATAATAGAGAGAGAGAAATAGGGAGAGGAGAGAGAGAAATATAAATAGATATGGATATAGATAGATATAAAATGTGAACCAAATGGCATCTGTTGCCTGTTACCAAGAGTATAAGTTTGAACACTTCTGCCCATTGCATCTTAATATCTGAGTCATCAAGAAAAACACAACATAGTCAAGCACTGCATGGAACAGTGCTTTACTCACATAAAGACACAGAGCAAGATCAGCTTAAATGATGGGCATCAGTTCCTTGTGGCCAGTGGGTCCCCCTAGCAGCACCCTCTTTGTGCTGCAGCCCCTGTTTCCTCACCACAGAGGATAGAGATAGTAGTGGGGTTGGCCAGGTGCCACATGACACATATGCTTAAGCAGAACAAGGGAGTACATGTTGAGTCTGAAACATGGAAAGATAAGTGATAAGTCTAGCACTGTAAGGATTCTCTTTTTTTGATAACTGAGAATGTGCTGAAACTGTACCCATGAGACTGGTTATTGTATAGTACTGGTTATTGATTTTGTTTCCCTAGAAAACACAGGCTAATACATTTCTTTCTTAAAATGTGTAAATACACACATTACTTTTTAAAAACATAAATATATATCTCTATGTTTAGTGATTGTTTCCACTTTAGCCTATAATGAATGACATTGCAGGAATTGAACTTTTTAATTAATTCCCCTTAAACATACTAGAATGTATAAATATAAACATATATCGCCCTTCAAAGCTATTAGCTTAAGAGACTTCACAATTGTACATAATGCTTAAAGTATCTCTGCACTCTATTATCAGAATTAGAGTCAGAAGCAGAAATTAACCCCATGTCCTTTACTCTGTAAACATCTTCATGTACTGCCAAGTGTTACTACCTCATTTAAACACCTGTCTTGTTCTGTAGATAGAGGTCAATCCACTGGAGTCTGTGTGCCAAAACCAACCCAGAGACTGTTTTTCTACAGCATACATGCTAAGAATCATTTTTAAATCATTGAAAAAATAATAAAGAAAAAATTGCCATACATGAAACTAATATGAATCAAATTTCAATGTCCTTAAATAAAATGGCATTGGAACACAATAACACTCATTTGTTCACATATTGTCTATAACTGCATTCACACTACAACAAAGTTGAGTAGTTGTAAGAGAGATCATCCACATAATCTACAAAGTCCACGTATTTAATATCTAGTCCTTTACAGAAGACATTTGTTGACTCTGCTCTAGAGTCTACACTGCACTTTGAGTGGCTTTTGACTGTTTCCACAAATACATTCCTTCTCAAGCAGAAATCAGGTAGAGCCTGCTAAAATATCCTCAGTGACTCCCCATTACTTTTATGATACAACTCAGATTCCTACCTGGTTTCAGTGACTTTTGTGATGAAATGGAGCCCCTTCCTACCTCTCTCTGAGCCTCTCACCTCTCCCTCCTACGCTCATCTTGCTTCCTATCCCGTGCACATGCTATTACTTTTGCCTGTGACATTCTGCACCTCATCCCAGCTCTGACTTGCCTGGCCACGTTTCTCATATTTCACCTGATATTTTACATGTCATTTAATCAGAGGCCTTCTCTAATACTGCAAGTTTAGACTAAATGTCCTTCCCCACCCATACTCTTAAACCTGTCCTTCCCCTTTACCATAACTATATAAGAACAGAGATGGCATCTCTGTCACTATTGTTCCTGGCATCTGCCACCTGGGAGGAACTCTATATTATCAGAGAGAAAGAAAGAAAAAAAGAAGGGAAGGATGTCGAGAGGAAGGAAAAAAAGGAAAAAAATATTTGTTTTAATGAAGATACTAAAAGATAATGTTCAGTAATTTCTGAATTGCTTCTAAAGTAGTTTAATCTATAGGCTATAAATTGTAGAGAACAGAAAAAACATAAAGCTAAACTTTAATACAAAATACTGGGCATATGTATAAGTCAAAGTCACATACACAGACACAGGTGAAGACTTTCAAGACTAAAGTTTTAGTGAGAAAATATTAAAATTAGCAAACTCTGATGATCTCTCTGATAGCACATTAAAATTCAGCAGTGTGAAAGGTTTCATTAAAAATAAGATGATTTTTAGCATTGAACTTGATACATACATTCAATTAATTATACATCTCATTTCAGTTGAGGAAACTCAAAATCAATTTGAATGACTTAATGAAGTAACTATCCGTGTCTATGTTGCTTTTCCCTTCCTAAGATAGCAATTTGAATTTTATTAGTTTCTGATCTCAAGATGATATTGTTTAAATGTAACTAAAATGTAAATGCAATATCCATTATATGTAGATATATGTAAGACACTTAAATATGGAGAGATATATATGTGTGTGTATATAATATATGTTATATATCTATATATATTATATAGATATAATATATATATATATTATATATATATTCCTAAATGATTCTTTTCTACTTTCTTGAAATCCCCTTTGTTCATAATACTCCACCTATACATTCCTGCATGGGTGTGCAGGTGCATGCACACACACACACACACACACACACACACACACACAAGACCACATTTCAAAGTAGAACTTACTCAAGTTTTAGCAATGGATATGATGGATATGGAGAGAACTTGTAAATTCTTGGTTTTATCCTTCCCCCACAAAAAACCCTACCCTACCATTAATTTGAACTTCTCTTCTTTTTATATCATTGTTCATAATTTATTTTTACCAAGATTTTATAAGAAATACATTTACCCATTATGCATATACATGAAATTGAACATTTTACAAAACAATCTTCACTATATATGACATGCTATTTTCTAAAAACAATATTTAATCTTTGCTACATGTTATTCACCGATATTTTCTATTCCAGACTCTTCTTTTTTTTTTTTTTAAGATTTTATTTATTTGACAGAGAGAGAAACACAGCGAGAGAGGGAACACAAGCAGAGGGAATGGTAGCGGGAGAAGCAGGCTTCCTGCGGAGCAGGGAGCCCGATGCAGGGCTCGATCCCAGGATCCTGGGATCATGACCTGAGCCAAAGGCAGACACTTAACGACTGAGCCACCCAGGCGCCCCATATTCCAGACTCTTCTATATATACATTTTTTTATGGCTAGCAACCACCCATACATCGAGTCTATGCCCACTAATGGGATGTGACCTACAATATGAAAACTACTGCTCCAGGCTGCCCACAGACTGACCATTCCACCTCCTGTTTCATTCATTCTTTACTTCTCAGCATTGTTCTATTCTTTGCATAAAGCCTGAATGTAAGTTCTACCTGTGACTCCAAGGCTGGTCTTTCTTCCACCAGCTGCTATGAAGATTACATATTCTCTTTATCTTCACACATTTAAAATATTCCCATGGGCAGAAACTTTAGTTAATAAAATGCTTTCTACTTTAAAAAAAATACATCAAACCCATCCACCAAGATTCTGATTTGAATGCTATTTCTTAAGGCAGATGTATTTGATCATATCATTTCAAACTCTAAATGAGAAATGAGTGCAAAGAAAATCTAAAGCTTTTAAAAATAACCAAGGCTTGAGCAATCAAAAAAATTAGAGGAAAAAAATCTCAAAATCATTTCTAAAACATAATGTAATTTGGCTCTTGAAAGACGGAGAATCAGGCAAACCGTGGGAAGGTGGCTCCAAATCTTTCCACTGAAGAAATAAGAGAACAGATTTACTGTGATTGCAGTCATGATATTGTCCTTATAATATTATTTCTAGAAAAAATATAAGTTACAAACCATACTTATCAAAGGGAGCATATCTCCTTTTCTCAGTTTCACCTTTATTTAAATACTGGATTTACCTAGTGAATTTCTGGAAACTGACACACAATGTCTTAGCAAAAGGCAGGATGTTACATCTGGAATTAGGGATGTATTCAGATATGGTGATAGTTTATGGCTGGCATATTCTACTACTTGTTTAATTAAAGGAGGATCTGGATCCTTTTAGGTTCATTCTTCTGATTTATTTATGTTTTATTCACCAAGGAACTAATTTATTTATGTCTGTTCTTCTGATACTAACTGACTTTGTCAGAATCTTGCAAGTACATCACTGCTTTATACATCATTTATGATTTCTCAGTTTCTTTAGTAAAGTGAAGACTGCACTCATGAATCAATGGTTCTTCAGAGAAGATCTTTAATCCAAATATTTTCAAAGTATTATTTTGCATTTGCAAATGACTTTATGCCTCAAAAATATTTCTACACATACAAAAAAAGAGTCTGTGTCTATAAGTACCTAGGAAGTCCATCCAGGGCACTGGAAGGAATAGGAAAGAAATGGACTAAACTTTATTCTCAAGCTTTTACAATCTAAACAGAAGTAGAAAATAGTGGAGTAAACTCCAATCATCTGGGCCAGAAAATAATGCTAAATTTTCCATGACCACTGTGTCTACTCAATATATCACCACAACAGTGAGAAATGGTTCCATTTTGGTGGGTAAAAGCTCAAGTTGTGAAGTGATCCTCCCTCCCTACCCTGTGGGACCTTGACAAATTACTAAACTTTCTAAGTTTGGTGATTTTTCTGCCTCTAAGATGGGGATAATAATGGCACCTACTCACAGGGTTATTACAAGTAAGATATGTATCACAAAGAAATAAGATATAAAGTACTTGGCAAATGTACATGATAAAAGAATTTTATCATATTACAACAAAGTTTACCTATTACAACACAGCGTATCTACCTTATAAAATCTATTTTGCCTTCAAGATTCAGCTTTAAAGTTGCCTTCTCTATGAAGACTTCACCTTACAAATATTCCTCTATTCTTGGTGCTCCCAAAACACATTTTACTAGCATCCATTAGTACTGTCATTTTGTGTTGTAATTACTAGGAATCTATCTCTTCATATAGATTGTAGGCTCCTTAAAAATAGAGGCATGGTGTAGTTGGTACTACATTTCTGTGCTCTACCACAGCATTTGGTGCACAGAAAATACTTATATTACTCTCCTGACTGAATAAATGACTAATATTGCATTACTCTAAATGTTGTGAGAGCACAATAAATATTAATGACTTTTCATGACAGGTCATGTCATTATTTAGTTGCTCAGATGAATATCTTAAAACATTAGTAATTGGGAGCTCTACTATACCTGTACTAATGCTCATGATTTATAATTTTATCTACTAGCAAAACAATGTGATCAGTTGAGAAAGATACACAAAGTCTTGTTATGAAGCACTGCATCACAATACCAATACATGTTTCAGACACATGAAGTCTGAAAATTGGATTACCTGAGTCTTACTTGTAGTATGACAAAAATGATATGCAGATGTTAACTAATCATCAGAGGGATAACAATGAATAATTTGAAATTATTCATTTTTACTTGGAAGGATTATGGGGTTAACTATGACCCTGAAAGAAGCCATCATATCAAGTTAGCTCTTAAATCAGGGAATATCTAACTCATATAAATTCAAATATTTGTCAAAGAAGAATCATTCTAATGTATCAAAGTCTTTAAGACAAGGATTCTGAACAGAAGCTCCAAAGAAATCTTGATTAATGAAGTCAGTATACCAACTGAAACTACTGCTTTCTGGGTGAAAATTTTGGCAATGAACAACTACCATGTACTAGTCACACTGCAAAGACTGTCAACAAGAACATATGCAAAGGGTAACTTATTCTAGTAGGTATTCTATTCTGCTGTCACAACAAATTAGTGGTTTTCCTTACTTTGCTTTCTCCTCTCTTACTTCTCTGCCCCATCGTTTATTTGTACTCTTCAAATATAAGAATCTATATCACTAGTAGTTACATGTATTTGCCTTCTCAACTGAAGGATAGATTTCCACAAGTCTATGTCTATCTACGACTTCCTCAGTCTTATTCATTTTTTTTATAAGCAGTGCCTAGTACAGTACCTGGCATATAGTAATTGTTCCTCAATAAATAGCCGTTATCAGAATATTTTGAGTCTGCCAATACCAAATCTTCTCTAGTTTTATAGTGCTGTAAGATCTGGCAGAAAATGCCTTAGGAACCAAAACTAAATGAGCTATGTGTCTGGGTACCACGTTCCTCAGAAAACTGATGGCCAGTCACAGGTGGTACTTACTTGGGGAAGGTTTTTTAAAAGATTCCACTGCTAATGGAAGGTTCAACAACTATTGAGTGCTAACTGGACTTAAGTATGTGAGGCAGCTCACAGAGAGCACAGTCACTCTGCTGTGAATGTTTTGTAGCTTAGAGGGACAGTCTCTTCCACGTGAAATGCTGTACCTTCAAGCCACACTTTCTATTATTCGCAGTTTCTTTTACACCGTTAAATTGTCTAGCCAGCTCTAATAAACTTCTCTAAGAGAGCTAGTCAGCTAAAGAATATCTTTTCACTGGAGGCCATGGAAGAGTGAACTTTAGATCAAGCTGTTGACATGGCAACAAAAGCTTTCACCATTCAAAAGAAAATGACAATGTAGACCAGATGATTTTAAGTGCCATTTTTGAGATAGCAATGTTTGAAACTGTTCTCAAATTATCCGCCTACTATGTTTTTCTACCACTGAAGTATCCATTCCAAGTTCATAAGTTTATTAAAATTAAATTTAAAAAGAAATAAAGAAAATTAAAATTCTTAGTGGTGTAGGTATATTCCTGATTTTCAGACTTTAGAAGTAGTTATGCTTACTTAAAAAAAAAAAGTAATTTTAAGTCACAATAAAATTAGTATACTTTTCATATGGACAAACCCAATACATACTGGAGTCAGATTTACACACAACTTAAAATAAATTATTATTAGAATAACATTTTTATAACATATAGTCCCACTAGGACAATGAAGCTTATAATTTTTGCTGTGAATTTTTAAAATGGAAAAGCACACATTTTAGGAATATCAGTTAATAGTAGCTGTACATCATTTAATAAAGGTCACTGCTTATAGGAAGAACACTCTAATAAGACCTCAGTGAGAGCACAAAATTCAGATGACTCTACAACATCATTTATACATATTTGTTGATTATTTGAAGAATAAATTTAGTGGGGGGAAAGGTACTTGTATAACAGGAAGTACAATAGAGAGAGTAGAGAAAGGGGGATAAAAAGTAGTTGAAAAAAGAGATAGGGGTCAGATAGAGAAGATATAAGAACATCAACAGAAAAAAATAAATATTTGATTGACTGTCCTAGAACTAGCTGTTATCAAAGGAAGAGAACAAATTAGAAGACTCTGAGATCTTTCTATGCTCTTAAAACTAAATTGAAATTTTATAAATGATCATGATCTTTTTTAGGTTGGCCTGGAAAAACAGAGAACTAGATAAAGGTAAAAATGGTGGTTTGAGTGAACATTACAGAAAGCAAGAACAATTCTGGAACAAAAAGCTTGAGTTACTCAGTCAGACCATGGAAAAGTCAAATAGGGTCACCATCATAACATGGGACTATGTTAGCCCAAACAAATCCATTCTAGGGCATAACTCTGAATTAGCATAGGCAGAATATCCTTTCCAGAGTGAGGCAGATCACAAGCTGCCACCATGTTGCATCCCCAGCCTCAGTAAATATCTCCTACAAACCCACCCAAGTACTGTCCCTAACTGTCATGAATGCCATGTTCTTTGTTGCTTCTCTCCTGGCTCTTCTCTCAGACTGGCAACTCTTCCCTGAACCCTTCTCACTCCTCTCCATGGGGAAGTCCTCCCCATTCTTCAAAAACAAAACCTAAGTCCACCCTCTCTGAAGACTTCCTCTAAATATTCCAAAGTAGTTATTCTTTGATTCTTCCATAGCACTTTGGACATGACTCCCCTAAATTATGCATGTGCTGCATCACAACTATTTTTTCACTTGTCTTCTTTCACCCCCCTACTTAATGGAGAGTTCTCTGAGGGCAGGGACCAGATCTTTGTTTCAGCTCAATACATGGCTATTAACAAAAGAAAGGAATGAACAAAGTTTGACTCCATCAAATTCCAGCAATATCAAAATATGCAGTTCTTTTTTTTTTTTTTTTTAAAGATTTTATTTATTTGACAGAGAGAAACACAGCGAGAGAGGGAACACAAGCAGAGGGAATGGTAGTGGGAGAAGCAGGCTTCCCGCCGAGCAAGGAGCCCGATGTGGGTCTCGATCCCAGGACCCTGGGATCATGACCTGAGCCGAAGGCAGACCCTTAACAATTGAGCCACCCAGGTGCCCCAAAATATGCAGTTCTTGCTGAATGTCTAGAAATAACACCATGGATGTAATGTGTGTGGCCGGTACATCTGGATGTAAGCCAAGGTCCAGCCAGAGTCCCCTGCCTGTCTGTGTACATCAGCCACAACCTGAGCTTCATGGATTTCTTCTGGAGCCCTCACAATCAATCCAGATGGAGGCTGACTCCTTTTAATGTCTAGGATCTCTCCGCCGTGCAGGTCATCATACCACAGCTGTTTCCAGGAAGGCCCAAATGCTCCAGCAAAAAGAATTCTCCAGACCTTATGATCACCTCAAAGTTACTCACCACTAAAACTGTACATTTAGATGCTTATGATTTATCCTCATACTCTCCTATCTTTTTGGCTCTCCTCGGTTACTTCTAAAACATTCTATTCCCTCCAGATGGCACTCTCCTTTACCCCTACCTTTGTTCCCAATACATTTCTTTACATCTGTCCTTATTTAAATTAAAATTTTCAACTCCCTACTACTCAATGATCTTTCAGAAGCACCCACATGGCAAACTCCAACTCTTGAAGATTTCAACTGGTCACTATCTTAAAATCTTTATCCAACAATTTATAGGAGTTTCCAATCTTTATCTTTGGCATTTGATCACTTACTCTGTGAAATGCCATCTTCCTGTGGCTCTTGTGACATGACTCAATGTTTCCTTCCTATTTCTGCCCATGCAAGACTTCTCTCTGGGACTCCAGAGCTGTATATCCCACTTCTGCCTGGCATAGCCGCTAAGATATCTCCCAATCCCTTCAAACCTGAGTGTTCAAAAGAGAATCTATCATCACCTCAGCACCAAGGTCCTCCTACTTCCACTCTCCGAATCTCTACCTCAGGAAAAGGTGCCACCATTTACTATTTGATATTCATAATCTCTTCCTCTCCTTCAGTTCCCACATCCAGTTGATGACCCAGTCCTGTAGGATCATTAATGTCTTCAAATCCATTACTCCTCTCCATGATCATTTCCACTACCCTGGCATAATCTCCCTGGATCACTGCAATTGTTCCCACTTGATCTTACTTTTTATAGTTATTTTAAAATACACATTTTTCAATTTCTATCTCCAGACTGCCACCTTTTTAAGTAGGTCTTTCCTAAAAAACTTACCTAAAATAAGTACCTCTCCTCATTCTGTATTACAGCAATTCTTTGGTTTCTTTCATGGCGCTTTGAAGAGTAATTATCTTATTTATAAATATATTGTTTATGACCTCTCTCCCTTCTCTACCACCAGACCCATGATGGATTAGATCATGCCAATCTTATTTAGCACTATCTCCTCTGCATAGAGCAATGATATTATACTAGCAGTTAATAAATATTCATTTAATTAATTAATCATTGTCTACTGTAGTCTAATCAATGAGCTATTCAGTTGGACATTGAACATAGCAATGTCCAAAATAGAAACACCACTACCCTCACTGAATTTACAGACTCCCTCTCTCTAGTTTACTGTCCATATTACATCTAGAGAGATTTTTCCAAAATTCCTTGCTATATTATTTCTAACTCTCTGACAGCTTTTGATCTCTCATAGGTGAAGTTCAGAATTCATTAATATGGTGAACTAGGACTTCCAATATCTAACATTTACTTACTTCCCCAGTCTCATCTCTGAACATCTAAACATTCTCATTTGAATTCTGTGCTTTAACCTGATTTTAAAAAAAAAAAAAACCTCTCTAAATCCATAGCCCATCAGGTGCTCTCTCACCTCTCAGCCTTTGTTGCAAATGTTTCCTCTCTTCTTGGCTCTTCCCCACTCTCACATCTCTAAATTAGGCTCATGTCAATTACGGTACTAGTTTGTTCAGGAAGAGTTTAAGAAGCAATCCCTGGTCTCCCTGTTATATTCCCCCACAGAACCTTTTACTTCTCTTATCATAGCACCAAGGGCCCTGAATTTAATATATAATTAAGCTCTATGACACTGTTTCCTTCACTCTTGTGGTCTTATATCACAGCATCTGGTATCAAGTTTAGCACATAGTAGAAACTCAGTAAATACTTTCCTATGAGAAACAATTAGAAATAAATCTCCAGTTAGGAATAAAAGAATAAGTTAATGAATGAGCACATGAAGGAACAGATATTAGTTAGGAGTTTATATCACCCCCCACAAGTACCTGTAAATTCAAGCTAGTTGCCATAAGGCAGAAATTTCCAAACTAGGATGTGTATACCTAAAGAGAACAGTTTTTGGTCTTTGAACTGGGTTTTGAGAGACTACCCTGGGAAATTAACCACCATGTATTCAACATGATTTTGTAAAAAAAAAAAAAAAGTTCCTCCTTTTTCCTCCTTTACTATAGCAGGAAATGGAAAAGAACATAAACCCATCCTCCCCCCACCGCAAAAAAAAAAAAAAAAAAAATCAGAGCTATGTGCTGATATTTATAGACCTAAAGCATCAGTGAGCCTGGTTTAGGTAATTCAGATATTGTCCCCAAATGGAAAAACCCAGGTCACAAACTAATTTATTTATTCGGAGCTACATTGCAAATTAGAAGGCAATGCTGAAACATATCCAAAATTGTGTCTTTTTAAAAAAGCACAGAGAAGTTGTTTTTGACTCAAGCAATTGAGGGATATTAATTCTTTGTTATTTGAATGGATCTGTCACACACTGACCACACTGTATTTGTCATTTGATATGTCAATGTGGCTAGGCTACAGTCTTGAATTATTCAGTCAAACCCTGACCTAGGTGTTACTGTGAAGGTATTTTGTTGATGTGATAAAAGTGTTTAATCAGGGACACCTGGGTGGCTCAGAGGGTTAGGTTTCTGCCTTGGGCTCAGGTCATGATCTCAGGGTTCTGGGATCGAGCCCCACATTGGGCTCTCCGCTAGCATGGAGCCTGCTTCCTCCTCTCTCTCTGCCTACCTCTCTGCCTACTTGCGATCTCTCTCTGTCAAATAAATAAATAAAATCTTTAAAAAAAAAAAAAGTGTTTAATCAGTTGATTTCAAATAAGGGAATTTTCTTAGATAATTAGGTAAGCCTGATTGCATCAACTAAATGGTCTTAAAAGCAGAGCTGAGGCATCCCTGAGAAAGAAGATATTCTGCCTGTAGATAGAATGTGCCTGAAAGCGCCAGTCTGTCCTTCCTGATGGCCTGCCCTGTAGATTCTAAACTTGCCTAGCTAGCCCCCACAATCTCATAGCCAATTGCTAGCAATGTATCTTTTCATATGTATATATCCTGATGGTCCTTTTTCTTGAGTTGAGTCCTGACTGATACACACATTGTCCTCTGGGTTATTAAGTAATTTCCTGGAAGCAAGGCTAGTTAGTGGAATGCAAAAATGAAACTGGGAAAAAAAAACTGTATAATTAACATTTAAGAAAATTTAAAAAACAAACACTGTTGTTCATTTCTTATTAGTTATTATCTGAACTATTAGTTCATAGAAGGTTAAGTGCAGTCATGGACTTTTGAAAGATATAATTTGAAATGTCTGGCGAAAGTTTGTGGGTGCTTTTTAAAAAAAAATCTATCCATTTGAGAGAGAGAGAGAGAGAGCGAGCACACTCAAGCAGGGGGGAGGGCAGAGAGAGAAGGAAAGAGAATCTACAAGCAGACTCCCTGGCTGAGCATGGAGTTTGATGCAGGGCTCAATCCCAGGACCCTGAGATCATGACCTAAGCCAAAATCAAGAGTCAGGCTTAACTGACTGAGCCACCCAGGTGTCCCAAAAGTCTATGGATACTTTTTAAATAAAAACTTAACTGGATTCTGTTCTAGCCACTTGATACATTAATTCAGCAATTAAACTGAAGCCTTAACTGGATCTCATGGTTAAAAAACAAGTCTCCTGATAATCAAATTGCTTTTATTTGGTAATATTTCTAACCTAATTAAGTGATCAGACACCTCCTATCTAAGAGACCCTAGAAAAATTTCATTTACTAATTTTTTTTCTTTTATCTTAAAATAAAAATTGTCCATCTGCTATAGCAAGTGGTTAAAAAAAAAAAAAGAAAGAAAAATCCTTTGCTTTACTTTGTTTTCTATCATCAGAGATAGGTTTGTCTCTTCCAGTTTTACTGGAGACACGCAGGTCACCAAATACTAATGACCAAATGTCAGAACTGTCAAATCTTGCCAACAATGGGGATAAAAACTCTCTGGACCAAAGACAAATTCAATAGTCATTACTTTCCAAGAACTCTAGTGATGCTTGGATTTTGAAAAATGCCATAGCAAGTTAAACCAAATGGGTCCCCCTTCCCCTCATAACTCAAATACAAAGTAGCACTGATAGTAGTTGAATGCGTCAGTGGAGCTAAAAGCAAGGGGAAGACCTGTGTAAGTAGGTTATAATTACTTTATCCTGAGAAGTTTTTTCTGAAAGAGTCACATCACAAGGGTGGTATGTGGAGCAGGCACTCTGTTTTACCCCATATGCTTAATTTATTGTGAGGTTAAAAAGGTTCTTTCTCATTCCAGCCGTGAATCTCCGTTCTTCAGTACACACACGCCTGCATGAGCACCACAGGAGCAAGAAACATAGTTCTCGGTGCCAAGCAAGCAACTCCTGCATTTGGTGGATTGTTGGATTGCCTGAAATAGTCTCTTTTATTTGTACAGATCTATTCACATTCAAGAGTAAGTGAATAAGCCCTTTTTTTGAATACTTTGCCTAGCGATAAGGTGGGTGGTAAACTCAGGATGGCTGGTAAGAGGATGTTCACTTCCACAATAGTGCCATGGTCTTGTTCTCCCCATGCTCCTCCCTCTTCCTCCCACCTCCAACCCCCTTTCTGTCCCTGACAAACCTACCCATAACCAGCCACTTCCTAGCATTATAGGAACAAAAGAGCAGCAGGTTTTTGGCCAACTCTGGTTCCAACACTGAATCGTCTTGTGTTACTACAGTGTGGTAGGCAAAGAAAGCATAGGATATAGAATTAGCATTATTATTATCATCATTATAATCTTATAGTATCTTGCGGTGTGTCTCCTTCACACTGTATTAAGAACTTCACATTTATTTTCTAGTTTAATACTACAGCAACATCACAAATTAGGGTTATTATTCCTCCTATTTCATAGATTTCATAGAACCATGAGAACACGGAGTTCAGGAACATAACTTAGAAGCTGTGAAGTTCTGGACAAATTACAAAGCTTCTGTGACTTGAGTTTCTCCCTTTCACCCTTTTAGGATTTGCTTCTAATTCTAAGCTCCTTCATTTTGATTTCTTCCGCAAACATCCCAAATCAATTTTCTCTGAGTCACTGAAAAATTCTGAACATAGAAAAGCCAAGAGAACCTCTATATTACAACTGAAAATGCAAATGTTTATAATTACCCTAATCTTTCATCTCAAAATAACAGTACCTTCAAAAAATACAATACAGTTGTTCTTCACATGTTATCACATTGTGCAGAATGGCAATGTTCCATTCCTCAAGATTCCTTTCTATTTAAAACATTATTACAATATCACTAAATTTCTTAAGCTCAATTGGACCCATAAAGCTGAAATGTTTATTTCAACCTCTACCTTCCCTACAATTCTGCCTCCACCTCCTGACATTCTAAAAAATATTTTGAGAGTAAAGTATCTACTACCCATCAGCAACAGCAGGCTGAAGTGAATCATAGATTCTAAATTAATACTAATTGGATCTATAACATAAATGAACAAAATCCTAATGAATTGATATTCACATGTCAATGATGATGCTTCAGACATTCTTAACATCCTCATTCCATGAATGAACTACAACCTTTCATCCTAAAACATCATTCTGCTTTGTACAACTTGCTTCTAGTTCATTTTCCATGAATCTTTTAAATCTATGTGGTTTTTTTTTTTCCTGAAACCCTATATAGTAGGATTAAAAGGTAACTTAAAAGCCTGGATCTATGGACTATCAATCTTTTATGTGAAGTTCCATTTCTTCTTTATTCTGTGAAATCACATTTAAAATACAAAGAAGTAATGAAGTCAGAATAGAAAAGGTTGGCAAATTTTTCCAACCTTCACCTACTTAATCAAAAATGTCCCAGATCTTTAAACCATTTGGGGACCAAGTTAATTGCATTCTCTAGGACAAATCATCCCAGGTGGATGATTTTCTATTCTTGCCTTTCTGGCTCTTAACCTAAAATTTGGAGCATTTGCTCAATTTTCTAAAAATAAAAATATCTGTTAACCACAACATGGTCACAGAAAACAGCATAGAAATGATTTGGAGCTAATGGATTAATATTTGAATTCTGGTTATCCCAATGTCAAGCTTCATACTCGGGCAAACAAAATAATTTGAGTCTCTATTTTTTGTCTATAGTGTTAATAATATCTACTTTAGGGGGCTATTGTCAGGATTAACTAAAATAATCAATATAAGATTTCTATAAACTGTAAGGACATTAAGAGTAATATACAAAGGTTACATTAATATTTTCACCCATTGATGATACTTTTATATCATTATAAAATCTTTCAAAATTTCATTGTTCTAGTCAGGTTACCTTCAGTTTTTAAAAAATTAGACTATTTTAATCATAAGCACTGGTAATTATAAAAATTTAAATGAAAAAACTAAACAGAGCTGGAGACTCAAAGTTACAGCACAAAATGAATATTTATGATTGACCAATACTGGCAGTCATTTATCTCTCTTCCAGGGAGAAATATATAATATAACATAATTTAACAACATAACAATATATTTATGTGTACATGAAATATACATATATCTATAATAAAAAGACGAAAGTCCTATCTTAACTTCGAAATGTTTGACAACAACAACAAAACTACAATAGTCAATTCTTATTCCAAGATGAGCAGAAAGGAGAAAAACTGGCCAGAAAGAAGGATAAGGTAAATTTTTATTTAGATGCTATTTTTATTAACCAAGCAAACAAAAAAGAAAGGCAACATATATGTACAGGATATTAGTCTTATTAATACTGTTTCTTTTTGTGAATAACCAAAGTTCTTTGTGAGTGACTTAAAATTGAGAAAAGATCATTCCAATAAGTTAACATTTTCTGCTTTTAGTGCATATAATACTTATTTTCAATACTAAAAAAAGTGTACAATTTTTCCAAGGGAAAGTCTTTCTCTGTTCATTTTAATAAAAGATGAACAAGTATTTCAGAAATATCAGTTTGGAAGTAGGTCACATTATTAGCCTTCTTGGGTTACCAATGTGAAGCATCAAATTGCCTGATGGGGAGATTACCTAGTTAATATGCCTGTATGATCTAAGTCATCATAACCCCTCAGGACTTGTGTCCTTCTTTACTCAACCTTCAGCTACCTATAATTCTACACAGGTGATGTCTGATGCCAGTAAATTAGGGTAACCTTTCAGGAAAAAAGAGAAGTCACAGAAGGATGACAGGGAGTCTAGGGGCTGCATACAAAAAAGAGAAAGAGGTCACTTGCGACAGAGGAGAGGAGGAAAGGAGGAAAATCATCAGAAGCTGATTGAAAGTTTCTATATATTTGAGTCTACTGTATGTCAAGGATGGTGCATTATCTCTGACTTTTTGAAAGAATTCTTTAGGGCAAACATTATAAGCGCCAGTCTGCAGACAAGAAAATACACTCAAACAACTTAACATGTAATAAATAAATAGCTTGCCATGGTCCCACAGGCACTAAGTGTTTGGGCTAGGATCCAAACCCAGATCCGTTTGTCCCCAAATGCCTTTTTCTTCTCTCTCTCATTGACACAAGTTGCCTACCTATTTTTGAGTAGCTTCTCAATTTTAAATAGATGGGGTTTTGGTAGTGGTTGACAATATTATGGCCAATATTATGACAATATCTAGGCATATCTATATGTTATATTGTATATAAATAAACAGGAAAGTTGGAGTTGAAGTATCACTTAACTAATAACTGTGCAAGTACTTGAAACAGAGCTCTGGGAAAAGATTACTTGAAAGACCCAACAACTTCTAAGGCTGTATCTTAGGACTAATGGGATCAAATCTATTTTAGAGAGAGACAGAAAGAGACAGAGAGGGAATATCAGTGTGTGTGTGTTAGCCAAACTCCATGGGACCCCAAGACTACTTACCAATCTAGCCACAAGAAGCCAGAAAGAGAATAATATATAAGCATAGCTTTGTAACCTATTAAGGAATAATAACCTTGTCCACTGGTCATAGTTAGATCTCAGGACACTTTCCCCTTCAGTGGGACTGTCTATGAAGAAGGCAGGGGACTAGCAGTGGGACTGGTCTGAAAAAACATGAATAAAATCGCCCTTCTCTCTCAAGGTGCGCAATTTTCTCCCCCTGTGGCATTCATTCTACCTCCTGCTTCTGAATCTGTTGTTCCTCACCACATTTCTGCCTTATACTCAAAAGCAAAAAAGGCCCCTAACATAAGGTCCTAAAATGATTGTCCTAATTTTATTTCCTAGAATAGTTAGTCATGCTGACCATGCCTTACAGATGCCAACCATTCTCTTGTGTATGGCACACTCCGTTCTCCAAACTCCTTCTACATTAACTTAAAAGATTCCACATCCTATAGAGATCAGAGAAACATGATTATGCTACCATAATGGGACTTCTGCTCCCGCTGCACTAGGAAAGCATACCCATGACTTTACACATGCCCGTATATGTGCAACATATACGAAGCAGCAGGTGAGTGGACAAATATTAATTGGGGAAAGCCAAAGCTGACCCCCACTTTGGTTACAATTCAAAGATGATATAGTGCTTTTAGTTTGCCTTTACAAAACCTATGTGTCCCAGAAAAGGATTGAAAACAGACAAAGGGCTGGATCTGACTTAGAAAGGAAGAAAAAGTAAAGCAATTTAACTTCAATGTGACATTTCTAAGTATAGTTATTGAAGATTTTTTGCCCTTCTGCACTTAATTCCTCAGGGAGAAGAATACATTGCATTGTTGTGATAACAATTCAGGTCCTGACTGACTTAACTAAAAAATAAACTTTAAAAATTTCCACGTAAGAATTCACCAACCTTTGGCAACTTTCACCATGCTATTTCTGTGGCTTTAATCTTTTGAATCAGCTGTCGGATCAGCTAGCCATTAAGTTTGCTTCTTAGATTTTCACTCACCTGAAATATACATGCTGAGTTAAATAAATCCTCAAAAAAGAATAAAGAAAAAGTAGAACACTGTAAAGCTTCCCAGAAAATAAATGTTACCTTTTAAAACAAATTTTGTATGCTATGAAAGAACTTAAGACAATGGTTCAAAAGGAAAAAAAAAAATGGCTCTGTAAAAAAAGGGAATCATAATCCAATGATTTTTTACGAATTTAAAAAATTTGAAAATTTTTTTTAAAAATTTTAAATTTTAATTTTTTTTAATTTAAAAAAAATCTTTGAATATTAAAAAGATTCCGTACTTTGGAACATCTTAAATTGAACTTCAAGGCATCCCAAAATGCCTTTAACTGAAGACCTTTAACAAACTTAACTGAAAATTAAAGGTTTCAGTTAAATTAGTTTAACTAATTTTCAGTTAAAAACTTCATTAATTAGAAGTAGCTTAAATTATCAAAATAATGAATCACTGGATATTTTTAAATACATGTATTTTTCATGTATTATTTTATTAATTAACAAAACACTACATAACACTGTGTAAAGGGACCCCCTCTGTGTAAGAGCTAAAATGCAAGAGCCCTATAAAGACAGAGCCCCAGTCCTCTCAGGATATTAGGATACATGAACTACAAAGGTAGGCTCTAGAGTGGCCAAAAACAGGGCTACTGCCTTACATCTCATCTCTGTTCCTTGTACCTATTCTAGAACTCTCAACACACACACAAAAGCACCCCTGCTGCATTTTCATGATGGTGAGCACATGGAACCAAGGTTTTAAATTGCTTCAAGTTTTATTTTTATCATTATTATTATTATTATTTTGTAATTAACAAATTAAGGGTTTCCTTTATAACTTTTTTACATTATTAATTTACTTAGTAAACTCTTTTTAAGGAACACTTAAATCTTAATTGTTTCTGAATTACCATAAAAATTACTGATATTTGTTATAAAGAAGTTCTCAGCAGGGGCACAACATACTCTAATTTCAGGCCCACCCACCAATGTGCTACCCTGGGTACACCCATCCATACTCATCTCATGGACACTATGAAGATACACAAAAAGGTAGAGGGTAGACTAAGTGTTCTGCAAATTATTTTATTACAGTTACATGAGATCATTCCAAATGAGAGTGTGTTTATTCAGAAAATTGAAGGAAAATACGTCCAGATGGAGATTTTTTCTGGGCTTATATGTACTTTTTGTGCTAACTTAGAAAGCTTATAAAATTAGGGTAAATTGGCAAGAGCTTTCATCAGTAAAAACCTTTATGCTACAGTATTCCTGCCCATTGCCTTTTTATAGCATTTTAAATGGGAATAGTAGATTCGCATTTTTCTCTCTTCACTAACATCATCAAGAAGCCCAAAAATAAGAGGTTTGTGAAGTTCCTGCTAATCCACCTTATAAATTAACACGTAGAAGGAAGACTGGCTGTTATCAGTTTGACAGTATCTAGTTATCACTTCTTTGAAAGCTGTAGGTGCATGCAATTAACACTCAATAAGAACATTATATTCAAAAATAACACAATCTACATGTGTTGAAGAACAACGGAGTTCATTCTGATGAAAAGTTTGGCGTAAATAGTGACTGAAGAAAATATACTTCTTATTGATGTGACAAATTTTTGCTATCCCCACACTCAAAGGATAAGAGAATTAACAGAGTGACTAGTTAGTTAACACTCCAGCGATCCAATTTGGGGGGAATTTCGGTAAGAGATAAAGTGGGTCATAATCTTTTCTAATTTTTCTCCTACCTGTGGAATTCAAATTTAGAATATAGAATCAAGTTTTAGAATTTCGAGAAGTCTTAAGAACCATGTTAAATAAAAGTTAGCTAGGGTTCCTCTGTACATACTATGCTTCAGACACAAGTCAGATAATCTCTGGAAACAAGTTTAGGTACCATCAAGCCCACTGATTTGTAAACTTAGCCGTAGTAGAAACAGCTGGCTGTCCACAGGAGAAATTAGCACTCCTCATTCCAGCATAAAGTTGTCACCGGGATGTGGCTTCAGGGCCATGTTTCCCACACTCCTTGAATCTAGGTGTGTCATCTGACCGAGTTCTAGTCAATGGGATCTAAGAGAAAGCAATGAGTGCCACTCC
>CM053608.1:15540905-15578503 GCA_028646535.1 Procyon lotor
TCTCTCTCTCTGTGTCAAATAAATAAATAAAATCTTTAAAAAAAAAAAAAATTTAATTAAAGAATGAATATTTCTGGTTGGTCTTCTTTCAGACACATAGTAGGATTACACTTCCCTTCATAAGACTGTATCCAGCAAAATGTGAGTAGAAGCTATGTGGTCTCTTCAGGGTGAAAGTTTTTAAAGGAAACACTTGAATTAATGCAATCCTGTTTCCATATTAACCATCAGTCTTACAGATCATGAAAGCTTCATCAAGCTATACATTCCTGAATGAAAACAACAGGAAGCAGAACTCCACAAACCTAAGCAATGTGAGGGGTGCCTGGGTGGCTCAGTAGGTTAAAGCCTTCTCCCTTGGCTCAGGTCATGATTTCAGGGTCCTGGGATTGAACCCCGCATCAGGCTCATCAGGGAACCTGCTTCCCTCTCTCTCTGCCTGACTCTCTGCCTACTTGTGATCTTTCTCTCTCTCCCTGTCAAATAAATAAAATCCTAAAAAAAAAAAAAAAAAAAAAAACACAACTTGAGCAATGTGAGCAAAAAATAAATTCTTGTTGTTTTAATCCACTAAGATGTTAGAGTTGCTTTTTACTACAGCAGAACATAACCTGTCTAACTAATACAAGATACATAGTTACAGGAAATCAATGCTTTGCTTACTATAGGCATTGCATAAATATCTGGTTAATGGAACTGAATTCATGCAGGTACTTTAGTGTCAAGTAACAAAACTTCAAGTCAAAAAGAATGCAGTTAAGTGAATTCTCACAGCATTCAATTAGTTCTGATCCAGATAATCCATATATAGGTAATTGGAAAAGAGATATCAGCACAAGACTAGAATATTTCTCAATAGTGTTAACAATAGAACTTTAGGTTTTCTTAGAAAGCAGTGAGTTTTCAATCAAGCCAAAACAAAATGAATATGAGGCACTGAACAGAGTTCTGCTTTGGAAGGGAAGTTGAATGAAATTACTATTACATTTTCTTCTGATTCAAAGATTCTCTGATTGCAATGATCTCCCCCTCTGTCTCTTTCAGATTGATTTACAACAAGATAGGTAGAAGCTAAGTGTCTAGGCTGAACCCAAGATTTATGATAATCCTATTAAACTTTATCATCTGGCAAGTATTATTATATGTCTTAGGTGACCCATTTGAGTATTGAATTCCTGGCTAAATCCAGCGTGTTCCAGGTCCTACATTTTACAGTGCTTCAGGGTGCTCAGTGGGGAGGAGACCTATTTAATTGCCGACTCCAATTGTGATTTACAGACTAAATGACCTGATTATTGCCATACATCCTAAGGTATACATTTCTATTTTCAACTTTGTTCCTCATTTTATAGAAACCACACAAAGAGCTTATCAAAATGTAAATGTTTTTGCCATAAGCAAGAGACAAAGGTTAGGGTTGTAATTAGAACTGCCAACATCAGGAGTCAGACTAAGGAGAGAAAACTGATTAAGAAAAAAAAAGTACCTGAATTAGACAAGATAATGCCAAGCAGTCACATAAGCACAAAACCTCTAAATGGTGATCCCAAAATTACTTAAGAGAGGTATAAAAAACAATTTTAAGACCTCACATACAAGACATACAAGGCATAGAAAAGAAACACAGGGACCTCTTTATAGATAGAAATTAAAATTTAGGGATCTATTTCATGTCATTTAGCTGTCTTCCCACCGTCGTTGTAGCTGATTTCCAGACCAATAACTACCATTTTTTACTGTTTTATCAGCTAATAGTCATGTCTCCTTCCCACCATCACTTTTTTTTTCTTTTTACCTCAGTGCAACCCTAAGAATTGGGAAGTGGGATAGAAAAGAACGTTGTCTTCCAAAATCTATTCTTCTCTTCTTGCATATTAAGAGTTCCTACTTGAACAGAACACATAGCCAACCAAAAGAAAAAATTAATTTCTCAATCTCTCATGGAGATTGTAACAAAGTTCTTCTCAATAGGATGTGAGGGAAGTGATAACTATGTACAACTTCCATGTCCTGTTCTTGAAGGAAGAAGATCTCCGCCTGTTTCCTTTTCCATTTCCAAAACTGGAACAGGAATGGCATAGTGAGCCCCCTCCCTTGAACCCTGCAGATGGGAACAACATCACAGGAGATGATCAAACAACAAACTGGATGAAACCAGAATCTCTAGAAGACCTTATAGAGTATAGAGCTCCCCTACTAACCTTGAATTGCCTAACTCCAGATTGTTAAGTGTTTCATTTTTATTGTCATAACTAAATTCATATTCTAATTAATAAGGCAAAATAAGTATTCCTATTAACAATTTTATGAGGAAATATTGATACCCAGTTTGCTTAGGATACTTGATCATTGTTTAGTGCCTTTCTCCAAAAAAAAGCATTAGAGTGGAATGTTTTATTGATTTAACCCCAGCACATATTACTTATTTTATCATTTTATCTTCAACCACCACATCTCATTCTGATCCAAGGGAAAAAAAAAAAAACCTGATATACCAATCTGCAATGCTAGAAATGGGTATTCATTTCATTCAGCAAGCTAAGAAAAACTTTTTCTGAGAATGGATCCTACAGGAATGAGCTAATATCCAAAACTTTAGAGCACATTATGTAGAGGTTTGTCAAGTATTTTATTTAAAGAACAACAAGAAAGGGCAAGTAATCATTGCCATTAGAGTTTTGCCTGTTCTAATAGGACATGCAAATGAATGATTTTTTGAAGTATATTTCTAATTCAGATAATTCTGCTTGTACAGCTGTAACTGACTTGAGGAGAACTGAGGGATGAAATTAGCTAATTTCTTGCAATCAAGACAAATTCAAAAAAGGAAACGTTTTATCCACCTGTCATTTGGAAACTTTTTACTGAAGAGAATTCTAGAAAACACATTTCAAAGAAAAACAATTTGGAGGAAAAAAATCATGCTAGCAATTAGGCTTCTTGTCTTTCTTGCTTATTAATGAAATAAATCTGTTTGCAAACTCTAGACTGTAAAACTGTGTGGTTAACCATAAGACAATTTTTAAAGTATATCCTATGAAAATAAGATGTAGGTGGAAAGGCAAAGTTGAAAGTAACAAAATGGACTAAAATTTTTTGTGCCATGTACAATCAGTTTCTTTTACTTTCAGTGGAATGAGAACTTCTTGAATGAACTATGGAAATGCTTGGTATAACTCTTCAAAACATTTTTTATGACTAAAACACTTATCCCTTTCTCAATTATTCTTCCTCTTTAATGATCTCCTTGCTTCATTTATATCCCCATAATTCTACTCACATGTGTTCTAAGAACAATCTCTTTTTTAGAACAATCTTTAATTTACTCTAACTATACTCTTTCCATCCATTTTTATTTAATAAAGGACTTATACTCAAAATTGGTTACAAATTGATTACCATTGTCAATCCTCCTAACTCAGTGTTTGTCCACTTCCTAGTCTCACCTGTCACTAGACTTAGATATTCAGTCCACAGTACATTTGACAAAGGAAGGAAAAGGAGTTAAAACTATTCTACTTACCAGTGGTCTGGGAGAAGGAAAAAATTAATAGCTTAAGCTATAATATTTTGAGTCAACCTATGAATTTCTAACACTGCTGTTATTATGATCTCTATCAATATTTTTCCAGTGGAATTCAGTCAACAAAAATATATTAAAAGTGGCTATTACATACCAAGTGCTATACATATAGTAGGAATACAACAGTAATCATGGTGAAGTGAACTTGTATTCAACACAGTGATGAATTAAGGATATACATCTTCTGGGTGTTGAGCTTTTTTTTTTAAAGGTAAATTACATTGTTTTTTATTTGATTGTTATCAATAAATATTTATAAGCACCAATTTCATGTTAGACACTGTACCAGGCACTGAGTACTCAACAGACATGTCTTCTAACCATAAGTTCATTATCACAGTAGGCTCATTTCCTACTCATTTCCTGAACATGCCCCCTAGTCTGGAAATTCTCCATCTTCTTCCTTCTATCAAGAAATTTGGGTGTTGAGTTTGATAAGTCCTTCATAGATCTTGTATACCAGCCCTCTGAAAGGATGAATACCTACCATTTACATCGACATGGATAGAAGTGGAGGGTAATATGCTAAGTGAAATAAGTCAGAGAAAGATAATTATCATATGGCTTCGCTCATATGTGAAATAAAAGAAATAGTGCAGAGAATTATAGGGGAAGGGAGGGAAAACTGAATAAGAAGAAATCAGAGAGGGAGCCAAATCATGAGAGACTCTTGACTCCGGGAAAGAAACCAAGGGTTGTGGAAAGGGAGGTAGATGGGGGGGATGCGGTAATTGGGTGGTGGGCATTAAGGAGAGCACGTGATATGAAGACCACTGGGTGTTATACCCAACTAATGAATCACTAAACACTACACCAAAAACTAATAATGTACCATATGTTGACTAACCGAATTTAAATTATATAAAAAAAGGATATACATAGTCTTTCTTTCCTTTTCTCATTTGAAAACTGGCAGTTACTTTGATTTTTTATTTATCTTGAATGTGTTCATAAGTTAGGGTGATGGCATAAGACATATTTTGTTTAGTGAATTGGAACTTCATTATTCACTGCCTCAAAAACTTCATTTTTCCACCACTACTCTTTGGAGAGTTTACGGGGTTTTGTTTTTGTTTTCTTTCTTTTCTTTTCTTTTCTTTTTTAGAGGTGGCAAGTTATGTGTGAACATTTCAAGTTTCCGACCCTCCTTCTAACCTCATTTTGAATTCACTGCAATCTCTTGCTGAAACTTATTTGTTATCCATGTGCACTACACATCTATTTGTGGACCTAAGGTGTGTACTGCAAATTATCCTCAGTGGATGGGCAGTGAAAACAGTGTCATTCTTTTTTTGGCTTAAGTGTTCCTTAGTAGATGTTTTGTTATAATTTTATATTTCATAATCCTATGAGTTTTGAGTATCTTACACATTGAGGTTATTTCTAGTTGGACCAGGGTTACATATATTTTGGGATTATAACTAGAGTTAATCAGTAAGGTCTATTTTTTAAGATATTCATTGAAAGTGAGTTCCTACTCAAAAGCTGATTTTGCTTCAGGCCATTAGATTAGTACTATTTTCTTAGAGTAGTACTATTTTCTTAGATAATTTTATAGCTAAAGTTCAGCATGTGAAAAGAAAAACCAGCCTTTGGGCTGGAAAGAATAAAGTAAAACAAACTAGTGAAGTTCCTATGCAGAAAACCAATTTTAATAAAGTTTACATTCATGACATTTGGGTGCTATGTCCATCTTTTTTTAAAAAATGAAAATTACTAAAGTTGTGACACATTTTAGGACAAAATAAAGCAAAAAAGTGTTAGCTCTTTCTTAAAATAGCAAGGAATTGATACCAACCCATACAATATAGATTTCACTTTAATTCTCCCAAGGGCTCTAAGATCTAATTTGCTTTGTGTGTAAAGGAAAAAAAAATTCATCTGTTTTTAGAAGAGATAATTCTCTTCTAAGTATAACTTATGATCTGAGAATCAATGAACACTATTTTTCTCTCCTGCATAATCAGGATCTTCAGAATAATATAGATCAGTTTTGAACAAAGATCAGTTTTGCCCTTTTAGCATCAACAGAACAAAGATCAGTTTTGCCCTTTTAGCATCAATGATAATAATGTGTAATTAGAAAACTCAGTTCCTGATATAAACAGTAACAAAATCTAGTAAAACCCTTACATAACATGGTCCTATAATGTGAACAAAATCAGTTAAAATAAAACATCTGGATAAAATAAGCATGACCTAAAGAAATAATATAAAAATGTAAATAACATTTTACAGAGATTTATAAAAACTCTTAAAAGATAAAGGAATAAAAAATAGGAAAATTGAGGGTTCTGAGTTCTAACATGAGGCACGTTCTTGACTCTATACAATTCAAACAAAGGCATCTTATCCTTCGATTTTCTCCCATGTAATCTGCAAGCCTTGTCTTGCCTATAGAAACCAGTGCTTTTCTGGGGTCTGAGATATTCTTGCTGCCTTAGGTCCTGATTATGGTACCAGTGTTAGTCCTGAGAATGCACATACATATAAGAAAAGTTTTCAATTAGCAATAATCATGCCTCGAGGATAAACCTCATTGGCTACGATACTGCCACTGTGCAAAGCTGCACATACATATAAGAGAACTGATTTTATTTTCTTCAACACACTATATTCTCCCAATTTGTATAATTGATATTCTCTGGTGGTTTGTAGTCTGCTACTTTACTTCTTATCTGAAAATAGGTTACTAAGAGTCCATGTGTCTGGATTTTGACCACTGTCTATTTCTTAAAAGAATCTCTTCCAAGTCAATATACTCATTTTCACTCCTATAGTTACCCATTTTCACTCCATTTTCACTCCTATAGTTCCAGCCCAGATTAAAATCCTTCCTTGGATGTACTTATAGCTTTGAATTAAAATCGCAGGGCTGGCTGCTCCTTCCTTACTCAGCTTTACTCTAAGCAGTGCCAGTGAATGAAGTATGTAATAAAACAGTGGAAAAGTTGGTCTAGAGCAGATAGATCCAAAATGAATACATCAACACAATGTCCAATTAGGCATTTAGTATCCAAGAGAACAGACTTTCAATGGGCAAATTATTTTTAAAAATGATACAAAATGTAGATGACCAAGGTCATTATCAACAATGATTAATCATGTTGACAATATTTGCCCTTGCTATAATATGAAGAAAATGGTACTTTACCTCTGTGGTCTTAATCCCCAAAATCTACAACTGTAGTCAATTATGAAAAAAAAATCAGACAAGCCTGAGTTGAAGAACTTTCAACTCAGAAAGAACTTTCTATTGTTTTTGAAGTTTTTGAAGAACTTTCTACAAAATATCTAACCAATATACCTCAAAACTGTGAAGGTCATCATATATAAGGCAAGTCTGAGAAACTGTGACAGCCAAGAGGAGCCTAAGGAGATATGACAGCGAAATGTAATGTGGTACCCTATACAGAAAATGGACAAGAGGTAAAAACTAAGACAATCGGAATAAAGTATGGATTTTAGTTAATAATTATCAATACTGATTCATCAACTGTAACAAAAGGGAAGATGTTAAGAGAAATTGAGGGCTGAGTTTATAGGGGATACCTATACTATCTTGGCAATTGTTCTGTAAATCTGTTCTAAATACAGTAAAATTGTCCTAAAAAGTAAAGTTTATCAAAATAACACACAAAAGGGAAGAATTCTATAGGTCTATTATAAAAATAAATTATCTGTATGCCTATAGGGTTCAGTACTTACATGACTAAGAATTGGCTGTTCATTTTCCCGGGCTGAAACTTGGCTTTAAAATGTGTTTTTTGGGACACCTGGATGGCTCAGTGGGTTAAAGCCTCTGCCTTCAGCTCAGGTCATGATCTCAGGGTCCTGGGATCGAGCCCCACATCAGGCTCTCTGCTCAGTGGGGAGCCTGCTTCCCCCTCTCTCTGCCTGCCTCTCTGCCTACTTGTGATCTCTCTCTCTGTCAAATAAATAAATAAAATCTTTAAAATAAATAAATACATACATACATACATACATACATAAATAAAATGTGTTTTTTAAGGCAAAGACTAGAAATGGCCAAACTGAAATCTCAAAAACACTGACGTTTAATGAGAACATCAGTAAAAACAATCCAATGAAAGTAGAGACACCATGTAAATAATGGTAACTGAGAAAGTGATTAAATTATTGTTATCAAAATATCACTCATAAGTTATTCAGTTTAGAATAGTTTCAAATATGTCAATATCAGGTTTTAACGTGATATAAAAATTCTGAAGCAGAAATTCAAGAACGTGAAACATATGAAAAAATATAAACACATTGAGAATTACAGATAATAACAGAGCCAGATCTTTTAAATACACATTTCATAGTGTCCTAGAGGAAAGAGAAGACATTTAACTTGTGCAAACTATTTCAGAACCTATCAAATAGAAAGAAAATGAAAAGAATCTAAAATTTTTAAGTTTAAAAAGTGACTCAGCCTATTCTATTCTAGTCTGCTGAGTTGTCAGAGAAAGTCACAAAGGGAATACATGTCAACTCTTGTTACTCCACCAGGTTGGGATTAGGAAATCATTTGTTGGAACAATGCTCTAAAGGTCAGACATAGAGGACTCACTTACATCGCTCATTCCTCTCCTGGTGCTGTGTTAGGAAAATAATATATAGACTTGAAGCCAAATACTTAATGCTTTAAGAAGAAAAGAAAGCTCAGAGTAAGTCTATTCGGTAATATAACTAAAATTTACAGCTAACTTGTATTACTTTAACAATCTGCAGGGAAATTCTATGAAGCATTTAGATTCTATTATCTTCATTCAAGGTTGCAATAGCCCAATGTGGTGGGTACTGGTATTGGTGCCATTTTGCAGAAAGGTTACAGAACTTATTCAAGATCTCTTTAGCAATGACTATGGAACCCGGGGTTATAACCCAACTATTTCTGATTCTTATAGCTGCTAGTCAAAAATTATTCTATTAATTATTTGATGTAATTCACTGGTCCATTTAGAGACATAAGTTAGTTAAAAGATTTAATTATCTTTTCTAAGAATTTACTAAAATAACTAATTATTTGGTATATAATAGGTATAATCTCCTTGCTTGGGAAACATGAAAGAACTATAATATTTAATTTATCTTGAAGGGAAGCTTATAGATTTTTTTTGTTTTCAAATATTTTTGAACTGTTGATTCTACAGAGGATAGATCTAAGTGATCTAAACCAAAATTTTAGTAAATCGGTATCTCTGAGTCTTCAGTACTGATTTCCTCAACCCAGTTGCCTGGAGAAGCCCATGATGAGAGGTTAAAACTATACTGTGCTTTTTAATCCTCAAAATGAAGGTGAGTCTACTGATCCATCAACTCTAAAAGAATAATTACAAAATATCATAACTTAAAATCATGCAGACCAACAGATCTTCTAATACAGTAATTTCTCATAGTTCCTGATAGGTGGTTCTGTAATTTCTGCTTGACTATTTCTAGTTAAAAGAGTCTCACTAACTTTAGAGAAACATATCTTATTGAATAATCATAACTGCCATCATTTAAGTGTTTACCATGTGTCAGGTACTAAACTGGACTTATCTAATATCAAGTACATATATATATTTTAAAGATTTATGTATTTATTTGAGAGAGAGAGCAGGGGGAGGGGCAGAGAGAGGGAGAGACAGAATCTCAAGCAGACTCCCCACTGAGCATGCAGCCTGATGCAGGGCTTGATCCCATAACCCTGAGATCACCTGAGCTGAAACCAAGAGACAGACTGAGTCACCCACGTGCACCTCATGTATGTACTGAATACCTACTAAGTACCCAGCATTGTTATAGCAGTACTAGAAATTCAGCAATGAGCTAAACAAAAGTCTTTTCCTTATCATGGTTACATTTTACCATTTAAATGACAAGATAACTAAAAAGATGGGTACTATATTTAGTACCAATATTTGTCTCTTTTAAAAGTGAGGAAAGAGGTTTAGAGGTTTTCCCAAAGCCACAATGTTCCTATAACATATAGATATACATAAAACAAATGTTATGGTATGTTTTGTAAAATATAGCAGGATATTTCCAAAGCCTAATGTAGCCCATATTATCTTTAAGGAAGATATTAGCCCTGGGATGCCTAGGTGGCTCAGTCATTGGGCATCTGCCTTCAGCTCAGGTCATGCATGGTCCCAGGGTTCTGGGATCAAGCCCCTCATCAGGCTACCTGCCCAGTGAGAAGCCTGCTTCTCTTTCTCCTGCTCTTCCTGCTTGTGTTCCTTCTCTCACTCTCTGTCAAATAAATAAATAAAATCTTTAAAAAAAAAAAAAGAAAAAGAAAGACATTAGCTCTTTCTTTTTTATTTTGTTAATATATTTTTTTAAAGATTTTATTTATTTATTTATTTGACAGAGAGATCACAAATAGGCAGAGAGGCAGGCACAGAGAGAGGGGGAAGCAGACTCCCTGCTGAGCAGAGAACCCGATGTGGGGCTCCATCCCAGGACTCTGAGATCATGACCTGAGCCAAAGGCAGAGGCTTTAACCCACTGACCCACCCAGGTGCTGCGACGTTAGCTCTTTCTTATGTCACTAGGGGATATACCATTCACATATTTTCCTTTTCACAGAAATTGTGTATGAAGAATTAAAAATTCCAGTTTGTGAATAAAAAAAAAATCCAATGAACCAGAAGAAGATATTTTGGATTTATGAGATGGATTCTGCATTTGTACTTCTCTGTATTATATTTTTTTATTTTTACTATTTACCATTTTAAAGGAATACGGACAAAGTCAAACGAACTTCTACAAAGTAAAATATTCCTGTTTTTAACGTACTGCCATCTTCAAGGTCTTATGGATAATATAAAAAATCTAGCCAAGAAACATTACATATATAGTATATTAAGACAACTGGTGATAGGCCTTCCCAAAGTTTTTTAAATGGATGACATTTAGAAAAAAGTAGGGTTGCATTAAGTGTCTTCTAAAATTTTCCAAAAATTCAAGTGATAGCAGCTAGCAGAGGATATTTATGTCCTCTAATGATAGCAGTGCAAAAGTTTCATTTTGATTCTTACTTTAACCTTATTATCATAGTATCTTTAAAAACAAGACCATGACATGACTAAGAACCAAACTTATTTTTAAAAGATGAGCTACAAATACAAGTACTGTGGTTCTGTTTATATTACTGTAATAGATAGTTTCTTAAAATAGTTTTACATTCTAGTATTCATTTTCTCATACAATTCCCTCCCCTTGAGACACTGACCTTGCAATATGCTTCTAATGAAGAGAACACGGCAAAAGTAACCTAATTCCATGATTAGGTTACAAACAGATCATCACTACTTCCATCTCTCTCTCCCATTCTCTCTCTTGTTCTGTGTTACTGTTTCTCATTCTTGATCTAGAGAAGCCAGATGTCCTGTGAACTGTCCCATGGAGAGGTCCATGTGGCAAGAAACCATCTCCAGCAAACAGCCAGCAAGATCTTAGATCTGGCAATAGCCAAGTGAGTGACTTTGTAAGCATATTCTCACCAAGTTGGGCTTTGAGGAAATAAGATGTTGGAAAGATAAACATTTAGCATTCCACAAGTCTTCCTCTACAGAAAGTCAAGCTTAGCAAACACCTTTCTTTCTTCACAGAAAACTCAACACATAAAGCCTAGAGGATACAAGTATAAACACCACTAACTCAATAACCTTAAGTATAGATAATAAACTCAGTGTTATCCTTTTGAAATTGTAAGCTTCATTAAGTGATTTCATAACAATCAACGTAAATTTTTCCAAGAGGATGTAGTGGCAAAAATCACTAAATTGATTTAATAATTTTCAATACTCTATTTTGGCAAAACATGCAAGCAAGCTACTCTTCTGTAATACACCCTGGGGATATTGCGGGTTCAGTTCTAGACCACTTCAATAAAGTAAATATTGCAATAAAGCAAGTCAACTAAATTTTTGGTTTCCTAGTGCATATAGAAGTTGTGTTTATACCATACTGTAGTCTATTAATAAAGTGTGCAATAGCAGCATGTTTTTAAAAACCACAAGGTATATACCTTAACTTAAAAAGACTTTATTACTAAAAAATGCTACCCATCTGTGCTCTCAGTAAGTCACAATCTTTTTGCTGGTGGAAGGTCTTGCCTCAATGCTGATGGCTTCTGACGGATCAGAGTGGTGGGTCCTGAGGCTGTGGCAATTTCTTAAAATAAGAAGACAATAAAGTTTGCCACATTGATTGACTCTTCCTTCAAGAATGATTTCTCTGTAGCATGTGATGCTATTTGATAGCCTTTTATTCACATTAGAACTTCTTTCAAAACTGGAGTTAAGAGGCACCTGGGTGGCTCAGTCGTTAAGCGTCTGCCTTCGGCTCAGGTCATGATCCCGGTGTCCTGGGATCAAGCCCCACGTTGGGCTCCCTATTCTGCGGGAAACCTGCTTCTCCCGCTACCATTCCCTCTGCTTGTGTTCCCTCTCTCGCTGTGTTTCTCTCTGTCAAATAAATAAAATCTTTAAAAAAAAAAACAAAACGAGTTAATCCTCTTAAGTTCTGTCACTGCTTTAAACTATATTTATGTAGTATTCTAAACCCTTTGCTATTATTTCAATAATCCTCATAGCTTCTTCTCCTGGAGTAGATTCCATCTCAAGAAACCACTTTCTTTGCTTGTCCTTAAGAGGAAACTCCTCATCAATTCAAGTTTTATCACGAGAATGCAGCAATTCAGTCATATCTTTAGGCTCCCCTTCTAATTCTAGTTTTCATGCTATTTCTACCACTTCTGTAGTTACTTCCTCCACTTGAACCCCTCAAAGTCATCCATGAGCATCAGAATCAACTGCTTCCACACTCCTGTTAATGTTGCCATTTTGAACTCTCACCACGAATCATGAATGCTCTTAATGGAATCTAGAATGGTGAATTCTTTTCAGAGAGCTTTCAATTTACTTTGCCCAATTCATCAGAGGAATTACTATGGCAGCTATACCTTTACAAAAAAGTATTTCTTAAATAATAAGACTTGAAAGTTGAATTAATCCTTTTATCCATGGGCCACAGAATGGATGTTCCTTCACAGGCATAGAAACAACATTAATCTCATTGTACAATTCCAACAGAGCTCTTGGGTGACCGGGTGCATCATCAGTAAGCAGTACTATTTTGAAAGAAGTTTTTTTTTCTGAGCAGTAGGTCTCAACATTAGGCTTAAATATTCAGTAAACCATGTTGTAAACAGATATGCTGTCATCCCATCTTTGCTGTTCATTTACAGAGCACAGGCAGAGTAGATTTAGCATAGTTCTTAAGGGCCCCAGGATTTTCAGAATAAATGAGCTTTGGATTCAACTTTAAATCACCAGCTGCATTAGCCCCTAATAAGAGAGTCAGTCTTGCTTTTGAAGCTTTGAAGCCACGCATGGACTTCTCTCTAGCTATGGAAGTCCTAGATGGCATCTTCTTCCAACAGAAGGTTGTTTCATCTACATGAAAATCTGTTGTTTAATGTAGCCACCTTCATTACAATCTTAGCTGGATCTTCTGGATAACTTGCTGCAGCTTCTACATCAGCACTTACTGCTTCACCTTGCAATTTTATGATATGGATATGGTTTCTTTCCTTAAACCTCATGAACCTACCTCTGCTAGCTTCGAACTCTTCTTTTGCAGTTTTGCCACCTGCTAAGCCTTCACAGATTTGAAGAGAGTTAGGGTCTTCCTTTGGCTTGGGCCTGGGTAATGTTTTAGCTGATTTGATCTTCTATCCAGACCACTAAAACATTCTCCGTAAAAGCAATAGGACTGCTTCACTTTCTTATCTGTATGTATGTTCACTAAATTAACATTTTTAATTTCCTTCAGGAATTTTTACTTTGCATTCACGACTTTGCTAACTGTTGGACACAAGAGGCCAAGCCTTTGGCCTATCTCAGCTTTTGACATGCTCACTAAGCTTAATAATTTCTAGCTTTTTGACTAAAAGTAAAAGTCCTCTGGCTTAAACATTTATAGGCCCTTATAGGGTTCTTTTTTTTTTTTTTTTACATATGTAACTTTCTTTTTTTTTTTTTTTATTAATTTTTATTAACATATAATGTATTGTTTGCCCCAGGGTACATGTCTGTGAATCTTCGGGCTTACACATTTCACAGCACTTAACAGCACATACCCTCCCCAATGTCCACAACCCAGCCACCCTATCCCTACCCACCCCCACCCCCCGGCCACCCTTAGTTCATTTCTTGAGTCTAGGAGTCTCTTGTGGTTTGTCTCCCTCCCCTTCCCTTCCTGTTTCTTAATTGGCTTAATTTTCAACATAAAGCAATATTTCCTGTGCCTCCAGCAATAGGGAGGCCTGGGAAGAAGGAGCAAGAAAGGAGAATGCTTGGTCAGTGAGCAATCAGAATACATAAATTTATCAATTTAGTTTTCTCCTATATATATATGGCTAGTCTTGCCCCCAAACAATGACAGTAGTAACATCCAAGACTACTGATCTCAGATCACCGTAATAAATATAATAATTAAAAGTTTGAAATATTGTGAGAATTACCAAAATGTGACACAGAGATACGAAGTGAGCAAATGCTATTGGAAAATGATGTGACAGACTTGCTCGTAGCAAGGTTGCCACCAACCTTCAATTTATAAAAAATGCAGTATCTGTGAAGTGTAATAAAAGAGAAATGCAATAAAATGAGGTGTGCCTGTACTTTGTTACTAAGACATTTTTTGCAATTCTGGCTCCCTTGAGTTTTTAGCTAGGTTTGCAATCCTTACAGGAATTGACTAGAGTGAATTTTAATAACTATACAATGTGCTACATTTGGTGAGGAAGGAAGAAAAACATATACCTGTTTATCTCCTCATTAGAGAGGAATGCCAAACCCAGACGCCCTTTAGGTCATACTCCCTACTTATTGTGTGGTGTTATCATAAATCCCTGAAGCTGCATCTACAATTTGAAAAACTGCCTATGGTAATTTCTTGGAAGTATACTTTTGCAAGAAGAAAATTATTACTATGAAAAAAGTGTAAAAAGGAATGTTCAAAGCACGCTTTTTTTCAATCTTCAATGTTATTTTAAAAAGATATAGAAACCAAGCTCATCTCTAAGAGATATCAGATAAAAAGCAAAGATCCAAATTCTCCCAGATATAAGACATTATATTTGTCTTATGTATAAGACATTGGCTGTAGCTACAACTAGGGCTCTGGATAAGTACCTCAGGAAAAAAGTATAAATTTCTTTTGTGCAAATGTCAGCCTTCCACAGTATACAGCTAAAACTCTGGAATAATCGTTCATTGAGAAGAGGTTATTGATTTTTACACTCTAGAATAGTTAAAGCAGTAATCTACAATTATTTTACCATCCATCAAAATTATAATAAAGAGAAATGGGACAGGATTAGGGTTACCAAGAGTTAAGGCCTTTCCAGTAGGAAGAATCCTCACACTGGAACACCCCCTCTTTCCAAACACTTTCACCTCTTCTGGTCTGAATGAGAAATGAGCTCATATGAGAAATAATGGTGGCCAAAAGGCAGTTGGGTGACATATCCAAAGTGCTGAAATAAGAAGCTGTTGACCAAAAATCTTATATCCAGCAAAACCATTTTTCAAAAATGAAAGTGAAATAAAGATATTCCCAGATAAGCAAACACTGAGTAAATTCATTCCTGGAGGACCTACCCTCTCCAAAAAAAATAAATACTAAAGGAAATAATTTAGGCTTAAAGCAAGTTACCCAAGATGTAAGTTCCAACACACACACACACACACACACACACAGACATATGCGCACACACGCACACACACTGCATAAAGGTAGTCAAGTAATTACAAAAAATAGTATAAATGCATATTTTTTCTTCTTTCTATACTTCAATGATTTAAAAGCAATTGTATAAAACAACATGCATATAATTTTATTTGGGGACCTATAACATAGGAAAATGGAATTTATTTGACAATAGCACAAAGATGGTGGGTAGGAACAAAGTTGTATCTGGTATATAAATGACACCAGGGGGTAATTTGCATCGATAGGAAAAAAAAAGTGGAGAATATGAAATGGTAAATCAAATGGCAAATATAAAACTCCCAAGAAATATATATTTACTCTTTTCTCTTGTCAACTTCTATAATAGGCATAACTTATAAAGCAATAATTAGGACAATGCATTACTAAGTTTTTAATATGTATAAATGTAATGTGTAACAACAGCACAAGAAGAAAAAAAAGGAAATAGAGTTATACAAAAGTAAAATTTGTATATCTCGCTGAAATTAAGTTAGCATCAATTTGAAGTGGACTCATAGGTTAAGATTATATGGTAAGCCCTAGAACAACCACTAAGAAAATAATTTTTTAAAATATATTGAAAAAATGATTATAGGAGCAATTGAGGAACAAAAAGACATGAAACATTGGGAAACAAAATATAAAATGGTAGATATAACTCCAACTACATCAATAATTACATTATATATGAAAGGATTAAACAATGTAATCAAAAAGTAGAGACAGTAATTCTAGATTTTAAAAAGTAAGATCAACTACATGCTGTCTACAGGAAATGTTTTATATAGAGTACAAATGTGTTGAAAATGAAAGGGTAGAAAAAGATATACAATGTAAACAGGAATCATTAAAAGGCAGGAGTAGCTATACACTTACCAGGAACAATTTAAGCTTTAAAAGAAAGAGTCACTTGATATAAAAAGGAATACTTTCTAATGATAAAAGCATCAATCTATCAGGAAAATATAGCTATTAGAAACATTAGCAAAAGAAACTTCAAATACATGAAACAAAAACTAAGTTAAAGGGAGAAAAAGATAACTCAACAATAATATCTAGAGACTGCAATATCTCGTTTTTCATAATGGATAGAACTAGACAGAGTATCAACAGGAAATAGAAGGCTTTAACAACAATATGAAGAAACTAGACCTAAGAGGCATTTATGGAACCTTCAATCCAACAAGAATAGAATACAAAGTCCCCTCAAGCACACTTGGAATATTCTTCATGGAATAACACATGCTAGGCAATAAAACAAATCTTAATAAATATAAAGGGAATGAAGCCACACAAAAATTATTATTATTATTATTAATTATAATAAAATGAGTTCAGAAGATGAAAAGCACAATCTCTGAAATAAAAAATGCACATGATGGGATTAAGAACAGATTAGACATGGCAAAAAAAAAAATTTATATACTCAAAGTCATAGCGATAGAAATTGTAGAAAATGGAGCAAAAAAAGAAAAGTAAAAAAAAGACATATAATTTTCCTGTACAAAAATATCAAGCAATCAAACATACATATAATTGGAGCCCAAGATAGAAAAGAAAGGCATGGACAAAAATAATATTTAAGGAAATAATAGCCAATTATTTTCCAAATTTGATTTAAAAAACTATGAACCACATCAAGGGTTATAATTAAACTGATGAAAACAAGGGATAAAAAGACATGCTAAAAACAATCAGAGGTTAAAAGTACACATTCAAGGAAGATAGAATTACAGCAGATTTTTCATCAGAAGCTATGCAAGTCAAAAAAATAAAAGTGAGTAATATCTCTCAAATATTGAAAGTAAAAAGCACCACCAATCAACCTAGAATTCTACACCAGGTGTTTGCTTTTTGTTTTTAATTAAGGTTAAATGAAAACATTACAGACAAAAAGGTAAAGAAAATTTATTTCAGCAGACCAGCCTCACAAGCAATGTTAAAAGACATTCTTCAGAAAGAAGAAAAATAATGCTGAAGAAAGTATGGATTTACACAAAAGAATGAAAAAGTAATTATATAGATAATTAGATAAAGTAATTTTTTCTCATTTTCAGTTTCTTAAACAGCAATTGTCTAAGCAAAAATAAGTGTATGTTACACTCTATAATAGAATTAGAAGTAAAATGTATGATAATAATAGAATATACATAAAGAAGGAGAAATAGAAATATATTGCCATAAAGTTCCTTTACTATATGTAATATGGTATAATATTCTTGGAATGTGGACACTAATAACTTAAAGAAACATATCACAAGCCCCAGATCAACTATTCATAAAATAATAAAGAATTATAGTTAGTAAGTCAAAGTAAAGATAAAATGTAATATTAAAAATATTTAATTAATATACATACATATATACACTATTGTTTTCAACAAATGGTAGGCTATTTTAATGGAGAAATGAGAGTCTTTTCAACAAAACAGTTCTGGAACAACTGGATATTTTTAGATCAAAAAAAAAAAAAAAAGAGTATTTACCCTTATTTCAAAACATGTATGAAAACTAACTCCAAACATATAATTTAATCATATATCTAACTATAAAAGGAAACACTATAAAACTTTTACAAAAGTGTTTGTGATGTTGGAGTAGGTAAAGCTATCTTTGATAGAACACAATGAACAAAAGTCATAAAAGAAGAAATTAATAACTGGACTTTCAAAATTTAAACCATTCTATCATCCAATGATCCTGTTAACAAAATAAAACTTTCAGACACATACTAAGAGAAAATATATGCTACATATGTAAATGATTTGGGTCCGGTAATTATAAAGAATTTTTACAACTTCATGATAAGACTAACAACCTGATAACAAGATGAACACATATGTCTACAAAAGATTTCACCAAAGATATTAAAATGGTAAATAAGCACATAAAAATATTCAACTTTATTAGTCATTATGAAAATGCAAATTAAAGCCACAAAGAGATGCCACTGCCCACCCACCAGAATAGTTAAAAGTAAGAAGACTGACAATACTATTTTGGTGAAGATGTAAAGGAATTAGAACTTTGATACACCACTGGTGGAAGTGCAAAATTGTACAGCCACTGCAGAAAATAATTTGGTAGTTTCTTATAAACTTATAAAGTGAAATACAGACTTACCATGTAACCCATAATCTCACCCCTAGATATTTCTTTAAGAAAGTTAAATACATATGTCCACACGAAGATTTATACATGGATGTTTATAGCTGCATTATTCATTATTGTCAAAACTGGAAATGACCCAAATGTTCATCAAAAGGAGAATGGATAAGCAAATTAAAGCATATCCATGCCATAGAATGTTACTCAGCAATAAAGAAGCTACTAATATGTACAACTGCATGGATGTATCTAAAAACACTTTGCCAATTAAAAGAAGTCAGACATAAAAGACTACATTCTATACGATTTCCTCTATACGACATTCTAGAAAAGGCAAAAGTGTAATGACAGAAAGCAGATCAGTTGTTGCCTGTGTCCAGAGGTTGGAGAGGAATGCAGGCCAAGTGGCATTAGGGAACGTTTTATTATAATGGAAATAGTCTATACTGTGATTTACATAGTTAGGGTGCTTACATTACCATTTAGAGTTGCCAAAATTCATGCTCGCTTCGGCAGCACATATACAGAGTTGCCAAAATTCATCAAATGAAACACTTAAAATTGGTGAATTTCAATAATGATGATTTGAAATGTACATACTCTTCAATCTATCCCCAAACATACTGAATTAGAATCTGAAGAAGGTGGAGCCTAGGAACTGACACTTTTATGGTTTATGATACAGAGAGACAAGCAGCCAACAAGCAACTCAGTCATCAGACCCCAATTCCACAATTAGCAAGAAATAGTAAGTCATTGTTCAGAGATGACTGGACTAATCTGCCACATGTTTAAATACTTCCTACTCTGCATCTTGATTAGTCAGAAAACTAGGACATGATTATGCTTTCACAGGACAGGTCAACAGGCCAGTCTGGGCATCAGGAGAGGACAGAAATATAAGAAATAACAGAGCTTCAAATAGTGTTTATTACTATTACTATCACTACTACTGTCATTATTATTATTATTTACTACTTTCAGATATATCTTTACTTTTTTTTTAAGATTTTATTTATTTGACAGAGAGAGAGAGAGAGATCACAAGTAGGCAGAGAGGCAGGCAGAGAGAGAGCAGGAAGCAGGTTCCCTGCTGAGCAGAGAGCCTGATGTGGGGCTGGATCCCAGGACCCTGAGATCATGACCTGAGCTGAAAGCAGAGGCTTACCCCACTGAGCCACCCAGGTGCCCCATATCTTTACTTTTGAAAGAAAATCTTGAAGGCAAATACATTTTAAGAACTTAAAACCAAAAAAAAAAGAGCTAAAGTGGCAGAATAACAGGCAGTAGAGATAAACTTCATTTCATTTTTCCTTTCAAATATGTCCTGAAAGCAATTCACTCATAGTGAATGCCACCTGGGTGCAAAGCACAGATGTAGGCATCAGAGGGTAATGGTTCTGAAACTTAAGTCATCTTCACTCTTTAAAAAAAAGAAGATTCAAAGTCCTTCACCAAGAAGTTCTATTGATAGCCTGGGGTGGGATCCAAGACTCTGCATTTTTAAGTGCCCCTGCTGCTTCCGTTGTGTAGTCAGGTTGCAAAGAGACTATCATAGGAATTGGAAAAAGTGTATTAAGATAAATTCCCTATTGTCTTCAATCAGCCTCAAACACAAACTAGACTAAAGCATAATGGCTTCCTTTTTCATCCATTCAAATTGAGCCAGTGCCTTATAAATACAAAGGGCACCCAACACCCTTCAGTGTTTCTAGTACCCAAAAGGCAAATAGAGACCAAGAAATTAGTCTTTCAGTTTTCAGATGTACATTATCTGAAACACAGAAGTAAGTATTGGTGTAGAGAAGAGTTTAATCATTAAAATACAAATCAGCCAACCAATTGTGAAAATCCTGAGAATTTCTGTAGCTAAGATCTATGCTCAAAATACTTGTCAGTATCCTACGAATAGTGTTTATTCTCCAGCGTACTCTAAACTAAATCCCATCTCCTTCCCTAGAACACATTTTTCAAAGTCTTTTTCTAACAGTGTAATCTTCCACAAAGCTCTCATTAATCTGCCTGTGGAGGCATGTTTTAAGGAAGGGATCGCCTGTCAGCAGGTTAGCAATCATTTTCTGCCCTTGGGAACCTAGAGAAGGCCAGGTTATGTATCTGTAAGTCGGACCATCACACATCAGAAAATGCTCATCAGCTTTGCCAGACTCTTGATTTTAATCCATTTTGGTGAAGGTCACGCTTCACTGAAAGTCCACATTTACTTTATAATACATAACCTTTGCAATTTTATTTGAAGGCTGAAAACTTTAGGTATTTCCCATTTTTTCTATAACGGAAAGATGGCATCTAAAATAATTCATTTTTCATCTTGTTCAAGAGTATCAAGGTCACTTTTCCAAATATGTATTCTTAGAAGAAAAAGACAAAAAGATTGCCTTGTAAAAAGCAAGAAACAAAAAATAAAAAACAGATATTTCCTTTGTTTTAAAATTAAACTGTTGGCAAGACTACTGACAAGACAAGATACAACAAATGTTGGAGAGGCTGTGGAGAAAGGAGAACCCTCTTACACTGTTGGTAGGAATGCAAGTTGGTACAGCCACTTTGGAAAACAGTGTGGAGGTTCCTTAAAAAGGTAAAAATAGAGCTACCCTATGACCTGGCAATTGCACTACTGGGTATTTACCCTAAAGATAGAGATGTAATGAAAAGAAAGATCATATGTACCCCAATGTTCATAGCAGCAGTGTCCACAACAGCCAAACTGTGGAAGAAGCCAAGATGCCCTTCAACAGACGAATGGATAAAGAAGATATGGTTCATATATACAATGGAATATTACCCAGCCATCAGAAAAGATGAATACCCAACATCTGCGTCAACATGGATGGAACTGGAGGAGATTATGCTAAGTAAAATAAGTCAAACAGAGAAAGACAATTATCATATGGTTTCACTTATTTATGGGACATAAGGAATAGCATAGAGGACATTAGGAGAAGGAAGGGAAAAACGAAGCAGGGGAAATCAGAGGGGGAGATGAACCATGAGAGACTATGGACTCCAGTAATCAAATTGAGGGTTTTAGGGGCGCCTGGGTGGCTCAGTGGGTTAAAGCCTCTGTCTTGGGCTCAGGTCATGATCTCAGAGTCCTGGGATGGAGCCCTGTATTGGGCTCTCTCCTCAGCAGGGAGCCTGCTTCCCCCTCTCTCTCTGCCTGCCTCTCTGCCTACTTATGATTTCTCTCTGTCAAATAAATAAATAAAATCTTTAAAAACAAAAACAAAAAACAACAAATTGAGGGTTTTATAGAGGGGATGGGTGAGCCCAGTGATGAGTATTAAGGAGGGTATGTATTGCATGGAGTACTAGGTGTTATACGCAAACAATGAATCATGGAACACTACATCAAAACCTAATGATGGGGGCGCCTGGGTAGCTCAGTCGTTAAGCGTCTGCCTTCGGCTCAGGTCATGATCCCAGGGTCCTGGGATCGAGCCCCGCATCAGGCTCTTTGCTCAGCAGGGAGCCTGCTTCTCCCGCTACCATTCCCTCTGCTTGTGTTCCCTCTCTCACTGTGTTTCTCGCTGTCAAATAAATTAAATCTTTAAAAAAAAAAAAAAACTAATGATGTACTATATAGTAACTAACATAACATAATAAAACAATTACTAAAAATAAAAATAAATAAAATTAATAAAATTAAACTGTAGCCTTCTTTCCAGATAAATTGCTCCTTTTCGGCCATTTTTTTAAAAATACGTGCTTAATGTTGTTTGTTGTGCTTTCAACTCAAAAAACTGTGGTGTCAGTGTTTTCATGGATCAAGTTTTAGAAGGAATTTCTCTGCAGTGACAGATAATGGAAAGTGGGTCTAGTGAGTTAGAAGATAAGAGTTGGGAGAGATGATAGATAAAACAGCACACACCAATAAAGGACAGGCATTTGAAATGTAAGGACCTTATATTTAAAATTTGATTGGCCAGGATATAGTAGGGAAAGGGAGCAAAATGAAAAGTTATTGACTTCATGGTCTTTAATGGATGTTTCTTTTGTATCATAGAAAAATTAGAAAATGAGGTCATAATCCAAATAAAGGGGGTTAGGAAATATACAGTTAAATATGGCACCCCAAGATATTTAACCAAAGGCTCCTAACAAGATAGAATATAAACCTGCTGTAAGGGCTTCCCAAGCTGAGGAAAACAGGGTGGATAATGTCAACACTTGGCATAGGACTAAAGCCAGAAAGCTCTCACTCACCCTCTGAGAAAAGAGTATTGTTAGGTCCCCACAAGAGATCTACCGCCAACATTCAGCTATAGTTTAATAGGCGACTAGGCATTTTATAATTAGAAAAATACAACAACCTGAGAGGCAAACAAAATGAGTTCTAATTTTACAGATGAATTCTAGAGGTAGACGCTGACTGGTAAACATCAAACTCTACCAGGCTAGGTAAAACTTACAGATCCTAGAATGTGAAAGGAAAAATCAAGGACCACAAAATGAAACCAGCTGCTCTACAACTCCCCAGGCTTTCTGACAGTTACTGAATATTTTTTTTTTTTTTAAAGATTTTATTTGTTTGACAGAGAGAAACACAGTGAGAGAGGGAACACAAGCAGAGGGAATGGTAGCGGGAGAAGCAGGCCTCCCGCAGAGCAGAGAGCCCGATGCGGGGCTCGATCCCAAGACCCTGGGATCTGACCTGGGCCGAAGGCAGACGCTTAACGACTGAGCCACCCAGGTGCCCCCAGTTACTGAATATTTACCACAACCAAATACTGTTAGGCATGATGGGAAAATCAACAAATACCTAAAACCTGTTCAACTATGAGAAGGTTACAGTTTGATATTTATTTATCTGTACAATCATATGGTATAGTAGTAAGCTTGAATCTTGTCTCTACCACTTATTAAATTTAGAAATTTGGGATGGTTGTTTAACTTCTCTACCTTCCAAAGCAAACTTTCAGGGTTGTTGTTAAGACTGCAGATATCAAATATTAATAGCCAAACACTCAATAAATGGTAGACATTATTATCTGCTCATGCACATAAACTATGCTCACTTTCATTTCTTCAAATAAAGACACAACATAAAAATTAGAACAAATTAATCAGTTAATGATTACAATTTTAATAAATATAACTTAAGATTTCAGAGAAATATCACCCACTTACTCCAAATTGGCTTCTATAGAGGTATAGATACAGACTATGTGTAAGGAGCATAAGACAGTGTTATGTTATGATAAAAAATACAATCAGCTTAAAAAAAAGCCCCTTTATTGAATTATCATATAAAACACTTAATAATAGATGAGAAAACAGATTCAAAGAAATAGAGAATAATTAGAAATATAAGACTTTCTTACGGAGATATTTCAGTTGATTTTCCCAAGGAGGTGAATCTAAACAGTAAGAGAGATCTCTAAAAGAGAGAGCAAACTGAAAGGAAACTATGGGTAATGTTAATATCTCTTAAATAAAATAATCACAGCTTGACACAGTATAACTTAGTGATAAAGAGCATGAATTCCGAAGCCAAACTGCCTAGGGTCAAATCCCCCATCTCTAGCTTTACAGCATTTTTGACAACTTTACTTCTCTATACATCAAATTGGGAATAATATTAGCACATTTCTCATCATACTGTTATGATAAATTAATATATACAAAGTGCTTAGAACAGTGTCTGGCATATAGTAAGGCCTAAAAGAATGTGCTCATCATCTTCACCATCATCATTAAAATTATAATTATAGATATGGTAAGCACAATTCTGAGAATTATGTCAAAAGAAGCAGTTTCTGGGGCACCTGGGTGGCTCAGAGTTAAGCCTCTGCCTTCGGCTCAGGTCATGATCTCAGGGTCCTGGGATCGGGCCCCACATCGGGCTCTCTACTCGGCAGGGAGCCTGCTTCCCCCTCTCTCTCTCTGCCTGCCTCTCTGCCTACTTGTGATCCCTCTCTCTGTCAAATAATAAATAAAATCTTTTAAAAAAAAAAAGCAGTTTCATAGAACCAAGATGGAACTTACTTTTTGCATAATGATTAACTTGTGGTTGGTTAACTTACTTGGTGACAGTGTTCTGCCAATTTGTCCAAAGTCTAAGGTTTGATTTTCCTATGGGCCTTCTGGCTACATTCCATGGCTACATTCAGACACTAATATTGACCGGCTGATTTCAACCAATTCTCCTGGTTTTAATAAAGTGGTGAGTAAGAAAATGTAAATAGATTAATACGAATTAATGAATAACTGTAGAAAAAAATGAATCTATAAATATGTTCATTGATAATAGTTTTGTTGATAATAGTTTTGTCATATAGTCTTAATAGATCATAGGCTATTAATTTTTTTTAAGATTTTAAAACAATTTAAAAAGAATTTAACAATGGCTCCTGACCTCAAAAGAATATCATCACTTAGTAAATGAAACCTCTTCAGTAAGAAGGAGATGTATTTGATGACACCGCATATGTAGCTAGAAGTCGCAACTTGATGTTAAACTATAACCCTTCTGAACATGCCTGAGAAATGAGGGAATCAAGCCCACCAAATGTCCACTGCCATGAGTGACAGGAGAGTTTGGGACAGAATTTATCCCTCAGAAAGTGGAAGAATCAAACATCTGTAGGGTAAGCTAATTCTAGATATGGTATAAGGCTACCAGTAGGCTTGGTTCCCTATTCAGCTCCCTACGGACTCATATCTGAACTGATATCTCTCCCAGGGAAGGGAGAGAACTCTGAACCAACAAGGAGAAAAGGCCATTTTTCCCCCCAAGCCTGTAAGATATGAGAGCAACAGCCAATACCACTCTGATAGGCCCTTGAAGAATATAGTCCAGAGCAGCAGGCATGCAGCAAGTGTGGCATAGCTTTGGCATTTCAAGGGCTCCAGGAGTCACTGGCAATAATCCCTGATACAGGGAACAGCATCCTCAGAAGTTCAGGTGTTCCCTGGCATGACAGTTCCCCAGAATGTGTCAGTAGGGCCCAGCAGAGGTAGGGCAGAGAGAGGGAGGAATAAAAGAGGTAGATATCACATGTAGCTGACCTCTTCATGAGCAAGCATGCATGAGACTCAGAGATACTTGCATGAGTTCAGTTATATTGCAGGTAAGCAAGAACCAGAAGTAAGTTTGTATTGCCGTCTTTGTTCAGCTTTTAAATAACGACGATGGAATGAATCCTTTACACTCCAATTATTCACTGCAACCTTTGCGTAATTATATTTCACAATTAGGCAGTCTGTATATCCCAAAGTTCACATATTTGCCACATCTCTTTAAGATCACCAGAATCCAGGTAGATAATGTCTTTACGGATATTAAAGAGAATGAATTCTGAAAAAAACAGGCAACTGTTCTTTTGAAAATGGTAAACATGAGAATATTTTTAAAACAAGCACCCTTCATAAAAGCAGTCATTTTACAAAATTAACAAAAAGGACTGAATATCTGCAGGCCACCTGTCCTGGTACATATATTACCAATCATTCTGCACAACATTTCAACAATGCTGTTATGTCCTTTTCAGTCATAAAAGAAATAATATTCCTTTTTTAAATACTTGTTTTTAAGACTTGCTTTCTTAAGTGGCATCACTCAACTGCATAGTGCTGAAGAAGCCAAAATAACATTCTGTGACAGTGTGCCAGTTATACTTAAATTCAATAATTTTCTTCATCTTGAATTATATTTTGATCTTTATTCCATATCTCCTCATGAGAGAGTACTTCTTTATTTAGTTGTATATCCTACCTTCTTTAAAGTTTTTGAAGTGTCTTGTACCTCTAGTTCCAGATGATGATGAGATTAGTGTTACTATTACTGCAGTCATTACCACAAGTTCAAGGACAGAGGGAAAGGTCTGGAGAGGATGTCCATACCACTACTATTCAGCCTCCTAGAGAAGAGGGCCAGTGTCTGAGGTATTTCAAGAGGTGAGATATAGATATTATTCTAGCCAATAGAAGAGATGGAAAGAGAAAAGGCAATCTGAAAGATGAGTGTGACCAAGTCAGAGATCAGTGGAGGCTTTCATTTAGGTAAACTCAGTAGGTTCCTTAGAAAAATTTAGCAGTTCGTTTGTGCAATATTATAAGTAAGCAAATTAAACAAGATACCTGTTATGTTAAAAACCCTATGAAAAATACAATGATCCTGAAAATCTATTCCCCCACAAGTACACATGATCTAGAAAGAAAGTAGAGATTTTAGAAGCCACCGCCTGCTATTTCAGGAGTCACATGCTGAAAGCATCACTCAGCCATCCCATGCGTATAAAAGAGCATATTATCAAGTTCCACAGTTGAGCTGTATATTTCCACTTGCATTTAGCCAGCCTTTTATATTTTGCATTTTAATATATATTTCCATCTTCACTGCTACCCTCCATCCACCAATACTCCATAAGATTCGTATGTTTAGGAAGTGTGAAGACATAAGCATGTGTGTGGTTTGGGGGCTGGAGGGTTGAAAGGGTCCAGAAGCACATGAAAACAATAATTCTTCAGAACCAAAGATTCTGGCAACAACTTCCCGTTTCTCTAAAATAGCCTCATCATCTCGTCATCGACTACCCTGCTCTTGTCTAGCAGAGAAACGATGAGAGCCCCACTCTCCATGACCCAGAGTTAAGGTTCAGCCCAACAGAACACGTCTCACCCTCTTTGGAATCAGGAAATCCAGATTTGTGAGAGCAAGCATATGTGGGCCAAAGTGTGTGCGTGTGTGCATGCGTCCATGTGTGTGTGTGCGTGCGTGAGTGCATGCGTGTGTGTGTGTGTGTGTGTCAGAGAGAGAAAGAGAGAAAGAGATTGCGATTTACCTTCCAATGAGTGAGAACTCTCCTACGACGCCCAGGCGCCTCATGGCACTCAGGAGGCCTCGGACCGTCATGCCTTCGCAGAAGCAGACCACCACTCTGGCCTTGGGAAGCCTCTCCCGGAGCTTGCGCAGGAGTCGGTCAAAGCTCTTTTCCCCAGCATTGCTGTAGATTTTGTCTGAATGGGCGATGCAGAGGCCTTCCTGGGCAGCCAGCTCTTTGAAAGCATCCATTCCGCTCTCCCCATAATTCCCTGTCCAGAAACAATCAGCAGATGTTCAAGACAACCTGGTAGCACAGCACTTACAAGCTGGAATAAAGACTCATTAGTCACAAGGAATGGAGAGGCCAGACTTGCCAAATAATTTGTAAATATAACTGGAACTGAAGGAAGATCTGGATGGATTCAAGAGAGTCATCAAAAGCACTCGATCCACCAACACTGAGAAGATAAATAGAGACTATCTAACCAGGGCACCCACAGTGAAACACGTTTTGAGAAATGAAGGGCTACTGCCCTACTTCACAATAGTGATCTGTAATGGTTGTCACAGATTGTAGCAATGTGGGAGAGATCAGCACAGTGGGGTAGGAGGCCCACCGGCACGATGAGAAGGCCTCTCCACTTGAGGGCTCACTTTTGCTGGCTGCCAGCTAAGAGGCAGACGCTCACCACGGAAGCAAACCCTGCTATATTTCATGAAGAGCAAAGCAAAACAAATGGAACACCAGGCTCGGCCAGAATAAGCAGACAAAAAGCAGCTACATGTTGTGGTCAAAATCCACCATCCTCTGACGAAGTGACAGAATTATGGGAGATTTTGGCCTTATGTTCTGATTTTTATTTTAATATCATTCTTACAATAAAATATACTTTAAAAAAACTAAGAACTCATAGGAATCAATGAAATAAAGCAAATATCACATTATGCCAGTTTCCTATTTCTCTATTTCACTGATGGGTTTAGCCCCCATCTTAGTGTCCTCTATACCTCTGCTCCTTTCCCCAAATTTGGGGATTTTGACACCTGTGTAAATGATCCAATACCATGTCCTCCAAGATTCTCAACCATCTCCAACCAATGATACTAACTATAACCCACCTTCTTCCAAATGTTTCTAATATCTCTGAATGTGGATGTCAAACATCCCAGTCTCTTAATTCCCTCTTGTCTTTCAAGCTCATATATTCTACTACCCCCGCTCCAACATTGCTTCAACCTTATCACAACCTCAAATCCATTCACCAACCCATCTTTGTTTCCATCCTCCCTCTCATTTGCCTCTTAGCCCAGCTCATATCTCATAGCCTATGTGCATAACCACTCCCTTACAAATTATTTAACTGCCTTGTGTGTTCCTGACAAAAGCCCAGTGCTAGTTTACCTCATCCACATCTATACCTAAGAACCTAAGTATGTCTAGAAAAAACTAAAAATCTTCATGACTGGTTTTATTAAAAATTCATGAGCATTCTGTCAAAAGGGGCATTCAATAGTGCAAGGAAATTATACTATATCTCCTTCATAAATAAAATATCCTAGTCTCTAACATGATTATTTCATCTTTACTCTTCCCTCCTTAAATCTCCAAACTACTAACCCCACCTCTGACCCTCATCTCAGCTGGGATCCTCATTTCATATTTTAATAAAGACACAGAAATAATCAGACACAAACTAACTTGGCCATACACCACATCTACAAAGCTTTCTTCAATAGCACTTATTTCTCTGGCATTCCTCCTGCTGTAAATTTGAAGTGTTTCTGCCTCAGGATAGAGCCAACTCCTACTCATAAACGCTAGGCCTCATTGCTTTTTGTCTATTCAAGAACTTCCTCCTACAGTTGTCCCCTCTCTTTTGTGAAAATTAGGTTTTTCCTTTGAATGGTGTAATTTAAAAATAAAAAATAAAAACCTTTGCACTCTTTTCCCCACTTAAGTTACTACCTCATTCCCTAGTCCTGTTCATAGCAATGATAAATGCTGAAGTCAATCTGTTTGCTTCATCTCCCATTCTCTCCTCTACCACTCTTCCCATTACCTCAAAAAACTCTCCTATCAAACTCTTCTCCTATCAAGATCACCAAAAACTTCCCTGTTGCCTATTTCATGATCTGTTCTCTGTCTTAATCTTCATTAACTGCTCAGCTACACTCAACAGCTGATCACAGCCTCCTTGAAACCCTTTATACTCTAAGTCTCTACGACATACCCATCTCCTCTTGGTTTAGTCACCACTCAATGACTACTCCTCAAGGTATGTACTAGATTTTTCCTCTTCTGCTCAACCTTGAATATTTTCATGCCACAACCCAATCTCTTCTTCATCTCTGCTCTCACCCTAAGTACACTCACTCAGGCACATTCTTTCAAAAACCATTTGAATATTATAGTTGAATCCCAAAACCTGGTCTTCAGACTAGATTGCCCTTTGGAGCAAAAGATTAGAATATTCAACTGCATCCTTGATATATCTGTTTATAGACATCTCAAACTTAACATATCTGAAACTGAATTTTTTCCCTCTCCATCTTGCAAACCTGCTCTTTCCAGATATCTGTGGTTAGTAAATAATGCCATTACCCACCGCACTGCTCAGTAACAAAGTTTAGGAACTCTTAAATTCTATCCTTCTCTCGTGTTTCAGATCCATTCCACAGACTCTAGCTCTCAAACATTTCTAAGTCAGTCTACTCCATTTCAACCTCTGCCATCTTAAACCAAGTGTCTTGGGTCAGGTTTCCTAAAAGCAGAGCTGAGATGAAGATTCTTGTTCAAGTTATTTATTGAGAAGAGGAGCAAGATAATCCATGAAGGACAGGGGGATACTAAGCAGGAATGTCATCTCAGCTAGTGATTATTTAGCTTTATTCTGATTCCATAAGGAAGTGCTACAGCACAAACTGTAGCACAGAGTTAACCCCACCTTTAGGCAACAGAACCCTTAGTCAATCAGTCATTGGCTGGGTCCATAAGAAGGCAAAGGAGATATAGCCTCCCAGGAAGGGATCAGCTGAGATTTATAAAAGCCTACTTCCACAGCAGCTGGGAGAGCAGTGCACAAGGCAGACAGGGAATCTGAGCAGGGCATCAACAGCATCCTCTATTCTAGGTAACTATCAGTTCTTGCCTGCTTCTACTCTTGTTCCAAATGATTCATTCCACACCTAACAGAGTGATCAGTTAAGATGGAAATCAGATTATATCACTCCTCTCCAAAAAGCTTCAATCACTTCCCAACACAATTGGAATGATATCATAAGTCCTTCCCCTGAACTACCAGCCTTTACATGGACTGAGCCTTCCAACTTCCCCAACCCCATCTCTGCCCACTTCTTCTCCCCCACCTTCTCTAGACCCATAACTGTCTTTCTATTCTTAGAATACCCTAAACTCATTCATGCCTCTATATTAGCTGTATCACCTGAAAAGATGATCTTCTACAGATGTTCTCATCAGCCTTGTCTCAATACAAATATCATTCTTTCTGAAAAACCTTTCCTGATAAATTAGCTTAAAGTAACCCCCCAGAAGATCCTGATCACATCTCTTGATTTTATCCTAGAACATATGTCTGACACTTTTTCTTATTAATTTTTCTTTTCCCCCTAGAATATAAGCTCCATGAGAACATCTTTTTATGACTTATCACTGATGTATCCTTAAACCTTATAATAGTTCTAAACACTAAATGCACAGTAAAAGTGCACTTGCTTTAATAGCACAATAGAGAAAGGAGAAAAGGTTATAAATAAGCAATTTAAACAAAATAAGTAAAAGTGAGTGATAAGATATAAAAAATTACTGAATATCATTATCAAAAAAGTACCATTAAAACCAGATAGGTTTTTTTACCTATCATATTGACAGAATTACAAAGATTAATATTTAATGATGGCAAGACACAAATACATTTACTTTTCATGAAAGCTGTTCAAACTTTTGGTAGACAATGTGGCAGTAGTTTTCAAAATTTGAGGTAAATGTCAGTATACAATATATACAGTATACAATATGTACAGTAATAGTCAAGTCAAAATAATTGTAAAAGAACAATATTATCTCCCCAAAAAAGGACTCGGGACTTAAATCTCTTTTTAAAATTTTTTTTTATTTGAGAGAGAGCACAAGGGATGAGGGTGGGCAGAAGGACAAGCAGCCTCCCTGCTGGGCAGAGAGCCCAATGTGGGGCTCAATCCTAGGACCCTGAGATCATGACCTGAGCTGAAGTCAAATGCTTAACTGACTGAGCCACCCAGGTGTTCCAGGACTTAAATCTTAACATCTCTACAAGTTTTGTGGGCACTGTAATGAAACCTAGTAAGATTTTCCTATATTGTTGAAAAGAAAGCTTTCTCATTTCCTTTTTTATAAGAATTAAATTATCAATTAATGTATTTGCTTTTTAATTTATCCACCTTTAGTGGCCTAATCCAGTCCAGTGAAGCCCAGATGGAAGCATTAATGTGTCACAAAATCCTCAGCTCCACAGATTTTGGAAACACATCATGGCTCAGACAAGAGGTTGTGATGGTTGTGATTGATTATAAGGGAAAAAACTGTAACTAACAAGTGGATGCTCATCTGTCTGCAGAAGAAGGTTTGAGAAGGACATCAGATGCCACTTTCCCATAGTAAATGCATGTTCAAGAATCTTCAAGGTACACAGACATCACTAGCCAACTCTCTCAGCAAAGGCACTATCAGTCTATCAGAAGATGGTGTTACAAGGGCAGTAACTTTATTGCTAAAGCACCATCCTTGGATTTCAATCACAGAAAACTATTTTATTCCCTTATCAAAATACATGCAGACTAACTGAGCAAGAATGTTCAATGCATTCAAATAAGAAAATCTTTTTTATAAATCTAGTAATGGCCTTACATATACTCTGTCCAAACACCTCAGGTTACAGACAAGGAAACTGAACCACACTAGGGCAGTGGCTCCCAATGAGCATGAAGCTTACTTGTGTTAGAACCAGAGCAGTTTTAAATGACTTGGGTCCTAGGTTACTGCTAATTTTTCTTAATAGTTAAATCAATTAAATGTGTATGTTTTCATAATAAAAAATGTCTGTATACATCAGTTGGTTTCATGAAATATTTGTCCCACTTTCTGTATTCATATTTTCTTGTTTAGACAGCAACTCTTCATTATAGAAATTGATAGCTGCATATCATTCATTGGGCCATGTTTCAACTGCCCATTTTTTTCATGATGCCTAAAAGACTCCAAAGTAGCACATAAATTTCCATGAGAGCAGTTCTAAGATAGGAAGAACAACAATAACATACTTTTATAAATCTTTATAACTTAAAAATTACATTCATCAACATCTTCTTATTTGATTCTTAGAAGAGCCCTGTGGTACTCATCATACTGATAATAGTGCTAGAAACAAAAATCATAAAAATGGGAAGAAAATTGCTGCCAGGAAGTTTAAAATAATGTTACTTTCATTTGTAGCAAAAGAACTAATGACATGACATGGACAACTTTAAGTATCTAATAAAGGTGCTGTGGGTTAGGATTCAGGAAAAGCTGCCTAGAGATGTGCCACTTGTTGGAAAGGATATAGAGAAAAAGTAACCCCTGTACACTGTTGGTGGGAATACAACTTGGTACAACCATTATGGAAAACAGTATGAGGTTAAAAAAAAATTTAAATAGAACTACCATATGATCCGACACATTACACAACACACATATATTTAAAGGAAGCAAAATCAGTATTTCAAAGAGATATCTTCACTCTCGTGTTCATGGCAGCATTATTCACAATAATCAAGATATGAAAACAACCTAAATTGTCCATCAGTGGAATGAAGAGATAAAGAAAATATGATCTATATATACGATAGAATATTAGCCATAAAAAAGGAAGGAAATCCTGCTATTTGCAACAACATGGATGAACCTGGAGGACATTATACTAAGGGAAATAAGCCAGACATAGAAAAACAAATACTGCAGGATCTTACTTATGTGTGGTATCTAAAGGAGTCAAACTCACAAGTAGAATGGTGGTTACCAGGGGTTGAGGAGTAGAAAAAATTAGAAGATATTGGTCAAAGGATACAAACTTTCAGTTACAAGATAAATAAGTTCTGGGGATCTAATGTACAGCATGTTGACTATATAATGATTTATATTATTACATTTAATGATACATAGTTAGCGATATATGTTATATACTTGAAATTTGCTAAGAGAATAGATATTAAACATTCTTACTGTGCACACACACACCTAATTATGTGAGGTAATGGCTGTGTGAATTAACTTGATAGTGGTAATCCTTTCACATAGTACATCTTAAATATATACAATTTTATTTGTCAGTTGTACCTCAATACAGCTGGGTGGGTACCTTTATTCCGGATCTTAAAATATAAAAAGATTTTCCACAAATACAAACAAAATTAGGGGACAGGCACTCTTTGCCCCTCTACCAGGTCGTGAGCAAACAATGCCAGGCTGAAACGAAAACACTCAGCACTGAGCCCACTCTCTGTCTCCTCTCCCCCTTCCCTTCGGCTATGCAGGCCTCTTCTTACCTTCCCTGACACTGAAGAATTTATTTAGCTACTTCTGTGTATAGCCCTGAAGAAAGCTGTGAATATAAAAAGAACTGACTCTTAACAAAACTCTCAAAAAAATAAAAAGGCCATGTAATTATAAACACTCCGAATTGATAGAGAGTTACATATTTTCATTCAATGAGCAAATAGTTTAGTAAGCTCTCAACTTGAAAAACATCCTGGCTCTGCACTTTGAGAGCTGCCAAGAAGTCAAGAAGTATTGCACAGGGGCCTTCAATTTGATGAATATTTACTTTATGTCTAGCACTGTGCTATGCACCTTAGTACTTCATTAATTCATCACAACTCCATATAAAGGTTATAACTCCCTTTTTACAGATAAGGACATAGAGGCTCTAACAGGTTAAGTAACTTGTCCAAGGTCATAGAACTGTGGATCTAGGATTTAACATCTAACTCAGAAGCTCTTGCTTATCACCAGTTCGTATTGCCTCCTACATGGACTTATGTATAGTAGTGAGAGTGTGACACAAGCACAAAACTACAGCAACAACAATAAGTCATAAATGCTACATGGGAAGTGAAAACACCATAATACGAAATTACAGAATAAGAAAGCAGAGATGATCAGAGAATGCCTCTTTGAAACACAGGAATGCAACTGGACTTTGAAGAATGTAAGCAAGAGGCTGGCATTCAGAGTGAAGGTGAGCAAATGAGAATCCACTAAAAAAGCTATTTAGAGGCAAGGAGTAAGAAGTCCCACCGGAGCAGAAGGTTCATGGTTTATAGGACACTCTACATAACGGATCCCTAGTGAAGCATCTGGCATACCACTATAAGATTGCAACATGGAAATGTGCTATATGTTGCTGTGTTGTAACAGATTTTATAACAGACTTTATCACTGTTACAATGTTGCCTAAAACCTAAAGCGTGAGAAAGGGAAGAGTGGCATCTGACAAAGCCCCTAAAATATAATAATAAAATATGTTGAAAAACCTTAATTTCTATCTTATATGACAAAATAAATTACAGGGTAAATTAAGATTTTCTATAACATTAAGCTTCCAAACAAAACTTATGGGGAAATTTATGAGAGAGAACACAGGGTTTACAAAGAAATTCCCATTGTTTGAAAATTAATTTTTTTTAAAGATTTTATTTATTTATTTGTCAGAGAGTCAGCTACTCTCCTTGCACAAGCTAGCAGGCAGAGGGAGAGGCAGGCTCTCCGTTGAGCAGGGAGCCCGATGTGGGACTCAATCCCAGCACCTGGAATCATGGGCTGAGCCGAAGGTAGACACTTAACCAACTGAGCCACCCAGGCATCTCTTGAAAATTAATTAATAAAAAAAACCTTAAACATAATAGAACTAGATATTATTGTCTATACAGAGAGCAAAGTTCAAAAAGGTATGGCAAACAGCGATAAAAAAAACAAAACTATCTTGAGAGAAAAATAATAGCTATAATTCTGAATTCCCTAAGCTACAGGAATTCTGAATTCCCTAAGCTACATAAGTTATATGTAACATAAGTTACATACCATTATTATTCAACCAAATCAACAGACATTTGTTCATAAAAGATTGATTTGTAGTGGTTTGGTGGCCAAGTTTCATTGAGCAAGCAAGCTATGGAATAAAATTGTCTTGGATTTCATAATCACCTGTATGAACTGCAACTATGGCAAAAAATAAGCAATGAAGACTGGTCCTTACATTGATCATTTTTCCTTCTACTCTTAAAATACTGGGGTTATCGTGAGAGACTGTGGACTCTGAGCAACAAACTGAGGGTTTTGGAGGGGCGGGGTGGGGGGTTGGGCGAGCCTGGTGGTGGGTATTGAGGAGGGCACGTATTGCATGGAGCACTGGGTGTGGTGCATGAACAATGAATCTTGGAACACTGAAAAAATAAAATAAACATATTTGGGGGAAAAAATCTTACTGGAAAAAAAAAATACTGGGGTTATATTTAAGAAACAATCTGAGCTCCATTTGGTGGCTATGATAACATTTCAGCCATCATGTTGAACCAAGCTCAAGCCCTGTTATTACAGCTTCACAAATTATCCTGGTCAAACAAATACATTCAACATCATTAATCCCTATATATTTATACATCAGTTACATGAGGAAAACATTCATACAGGGAAAATATATAGATATTTCTTCACTCTCCTTAATGAAGGAATGCTTTTGCTTTGAAAGATCCACCAGTATTATGGTCTAGACTTCTTTAATCCCTGCTTTATTTTGCACTTCCATACCCTACATACCTTCGTTGGTATTCCATAGTAGTCTCAGGCTCTGGGATTATGAAATCCTTTGGGTTGTGAGACAGTCACTGCCTGAGAGCTTGAAAATTGATTACTGTGCCTTCCGGACAAATAAGATAATAACCCATTTTTAAAAGAATTATGATGAAAAAGGTTGTTTTCACAGCGCCTTCTGGAAACCCACTGCAATATTCAACAACTATAACTATCAGGAAATCCTTTTTTTTTTTTTTAAGATTTATTTGTTTGTTTGTTTGTTTGATAGAGAGAAAGAGATCACAAGGAGGCGGGGGGGGGGGGGGGAAGCAGCCTGCCTGCTGAGCAGAGAGCCCGATGCCCGGCTCAATCCTAGGACCCGAGCTAAAGGCAGAGGCTTAACCCACTGAGCCACCCAGGTGCCCCAAATCCTTCTTTTTGAAGTAAATTTCTTACTATGAAATCTAAATTCATTCCCTCTTCAGTTTTAGTTAAGAAAGATATCAGCTGGTTTGAACTTTTTTTTTTTTTAAGTTTTTCTGGAAATACCAATTTAGTTTTCTCCTAGAAAAATAATTCCTGACACTTCAATCTTTTCTGACAACCTTTTAATTTGTTTGGTTCTCCCACTTCGTACCTAAAAAATGTTATGGCTCCCCTGCCTCCATCCACACACCTGCAGTCAGCACTATGGGTCTGATCAACCAGAAGTGAGTCATCACCTGCCTTACGGACAGCAAGGAAATTTACATGCAAGGTCAGTGCAGGAACTTCGCACAGAGCATTCAAAGGAAAAGGGAATCATTTTTACCGGCAATTTCCCAGCCCTACCTCTAACAATCCTAGTTTGGGCTGGTACAGTTACAGCACCCAAGTGGAAGAAGAAGTTAACCAAAAAGTGACTGTCATCTCTCTGCAATAGGACTGAGACCAAGTAATCTTGCACATTTACTACACTATGTTTTCAGGTTTACATACAGCTGAGTAAACAAGAGGACGAGTTTTGGAGGCAGAAAAACCTGGTTTGAATCCTGGATCCTCGGTAAGGAAACAGCTAGCCTTGAAGTGTTTTCTTCAATATTGGGTTTCCTCCTGTATAAAATGGGAATCATCGTATGCATCTCGAAGACTTGTCATGTTTATAAAATCATGTGTTAATGAATACAAAGTATCCGGAACATACAAAAAGCTCACGGAGTGGTGTCTATTTTTACTTTCCGTCCATGTCTCTCTCAAGTTGGAGACTCTAAAATTGGACCTAAGCTTTAGCCCTGACCCAAGAGCTTTAGATTCCTTTGTTTCCACGTTCCTATTTATAAAACCCAAGCTCGTGATTTTTTTTTCTAACTACAGTACTTTGCTCTCCAGTCATGGTCACCTTGTTCCCAGGTTGTCTCCAGTTTATTTTTTCTACCACACTTGCACAAAGCAATTCCTTCCCTATTTTATTCTTGGTGTTTATGAAATGCATTCATAAGTCTATGTTTGTCTATATTGAGTCTCTGTCACTGGGTCTTTAA
>CM053608.1:15579003-15597928 GCA_028646535.1 Procyon lotor
AGAGAGAGAGATCACGAGTAGGCAGAGAGGCAGGCAGAGAGAGATGGGGAAAGCAGGCTCCCTCTTGAGCAGAGAGCCTGATATGGGGCTCGATCCCAGGACGCTGGGATCATGACCTGAGCCGAAGGCAGAGGCTTAACCCTCTGAGCCACTCAGGTGCCCCTCATTCTTTAATTAAATATTAATGACAAATGTTTAATATTTGTTCAACAAATGATCAAATTATTTTTATTACTATTTGCAAAATACACTTAACTATTCCCAAAGAAGACGATCCAAAAATCTGTTAATAACAAAAATTCAACTGAGTAAATTTTAAAGATCTTCCAGTGTCAGTCACATTTTGTAGTTTTTTTTTCTTTTCTTTTTTTTTTAAAGATTTTATTTATTTATTTATTTGAGATAGAGACAGTGAGAGAGAGCACGAGAGGGGAGAAGGTCAGAGGGAGAAGCAGACTCCCCATGGAGCTGGGAGCCTGATGTGGGACTCGATCCCAGGACTCCAGGATCATGACCTGAGCCGAAGGCAGTTGCTTAACCAACTGAGCCACCCAGGCGCCCCACATTTTGTAGTTTTGTAGCCTTTTTTTTTCTTTCTACAGTTGTCTCCTCTTCTTATTCAAATGTCTATATCAATCAAGATGTGCTAGATTATGCTTTGGTATAAAACACCCACAAAATTTTAGTGGCTTTAAGCCACAAGGGCTTATCTATTGCTCCCACTAATTATAATCATAATTGGTTATATTCTACATTATCCTTACTTGAGGATATAAGTGAAGGACACGCCACCATTTGATATCGTGGCAGACAGATGGGAATTTAAAGACTTCTGCCCAGAAAAAACAAATGCCAGTGCTATTTACATTTTATTGGTCAATACAAGTCACATGGCCACGTCTAACTTAGAATGAAGGAAGAAATGCAATATTACTATGCATCTAGGAAGAGAATGAGAAATATTGTTCATCAGCCTTAATGACTACCCTACTCCTTTTAACTTCTAAGTGATTGGTTACTTATGTTTAAAGTCTAGAGGGTCTGAAGCTCTAAAAATCCTAGCTTTTGCATATGAAACATCTGAATGTGATTTCATTCAAACATTTGTAGAGCTAGAGTATATTAATCAATTAACCATAATGAAATACTTGTGTTGATACCAGCTACTTTTCAGAATAAAGAAAATATTAAGTCATTGTAAAATAAATCAAGACTCTCCAGTAAGAATATTTATTTTCCAATAGATATCTAGAAGGTATAGTATTTTCCAAATGAAGACATTTATAATTCATGCTACTCCATGAAGTCTTTGACCAAGTAGAATTCATTTCTAATTTTTTGTTACTCTCCTTACTTCTGTGTAAGGTATGCATTAGGGCACATTTGTGAAGATGTCATTTAAAGGTCTTAGGATTTTATTCATTTGTACAGGGCAAAAGACCATCTTTTTAAAAAGGATTCATGGTATTCAGTAATGCACTACATACATGAGAGGCAGACATATTTCATGAACAATAAAAAATGATGTTATTTTAATATTGGCATTAGTTTTACTGAAATGTGAATTATGGTTTCTAAGAAACAAAAAGAAAAACATCTGCAACAATGAGGCACAAAAGGTATTTTCAGTGAGCTGTTTTGCTTTGAAAATAAATGTAACAAAGCAAAACAAAAGCCAAATAAGTAGAAACAATTCTTTAAAATTATTTTCTATTATTAGTAAGGACAACCAGGCAAATACAGTATCATTTGGGGTTTAGTAGAATAATTGTTTACTTATTGTTATTTATAGTCTTATTTTACTATTTAAAAAGCTCCCAAAATTGAATATTCAGTTGGTTAAATAGCAAGACTTCTGTCCTGTGTAGGGTGCCTTTTTTTGTAAAACTAAGGTCCATTATGTTTATCCCTGCAGCTAATTATCACAGTCATTCTAAGTGTTTTCAGAGAGGGGGATTACTATTTCTCTTAGAGTTATGATAGGGCATAAGAATTAACAGGAATCTTAAAAACTCTTCTGGTTACTATACCACTAAAGTGACTGCAGTATCATTTCTCTGGTTCCCTTTCTTCCAGACATCTCTTTCAAATCCATCCTGCACCCCACTGTTAAATCAATCTTCTAAAAACATTTCTATGTCCTTGTCAGCCCAAGACACAAACAACTTCGATTCCCTATTGTTTACAGGACAATGTCCAGATTTCTTGTACTAGTATTCAAGATCCTTAATATCTCATTTCCAAACAACAAAAAACTTCCTCAGAATTTCTCCAGATTCTGTACCTTACCTGGACAACATCATGCCTCTTATTCATGAAGGTGAAATATAATCACTTTTGATGTTTTTTTTAAAAAACTGGACTTGACTTCCAAATAGTCTTATTTAGCAGATCAGAGTGAGGACAAGCATCTGTACTTCTAAAAACTCCACAGGTAATTCTGGTGGGAACATATTTGCTGAGAACCACTGCCCTAATCGCTTGGAACTCTCAGCTATGCCAGTGTTTCTCTTAATAAGAAAAAAACCAACCTAGTCTTGATTCTCTTATTAAAGGCGCTCATTATAACCTTTATCTTCTTCATTTTTACCTCATCTTTCATACACTGGTTCATAATACTTGTTTTAGGTATAAAATATTTGTAGCCTTAGGACTGCTTCCCATCAGACACAATTCAGTCCTATCACCATTATTTCACAATGCTTCAAATGTCTCTTATTGACCACCTAAGCAAAATCATCCAACTGGTTTTCTAAATATGCAAATTTATGGGCTTTATCAGGCTTATTATCATAAACAATTGTTATATACTAAAGTTTGAAAACTACTCTAAACCAGTATTCACTATTCTATGATGTATTCAGGTTTATCAGTGGTAACAAACCTGAGATCAGATTGGCATGAAGCTTAAAAGAATGAATAACTGTAGCACATTTATTTAATTTGATGATGATGTAATTACTTAAGATGCAGGCTAAGATGATATGTAAGGAGATGATCCAGAAATTCTGTGGCTTAATAAGATAGAAGCTTGATTCTTACTCAGCAGTCCAGAGGTGAGTGGTTCAAAGCTGGCAATGTGATAGTGACCCATCAGTCCATCCAAAGACCCAGGCTGAAGTTTGTCTCTGTCATTCCTAACATGTAGTTTCCTTCTCTAAGTCCAAGGTAACTGCTATATATGTTGCCATTTTTTGATCAATAAGAGAAGGAGACTGCTCACAGCAAGTAGTCTTCTCTTTAAAAAAAGAAAACAGGGGCGCCTGGGTGGCTCAGTTGTTAAGTGTCTGCCTTCAGCTCAGGTCATGATCCCAGGGTCCTGGGTTCAAGCTCCGCTTCGGGCTCCCTGCTTGGCAGGAAGCCTGCCTCTCCCACTACCATTCCCTCTGCTTGTGTTCCCTCTCTTGCTGTGTTTCTCTCTGTCAAATAAATAAAATCTTTAAAACAAACAAACAAACAAACAAATAAATAAAAAAAAACAAAACAAAACAAAAAGAAGACCTGAGAGTAGTTCTGTTCGTGATTCATTAGTATGCACTTAGCTACCTGTTTACCCCTAGTTGTAAGGGAAGCTGATGGTCTTTCACAAGGTAGTGCCCAGCTACCACTCCAGGATTCCTGTTAGATAAGAGAAGAGAAAAATAGATGCTAGGGGCCTATTAGTAGTCTCTGCCCCAGACAAGCTCTGTCAGGCTTTTTTCTTTGCATTAACTTCTTGAAAGAAAATAGACTTTTGGGGAAAAATATATATGTGATAGCTAAAAAATAGATTTATAAAGTACATAAAATATATATAGTATATATAATACATAACATTTTAGGTGTCCTGAGACCCGATTTCCAATATGTGTGTGTGTATGTGGGATTCTCACACCAACAGCAATTCTCAGGCACCACCTGCGCGTCCTATATTCAACTCAATTCTAACACTAACTACCTGGAGATAGCTTCAGATTCTACATAATAAGGGCTCAGTCATACAAGAATGCTCCTCTTCCTCCTGCATCTCCACTTCAGACTCCAATTGCAAGTCCAGGTTATCACCTGTGCTTCTGAATAACTGATCATAGATTTCAGTGATCCTTCCTTGGGCTTGTTCAATTTGCTAGAGTGGCTCACAGAACTCAAAGGAGCATTTTACTTACTAGATTACCAGTTCATTATAAAAGAATATAACTCAGAACAGCCAGCTGGAAGAGATGCATAGGGCTTGGAGCTTCCATGCCCTCTCCTATCTTGCTATTCTGCCCTAATCTCTCCATGTTCACCAACCCAGAAGCCCTCTGAACCCCATCCTTCTGAGTTTTTATGGAAGTTTCATTACATAGCCGTGATTGATTATGATTACATCATTGGCTGATGGTGATTGATTTAACCTCCAGCCCCTCTCCCCTCCCTAGGGGTCGGTGGGTGATGGAGCTGAAAGTTCCGACCCTTCCATCTCTTGGTTGTTTCCTCTGGCAACCAGTCCCCATCCCTTCGTAACCTATGGATTTCACAGAAGTTGCCTCATTAACATAACAAAAACAACCTTAGGGCCCTTATCACAGGAAATTGCATGGGTTTTAGAAGCTATGAGTTAGTGACCTGTGGACCAAGACCAAATACATATTTCTTACAAATCACAATATCACAGTTTGTATATTCAATTTTATTAATAACTAAGATATAGTAGATAGATCTCTATATATATTCTCCTTGTAATGTGGAACATCATTAAGCAAAGTGTCCAACTCGTAGGTAACTATGGCATTTGAATCAAAAGCCTCACCAATGTTTAATAAAATTACATTAGTTATTTCTTTGATCTGCACAATCTGCCATTCCATTACAAAAATAATTTGATTTGGCATGATTTACTCTTCCTAAAGCTATTTCAGTTGTTCTGTGAGTCTTCCTTCGAGGCCTCATTTACAATACTTCTGCTTTACTTTTTTCAGGAATCTGGCTGACTGGTGTGAGTTGCAGAGTTGGCCCTCTTCCACCCCTTTAAAAAGAGTACTCACTCCTTTGCTTTCTTCCACTTTCCAGAGGCCTCCTCTGTTCTCTCTGTGCACTCAAAGGGGGAGCTTGTGATTCTGTAATATAACCTGCAATTCCAAGGTACCAAAGATCTTTGGAAAGATGCTCTTTGGTTTGCATAAGTCTTGATTTTGTTTAACACTGCATATGCCTCTTTTCTCTGGCTTTTGCGTCCTCCTGTCATATCATTTTTCTCATTTGTCAATTCAATATTCAGTTATTGAAAGTAGACTCTATACTAGGCCACTGTGCCAAGGGCTGGAAATGGAAAAATTACTTCTTCCCTCGAAAAGTATATAATGTAGTAGTGGAGACAGAAGCTAAGCCAATATATACAATAATGATTTGAGTGTTAAGATTAAATGCAAATAGGTACAATGTAAAATATTTGAAGTTTAATAGAATGATGACATTTCTAAAACCTCTGCTTCTTAAATACTGATATTTTTTCTAAGTATCATTTTGTCATTGCTTTACCTATTTCACTTAACTGAAGGAAGTTTTCTTTTACATATTTTACACCTCTTAATCCTTCAGATCCTTGATCTGATTCCTATGCAAGTAGACTATTTTTGTTTTCCTTAGTGACCTGGCCTGTTTTGACTTTTTTGTGGGATTCCCATCAGCCTTTTTTTTTTTTTTTTTTTTTTTTTTAAAGATTTTATTTATTTGACAGAGAGAAACACAGCGAGAGAGGGAACACAAGCAGAGGGAGCGGTAGCAGGAGAAGCAGGCTTCCTGCCGAGCAGAGAGCCCGATGTGGGGCTCGATCCCAGGACCCTGAGATCATGACCTGGGCCAAAGGCAGACGCTTAACGACTGAGCCACCCAGGCGCCCCTCCCATCAGCCTTTTTAGTCTCTCACAGCTCTGGATTGAGCCACTCTGACATCCTGCTGCTTTCCCCATCTGTCCCATATTACTGTAGGAAGTCCTATTCCCATTGAAGCATGAGTTTAATGTGTGAGCTGACCTTTTAGACCCTCTTGCCTCTGAACTCCTCTTCCATCTGTATGTTTCTTATAAGCATCCTGGCCGGTCATCTTGAAATATCGCCACTTTCACTTCCTGAGCCCAGGGTCTCAAATAAAATAGAAGATGCTTTTATATATTACCATGATTCTTCACATTTTGGAGGTCTTTACATGTGTCAAAATTATTTCTGTTCTTCACATTATATTAGTGAAAAACTAGAGCACCGTGAGGGTATGTGATTTAATTGCAGTGTTACGATTAGTAGGAAAGTTAGAATTTATTTTTTAAGCAATTTATTGTTATTATAATTTATTATGTTATGTTAGTTGCCAAGGAAATGGTTGGAAAAAACCAAAGCCGGAGGCATCATGTTGCCTGATTTTAAGCCATATTATAAAGCTGTGACCACCAAGATAGCATGGTACTTGCACAAAAACAGACACATAGACCAGTGGAACAGAGTAGAGAGCTCAGATATGGACCCTCAACTCTATGGTCAAATAATCTTTGACAAACCAGGAAAGAATGTCCAATGGAAGAAAGGCAGTCTCTTCAATAAATGGTGCTGGAAAAATTGGACAGCTATATAAAGAAGAATGAAAGTCGACCATTTTCTTACACCATACACAAAGATAAACTCAAAATGGATGAAAGACCTCAATGTGAGACAAGAATCCATCAAAATCCTAGATGAGAACACAGGCAGTAACCTCTTTAACCTCTTCAACATTCAACCTCCACTACTTCAACATTGTCTTCAAGACACATCTCCAAAGGCAAGGGAAGCAAAAAAAAAGTTAGGATTTAAACTCATATTTTGATTTCAAACTCCACGAGTATGTTGCATTCTTTGTAGAAATATTTTGGCCCTTTCCACCAAGGTAATATCTGCTATGAACAACTTTTTTAGGCTTTTATCACCTGAGGTAATATAGGTCTTTCTCCTGCTTTCTCTCCAACTTTCAATACACTAAAAGTTCTAAGTGTATTTTAATTTATAAAAATTATGACTATTGAGGAAAGGAAGGGAATTTTTAGGTGCCACAAGAAACTTAAGACCAGATGATAAATTAGTGTTTGTTTTGACAGCTGAGACTGGAGGGCAGGGATGTCAGATTAAGCCTCTGTATACAACTTTGGTACTAATGAGTGGAGGTGAATGCCCATTGTTGGAATAAGATACGTGACCTTGGACACAGGTAAAGGAATGAGAACTAATAACCATACTAAAGCTGGCCCACTACAAGAATGGAGTTAAAGAATAAATGGGAAAGTTTACTTATTTGCCCAAAGATGCAACAAAGAATTTGACTCTGCCAAGGGCTTGGGTGGGGAAGAAAGAAATAGTTCAGTGAAAAATTGAAGTCTTAGGTCAGAACCAAAAATAGGCATGGAGTATGAAGCTATTTTGTGAACTCTTTAAGAGAAAAAATCAATTTTAAAACATTCTGAACTATTGAACACACTGGGGGTTTAAAGAAGTAAAGACAAAACAATTATGTAACAACTAATCCAGTACATGGGACTGGTACAGGAAAAAAAAAATGCTACTAAAAATGAGCTCATGAGAAAAAAATGGAAAGTACACAAGGAAATGTTACACCTTGTGGGAGACAGCCAACACACATTTAAGAGAGATAGCGCTCTTAAAACTTGAGATAATAGAGAGATTGTAAACAGGTCATGCGGTAATCACTATACTGTTAAAAATTATTTAAAAAGCAGAAAGAGTAATAAGTCGTAGAGAATAAGACAATGATATAATAGCTTGAAGATTTGACAAAGTACAAAATAAAATATCTACCAGGTATCACTGAAACTAAAATTCATGAAGTGGTTATATATAACATTATATTGTGGTTATATAGAACATTAACAACTGAAGAGATTGCCAGTGAGAGAAATCTGAGATATTAACCAGAATGAAGTGCAGAGGATAAAGGGATGGGAAATGTGAAATAGAGGGTAAGAGATATGGAGGATAGAATGAAAGTGTGATGATCAATGAGAACCATCTCTAAAAGTGAGTATGTAGAAGTTATTATTTGCTCTGAAGATTCAAATGCATAGAATGACCCTTCTGTCTCAAATTCTAAGATAGTGATGGAACCTCCATATAGTGCAGTATTGTAGACATGACTGGAAATCTGAAATGAGAGTTTAAGTGCATCTAATTTTCTGGGAAGGGGTTGGAGGAAGTGTGGGTTTAAGAGAAGGTTCCAGAATTCGTTCATTTTATTTATTGCTGCAAACTTTAATAGCTCTAATACTATTTTTATCTTTCATCCTATTTATATCTGTATTTGTCTTTGTGTGTCTACCTATCTCAAGTCTGACTCCTTGTCTAGTTAGTCATTACATTTGGGATTTAATGTTTGAAAACTAATGTCTAATGTAACTAGTAATTAAGACCGATTTTCTTGTCAGTTGGACATGCCTCACTGGCGCCATAGGACAGAAAAGTAATTTGTCTCTTGACATGAGCTTTTTTTTTTTATTTTATTTTTTTATTTTTAAAGATTTTATTATTTATTTGACAGAGAGAGAGATCACAAGTAGGCAGAGAGGCAGGCAGAGAGAGAGAGACAGGGAAGCAGGCTCCCTGCTGAGCAGAGAGCCCGACTCAGGGCTCGATCCCAGGACCCTGAGATCATGACCTGAGCTGAAGGCAGAGGCTTTAACCCACTGAGCCACCCAGGCGCCCCACTTGACATGAGCTTTTGAAGAATTTTTCCCCTTAACTAAGAAAGTACTTTGGAGAATCTAAATATATAAACCAACTATTAACAGATCTGTATTGCTGTATAGATAGCAATGCAATAATAGCAAAGGGCTTCAATATCCCTCTCTCAACAATGGGTAGATCATCAAGATAGAAAACCAATAATGCAACATTGGCCTTAAATGACACATTAGATCAAATGGACCTAATAGACATATATAAAACCTTCCATCCAATAGCAACAGAAAACAAATTCTTCTCAAGTGCACATGCAACATTTCCCAAGATATATCAAGTGTGTTGGGCTAAAAAATGGAAAATTCACAAATACATGAAGATTAAACAACATGTTCATAAACAACCAATTTAAAGAAGAAATCAAAAGAGAAGTAAAATATTTCGAGACACATGCAAATGGAAACAGAACAATATTAATATTATAACATGCAGCAAGAGGAGTTCTAAGAGGAAAATTTATAGCAGTAAATGTATACATCAAGAAGAAAGGAAGCCTGCAAATAAACAATCTAACTTTAAGCCTAAGGAACTGAAAACAAACAAACTAAGCCCAAAGTTAGCAGAAGGAAGAACATAATAAAGATCAAATAGAGACTAAAGACACAATAGAAAAGAGCAATTAAACTAAGAGTTGTTTTTTTGAAAAGATAAAATAGACAAGCTGTTATCTAGACTTACTAAGAAAAAAAGGAAAGAGAGCAACAATACAATTAGAAATAAAATAAGAGACATTACAACTGGTAGCACAGAAATACAAAAGATTATATGAAAGTACTATGAACAGAGAACATAACTTAATAAAGGTCATACATGAGAAACCCACAGGAAATATCACTCAACAGTGAAAAACTGAAAGCTTTTCCTCTAAAGTCAGAACAAGACAAGTATGTCCACTCTTTTTTTTTTTTTTTTTTTTAAGTATGTCCACTCTTATCACTTTTTCCACTTAGTACTAGAAGTCCTGGTTGGAGAAATCAGGCAAGAAAAAGAAAAGGCATCCCAATCGGAAGAAGTAAGGTTGTTTCCATTTGATGATGACATGATATCTATATCTGTATCTATATCTATATCTATATCTATATCTATATCTATATCTATATCTATCTATCATCTATCTATCTATCTATCTATCTATCTATCTATCTATTTATCTATCTATATTAAAAGAAGTCCACCAAAAGTCTTTTGGAAGACTCAACCAAAAAACTGTTATTACTAATGTACAATTTCAATAAAATTGCAATGTACAAAATCAACACACAAAAATCAGTTGCATTTCTATGCATCTCAAATGAAACATTGGAAAGAAGAAACTCAATCCCATTTAAAATAGCATCAACAAGATTAAAATACTTAGGAAAAATTTAACCAAAAAGGTGAAACATCTATACACTTAAAACTGTAAAGACATTGATGAAAGAAATTGTAGAAGACACAAATAAATGGAAAGACATTTCTTGTTCATGGGTTAGAGTAATTAATATTGTTAAAATTTCAGTGCCACTGGGGCGCCTGGGTGGCTCAGTCGTTAAGCGTCTGCCTTCGGTTCAGGTCATGATCCCAGAGTCCTGGGATGGAGACTTGCATTGGGCTCCTTGTTCGGCAGGAAGCCTGCTTCTCCCACTACCATTCCCTCTGCTTGTGTTCCCTCTCTTGCTGTGTTTCTCTCTGTCAAATAAATAAATAAAATCTTAAAAAAAAAATTTCAGTGCCACCAAAGCAATCTATAGATTCAATACAATCTCTATCAGAATTCCAATGGCCTTTTTCACAGAAACAGAACAAACAGCCCTAAAATTTGTATGCTAACTACAAAAGACCCCAAGTAACCAAAGCAATCTTGAGAAAGAACAAAGCTGGAGGCATCATACTTCCTGATTACAAACTGTATTATAAAGCTATAGTAACCAAAGTTATCAGTATTGGCATAAAAACATACACATGGATAAATAAAAAATAACAGCTCAGAAGTAGACCCATGAATATATGGTCAATTAATTTTTTTATAAAAGAGTAAATATATAATGGATAAAGGATAGTCTCTTCAATAAATGGTGTTGGGAAAACTGGATAACCACATGTAAAATAACTGGACTCATATCTTTCACCATACACAAAAATCAGCTCTAAATGGGTTTAGAAAGAAAACAATGATAGAAGAAAACATAGGTAGTAAGCCCTTTGACATTGGTCGTGGCAATGATTTTTTGGATCTGACTCCAAAAGTAAAGACAACAGAAGCAAAAATAAACAAGTGGGATGACATCACAGCAAAGGGAACCATCAACAAAATGAAAAGGCAACCTACTCAATGGGAAAAAATATCTTCAAATGACGTGTCTGATAAGGGTTTAATACTCAAAATTTATAGGGAACTCCTACAATTCAATAGCAAAAAGCAAAATGAAACAGCCCATTAAAAAAATGGGCAAAGGGCTAAATAGACATTTTTTTCCAATGAAGATATATAGATATCCAAGAGGAAGTTTAAACAGTTCTCAACATCACCAGTCATCAGGGAAATACAAATTAAAACCACAATGAAATATTATTTCATACCTGTTAAGATGGCTATTATAAAAAATGAAGAGTTAAAAAATGCTGACAAGGATGTAGAGAAAAGGGAGCCCTGTACAACATTGGTAGGAATATAAAGTCATATACCCACTATGGAAAACAATATGGAGTGTCCTTAAGAAATTAAAAACAGGACTACCATATGATCCAGCAATCTAACTTCCAGGTTACCAAAGGAAATGAAATTATTATTTCAAGAGATATCTCCTCGTACACCCATATTCATAGCAGCATTATTCACAATAACCAAGGTATGAAACAACTTAAGTGTCTGTCAATGTATGAGTGATTTTTAAAATGTGATATGTACATTATATGTATTAAATTATATTACATAAAAATAGTATATGTAATATATAATGTATGTCCGTATATATATATATTAGAATATTATTCAGCCTTAAAAAAGAAGTTCTGTCATTTGCAACAACATGGATGAAACTGGAGGGCATTTGCTAAGGCAAGAAAGCCCAAAAGGCAAAGAAAATACTGCATATTATCAATTATATGGGGAAACAAACAAACAAAAAAATTATACTCATAGAGAGTGTAGAAAATTATTTACTAGGGGCTAGGAGTGATAGAAATAGGGAAAAGTTGGTACAAGGACACACATATTTAGTTATGAGATAAATAGGGTCTGAGGATCTAATGTATAACATGGTGACTACAGTCAATAACGTTGTATTAATAATTGAAACTTGCTAGGAAAGTAGAATTTAAAGTATTCTCATCCAAACAAACAAAGAATGGTTCTTTATGGAAAATGGAGAAATATACCTCCAGCAAAAGCTTCTTTTCAAATGGCAGTAGCCAGTAATAAACCGATGACGATATATTGGGCCAAATCTTTGTGGTAAAGGGGCAGTAGAATAAAAGCCCTGTTATTTCCGATTTACTCTTTAATCCACTGTAATCAGACATTTGCCATTCTATGCCTGAACTTGTCTGGTAATGCCTCCTACTTGCTATGTCTAATGGGTACATTCTGTCCTGTTTATTTGCTCGTCTGCTGAATTTGTCTCTGTTAAACATTTTCTTTTTCCTGTTCTCTAATTCTGTTCTCTATTTACTATTCCCTCTATTATATTCCCTCTTGGCTTTGGAACATCCTTTTCAATCTCCATAGACCCTCCCTTTACTCCTGCTAGCTCCTTAAATGCTGCTATTTGGCAGGTTCCTTCCTCACTTGCTTTATTTCTGACTCTTTCCACTGTCCTTGGGGGAATCTCACTCAGTCTCAAGGATTCAGCCTTCACCAGTAATCTCTCCTGAACTCTGCAACCATGCATCTGTGTACTCACTGAACATCTTCACTTGAACATCCCTAGGCAACACAAACTCCTTTTGTCTGAAGATGAATTCATCATCTTCCTCCTATCTCCTCCATATGCACTTCTTAATTTATTGTCTTTGGGAAAGGAACCCTAACTACTGTGCTATCACACAAGCCAAACATCTGAAAGCTGCACACATGTGCGCGCGTACACACACACACACACACACACACACACATTCATACATTTGTTTCCCATGTTTTGCTATTTTATCTCTTTAGTAATTTTTGGCTCTATCCCCTTATCTCTATCTCTCTATCTATATAGCTCTTACCTTAGTTCAAGCCTTCATCATTTCTTTTTGTTTTGTTTTTGTTTTTTTGTTTTTGTTTTTTTAGCCTTCGTCATTTATTTGGATTACTGCCACAACTCCTATTTGACTCTCTTTACTTTGTCCTTGCAATTTTATCTCCCCCAATCTTGTCTCTGTTCCCATCTGTTCTTCATATTGTTATATCAAAACCATCTCATTCCCTTGATATAAGTATTTAATGTGACTTGTAGTCTTTGGGATGGAATCCCAACACTTTGGCATCCTATTCATGGCTTCCTTTGACCTGACCCCAGATTACATCTCCAATATCATCATACAACTGCCTTATTCTCTGTACGCCTGTAATTCTCTCTCTCACGTATGTGCCTGTGCGTGTTGAATCCATACTGGTTCTAAAGGACTCTATGCCCTCTTTTCTAAGTAACTTCCCTTTTAAGAAAGTTCACTGATTCATTCTCTCCCAAGCTTCTTCCCTAGTCTGAGTTAGGATGCTCATCCACATACTCACATCCCTTTTTTATCTCCTTTCATGGCCTCTTGTGCATTCTTCTGTCCTAACACTTACCTCAGTGTGTTGTGATGATCTGTGTAGTAGTGTGATTCTCTAACAGAATTGTGAATCCCTTGAGGGCAAGCACCAGGTTTTATGTGTATTTGTTTCCCAAGCATTCAGCACAGTGTCTGGCACAAACAGTGAAGGCTGACTGAATCAGGTGGTTACAGAATTATTTTCCTTAAAGGGTTTCGTTCTTTATTCAATCCTTTTATTGCTTTTACTCCCAACTTCCAGACCCTTTCTCTTTCAGCCCTTTTTCTTAAGTAGTTCAAAGAGGATTTGGTTTGCTTCTACTAGCCCTATGGATTTCTAGTCCTTTCACCATCCTTTATGCTCCTCTCTGCAAGGCTGTGCTCCATGATTTTACTTAAATTGGAGGGAGAAAACAGTGAATTCTCTTTTTATTTTCCATCCTTTTTCTTTAATTAATCTTTTGGCGCAGTAGTACCTCTTTTACATTCTCCCATTTCAGTCCTTTTTCAAATAATTTATTCATTCCTCTAGGCTTCTTTGGTAAGCTCCATTTTCTTTTCTTTTTTTTTATGCTGAAACTAACAGCAGTTTGTCACCTTTTGTTCTTTCCTGTCAATCAATCTCTGGTCCAGGACAGATTAACATTTACAAGCTTTTCTATTGAATATATAATGGTTTCTCTCTGTGCTTAAAAAGGAGCACACTGCACACAAACAAGTTGGGGAAAGAACTGTTTATCACAAGAGAAGTTGAAAAATTGGAATAAACATATTGATCTGTCACAATCTTTTGATTGTATTAAAATGAGACCAAGAAACTAATCATCTGGAATACTTACTAGCTTCTACATATAAAATTGCTTATCTTCTAGCATAAATAAGATTTATTGCCTTCTAAGTGTATCTCCAAATGCTGGCATGTGCCTATCGAAAAGGGAAAATTTAGAGAATAATAATCTGAAATACTGTTTTTGTCGCAAATATTTATGGTAATATTTTGAAACAAATATTGGCTAGGACAGTTATAACAGCAAGTTGAAATAGGAAAAATGGGGCCATTATCTACATTTTTAAAATTTTATTTTAAAAATTATTTTAATTCCAGTATAGTGTTATATCAGTTTCAGGTGTACAATTATGTTTATTTTTAATTAATGTAAATAATTTATAGAATAATATTGGGACATACGTGAAAGAAATATGTTATCCTGGTTATAGAAGAGGGGTATTGAAGTCATATGGAAGTGGATTAGTATTCTGGCTCTGAAACTTACTTGCCATTCAATCTTGGGCAAAACTTTAGGGTCTTCATATGTCAATTTGTCTAAGGATTAAAAGGGCCAAAGCATTGAAGTATTTAGTATAGTTTCTTGAATATAGAAAATACTCAGTATATGTAAGTAAATCATTAGTATAATTATTATGCTTTCCCTTTATTCTTATTATCCAATTTATCTACCTAATTTCAGCATCCCACTATACTTACCTCTTCCTAAACCAGTACTTTTCAAACGTGTATTGTGACCCACCAGTGGGTCATGAAGTCAATTTAATGGGTTGTGATCTGCATTAAAAAGTATTATAGAATAAAAAAACATAAAATGAGTTGTAGGTACTAAAAGCTAGTGATTTTGTGAAAATTTTCAATTATACATGTAATTTAAGTGATATTTTAAAAGGGATCTCCTGGCTGCTATGTGTAGAATGTACTCAAGTTTGGCACAGATAGAAGTAGGAACCTATTGCAGTCATCCAGGGGAGAAGTAAGAGGGGATCAGACTAGGATAGAAGGAATAGTAGAGGCAAAAAGTGGCTAGGTTATGGATACATTTTACGATTAGAGGCAATATTGATTCTTATCCGATTTCTGTCCTTTATCAGTTAGTTCTTCCTCTGAAAAGCCCCAATAAAAGGAATGATGCATAGTGAAATAGTGTTAAAGAAAAGTTGGAGAGATAGCTATAGATGGATTGGGCCAGCAATAAATGATAGATTGGAGACTTGTTCATTTCTTTTTTAGAACAGTAAATCCATGGGATACCAATGCTGGTAACTGATGAAGAAAGGAATAGATCCAAGGACAGGAGGTGTTGGGGCTGCTATATATAGCCACAAAGAGGGACTTTATATCCTGATATTTTGAGACAGTCCAGATATATTCCTGCAACCCCAGCATTTTTTTTTCAGTGTAGCATTTCCCTGAACAAAGTTATCCCAGTTTAGATAATTAATTATATAGCTACCATAGGTATTATGAAAAGAACAAGGCTCTTCCTTGGTACACGATAATGAATAAAATAGATGAGCACTTTCATGAGACATGTGACTTTTAAGTGCTAGGTAGTCACATTTCTAGTTTTAAATGTCACCTAAAATTGTATATCATAAAATATTTTTGAGAAAATATGATCATTAATACAAGGATGACCAAAAAGTCTATTTTTATTTATCTTGTTCAGTGGTTCTCAGAGTGTAGTCCCTGAAACATCATTGTTACCTGGGAACTGTTAGAAATGAAGATTCTCAAGAGCCACCCAGAATTATTGAATCAGACACTCTGAGAGTAAGGCCACTAATCTGTGATTAACAAGCCCTCCAGATGAATTTGATACACACCAACATTTGAGAACCACTGAGCTAGTTTATATGTAATAAGTATGGAAGCAGGAATATTATTGTGCTGTAATCTGTAAACCAATCAACTATTTTTTAAAAGTCTACAAAAACTCTGTGTTGTTTGTTTTTATCCTATGAAAGATAAAACAGAACACAAAAAAACTAAAACAAGCAGTCTCTTCCCTTTAGAAGGTTACAATTTAGTTTGAGGAAATTGCACCTGTGCCTGTAAGTTGTCTAGTAATTGAAAATGGTAAATAGCGAGGCAGGTTAAAATTTCCATCAGAGTTCAGAAGAGAATTCCCAATGGGAGAGCATAATTAGGAGATATTTTGTGGAGATCATAGAACTAGGAGAGTAGAACAGATGGGAAATGGCAGGAACTGGGAGAATCTAGCAGAGAAAATAAGGTCAATACACACCAAGCCGTAAGAAACAACTGAGAAGAGCAGTGTTCATCAATAGGGCGTTTCACTGTTGATAATTCAAAAAAGATTCAGAGGTAAAATGTTTTGGAAATTTGGGATTAAGCAAAGTTAAATGAGTTTTTTTTTTTTAATTTAACTACATATACTTCTCAGAATCTTTAAAATTCTACAGAGAAATATGGTGCTCCAAAAAGAGATTGTGGCACTGCTTGATAGTCTTCAGCAAAGCCAAAGCCAAAATGGGATTAGATCCCTGAAAACTTTCTGAAGTGGAGTCATTGACTCCCTGTAGCACCTGGGGCATACTATGGCATTCAGTGTGCTGAGTGACCGCTTGCTTATTCTTTTGGAGCAGAATTATGTCATTGATGTAATAGATCAAAGTGATGTTCTATAGGACAGCCAGACAATCCAGATCTTTTTAGATTTTACTACAATGGAATATGGGAGAAATAGTAGCTTTGAGGTACAACTATAAATGAATATTGTTCATCCCATGTGAATGGTAACTGTTTGCGTTCCTCTCTTTATTTGTAACAAAAAGAGCACATTTTCCAGAACAATGGCAGCACACTACTTTTAAAAGCCTTACTAATCTACTCTAGTAATGCCACATCCAGCACAGCTGTGGAAATGGGGGCTACTACTTGGCTGAACCTTTCTTGGTCTACAGTCATTCTTCAGGATCCATCTGGTTTCTGCAAGAACTAGCCTGGGGAATTAAATAAAGGTGATAGCAATAATGCCAAATATATCGGTATCAATTATACACCCAGAGACTAAAGAAATCACCCCTGGGTAGGTCCATGAACCTGGTGGCCCACTGTAATGAATTTGATACATTCAAATGTATTGAACCCTATCTGGGTATTCATTTATTCCTAGCCATCATAAGCGCCCACTTCAACAGAGAGGCCATAATGATATTTTGGGTTTCCAGGTATCAATGTCAATTTAGACCCTACGTCCAGTGGTCCTTTAAATGTGGGTATTCCCTTTCTCCAGTGTTACAGTTACAGAGATATAGGGCTGGAGGTCCCATTAGGGAAGGATCAAGAAAAGGCAGGATCTTTTCTTCTAAGAGCCCAAGTTAATTCTTCATTCAAAGGTTTTCATATTTGAAAATTGACTTAGGTTTGTGAACTGAGCAAGAGATTGTGACTTTTTATTGACGCTCTTCCCTTTACCCTCTGCTCTTCTGTTCTTTCTTTTTTCTAGCTTCTCTGGGAATGACATACCGTAAAACCATCTCCACAACTTCCTCTAATTTAACCCCTTTGACTGATCCTCCAACAACTTTGGTTGGTACAATAATTTCAGTTTCCTGGCTTCTGTAGGTAAAGCCCCATCATCCCCATGGATATTAATAACCTCATCTCTATAACTGTCTCTCCTATGGTCAGATGTAGTCAGCAGAGGAGAATCACCACTGAATAATTACAGGATGCTGATGTCCCTCTTACACTCTTACTAGTGTATTTCTAATGGCTGATGTGTCATCTAGGCTTCCCATGTAACAAAATTCTTTGGCTATCTTACTGTATGGAATGTACCCATTACAGAATGCTTACTTTCTTCAGATTCTTCATTCCTTCTTCTACCGTCTGCTATTTGTGAGAGTTCATGCATTCTAAGAAATAAATGCCAAGATGGGATTAGATGTTCAGGAGATTTTTTTTAGGAGAGAGGGAGTAAAGGCTTATGAATAATAAAGGCAAGGGATAAAGGCAATTTACCTTTATCTTCAGAGTCTTCTCTGTGATTTCAGACCACAATGCAGTCTGAAATCTATCGAGAATAAGGGGCAGAGGGAGACACAAATAGAAGGAGTCTCAGATTGCATTGAAGTTCTAAAAACATTTTAATAAGGTTGATGGAGAGTTTCAGGTTAAAATTATCCATCAAAAGGGTCCTGTGTCTTGCATGAGTACTTTTGCTGTGTTTATTTATTGGCTGTGAGCAGCCTATGGAGAGCATCTGTGCAAACATGGTAGTGGATCTATGCCTTTATAATAGGAGATTTGAGTGGTGCATTTCATAGCTGCTAAGGGTTGTTTTCAAAACTTACTTGGTCATAGCTTTTCATTGCAAAGCACTTTCAGGAGATATTTTGTGGAATAACCACAAAACTCTGGGATTTCTATTCGTGTTAAAATTTGAGTTATTAATATAAGTCACTTTAGGAATGCATATAGTACCTCTTTAATGTCTCTGATTTTCATTGCTTAATTTTTTTTGGTCAAGGGAATGCTCTGCATTTTCATTATATTTTAAAACAAACATCTAGGGGCACCTGGGTGGCTCAGTCATTAAGCGTCTGCCTTTGGCTCAGGTCATGATCCCAGGGTCCTGGGACCAAGCCCCACATCTGGCTCCCTGCTTGGCAGGAGGCCTGCTTCTCCCGCTACCATTCCCTCTGCTTGTGTTCC
>CM053608.1:15598428-15682017 GCA_028646535.1 Procyon lotor
TGTGTTTCATTCTGCTCTGCACTGCCTTTCCCTGGATGTCTTCTTGCATGAGAAAGATAAATCCCTATCTGCTAAGCCACCATTAGGATGGTTTTCTACTATTTGCAGATGAACACATTCTTCTTGGTCCTCTATATGACATTACACTATAAAAATTCCAGGACAAGAGCCAGAAGTCTTGACTGTTTCCAACTAGCTCTGACCTTGAGCAGCTTATCATTTTTTGCTCATGCTGGAAGGTGGGTTCATACTAGGAGATCTTTAAGTTTCCCTACAGCATGAGCATTTGGTGATTCTAGAACAATATGAATCAGCACTCTTTCATAATCTAGATCTTCATGTCAAAACATATTTCATATTCTCAGTAGTCAGAGTAAGCATCTGCTTAGCAAAATTTTTTTCAACAGCTTTTTCCTTCCCTAGTCTGATCTTTTACAAGTGTATTACTGTAGGGGAGGAGAAACCATTTGTTGTGTAACCATTTAAAATGTATCTTGCCTGCAGGGTTATTTTTGCCAACTTTTAGGTATGCCGTCACTGAAAAGCAGAGAACAAGACTGCCCTGTAGAAACAGACAACATATGAGAAAACAAGGCTGCTTACAGAACAAGCTCATTAGGTGAACCAGAAGTAATAGAAAGACATATTGTTCAATGTCACAGGACTGACATTTAGCAGGATCCAGGTGTTACCCTACCCCTCCAAGTAGCTCTTTTAGCCACCTTTTGTTCGGTGGAATTAACCCAACTCTATTACTAAGCTCTTGGTTTCCACTTATTTAACCCCACTTTTTCTATTTTTTACATCATTAGTATAAAATTCCACTTAACTGAGTCAAAAGGTCTTACCTTGGGTCAAAACAAAATTATCCTATGGAGAAAGACTGTCTTTAATCCAAAGAACATGTGTGCCTCCTGCAGTTAATGTAGTCAACTAAAATCCCTTCAATTTGGACCTGTGAAACCTAACTGGGGCTTGGTTCTGCCTTGGTCCACGACCATGTACAAAGTCCTGGACTTCTCTGGGTTCCAGTTTCCTTATCTGTAAAGGGAATGGGCTGCACTGGATAATACCTGAGGTCTCCTATTACAGGGCCGTAAGTCTAGTCCTGGTTTTCTGCATCATTGTAAGAAAGCTCATTCCACACCACTTGGTGTCTGACCTGCATTTTACCTGGATTCAGGTTATGTAGAGGCACTTCCCAATGGTGTTACCAATGCTGTTAAAGTAGTAGTATTTGTTCATAGGAGAGGAAGCATGGCAGAATGTTGAAAAGCAGGAACCCTGAAACCAGAGAGCCCTGAGCTCAAATTCTGACTTCCCACTTATTAGCTATGTGACTTCAGGTAAGTCCATTAATTTCTCTGGGCTTTGGTTCATCCGTAAACTGGAAATAATAGTAACCACCTTTTAGAGTTGTTGTAAGAATTAAATGATTTGATATATGTAAATGTTAGCATATCATAAGCACTCTACGAGAATCTATTATTTATTTAGCTAAGATTTCTAGAGCTCTATGTGCTAAGCATCAGAAGTCCTTTACATCATTCTCTCCTTTTGCTCTCAGAAACCCATAATATACCATTTATCATATGATAAAAACTGAGGCTTGAAAAGGTTGTTTATATTCATACATGCTAAATAGGAGAGAAAGAGACTAAGCCCTGGTAGTCCGAGTTCAAAGCCCACAATCTTATTTGATATGCCACTGGGGGACCAGATGCGTGAGTATGGGCCTGTAGAGATGAATCAGACAGGTCAGTGAGACTGCAAGAAAGGGTGACAGGCTGTGTCTTTATGTGATGATGAGCAAGGCAGAGTCACTGAAGTGCCAACTAAGAACACAACCAAGTAAATGTCACTGGGCATTTTATCTGCTCCTCCAGCCAGGGTATTTGGAATAAGGCCTACACACAATGCTATTAAAAGTACTGGCAAATGCTCATCTAGTCCAAGATGCTTCCTTCAACAATACCTGAAATTCTGCCATTAACAAGATGTAACTTTTCTCCTTCTACCAGGGAAAAAAAAAAAAAAGCTCCTGGGAGAGGAAACCCACTAAAGCCCTCACATCCAGATCTGACTCAGCTTAGCAGATCTTTCTGAAAGTGGTGGGCAGCTGGAAAGATCATGATGCTATGGAGATGCCAGGCTGAAAAGCAGAGCAGTACACAAAGGCAGCTTGTCAATTCCACAACGCACTGGATCTCGGGTACTTTCCCATGGTTATCCTTGCAAAATATGCAAACACGCTCTGATGGTGAATAATTCTTTATGACTGTTATATAAAATCTTCACAGTATATTTTGACAAAAAGACTATCAAGAGGGAACTGGATGGGCATTTAATGAGATCACAAAGATAATACAGTTATTGAGAATGTCAGGGTCAAAATACTTATAAATGAAATCTAAAGGAAGACTTCACAGAATCTGAGCAGAAATTATCCACTGTAATTTCCCTTATCTATAGGTGGTATCTGTTTCTTTATCCCTATGTATTAATACAATATATAATTTAATTAATAGCTCAAAAATGAGAATGTGTCATGGTCCATTTTCCCATTTTGGTTTCACTAATAAAAATTTAAGAAAGGAAACATTATTTCTGAGAAATCCAATATTGGGAATCAAGCATTTTAGGTAAGCTTGGGCTATGACATTGTAGTACAGAGTGAATCCTTTGCAGGATTAGATTTCCTGTGAGCTGCCTTCTAATTTGAAGAGCTTTGAGTTGATGAACCACACAGGAACTGTTGATTTAGCTCTTCCAGTGACACTTTGCCAAGGTCTATGACTGCTAAATCACAGCCCTTCAATTCTCTAACTCATTATAGAGAAATGAGAGCAGACATGTAGAAACTCAAATAAGCAACTCTCTAATCTCCAGTTTCCTACCATCACAAGGGAACCCAGACGACAGGTATTACATCCCAAGAATGGATGTGATCTCTTTGTTGTTCAGTATCTTCCAGTACGTGTGTGCCAAGTAGAGCTTGGCCCTCGTAGGCAAACAAATGAGTGGAAGAGAGTCCATGCACTAGATAAACTCAGGTTTCTGGAAGAGTCAGACATGCAAAGGAATGATCGCATCTCACAAGTGAGGCTGAAGCGTAGGCTAGAGGAGAGAGTATCTATACCCAGTAGAAAGTAAGAAAGTTTTCCCCAAGGAAAGGAAAGCTGTACTTGGTTTTAAAGCTAGGTATTTTGATTCTGAAGGACCAGAAAGTCAAAGCACTAAAACTATATCTTATACGTATGTCTGTTCTTTGGACCCATTCTAATATAGGTGTAATTAAAGGTCTCTGCAGTTAAAAAAAAAAAAAAAGCGAGAGGAATGAACAATAAAATGTATGAAAATTCCAACTATACACACATACATACACAGACACATACATGCATATAGCTGTGTGTGTGCATGAAAAAGCTGTCTTCAATGAAAGTTAATTTAAATAGACTTATATGCACTTTAAAAATGAAACCATTTGATTTTCTTACTCTTTCTCACCTATAATCTAATAGTTCCTTAATCTATGTTGAATCTATCCATTGTCATTACTTTAATCCAAGTCTTTATTTTCTCTCTCTCTGTGACTATTCTGAGTCTTCCATGTGGGATCTCCCCACATCCACTCTTATTTCTCTCCGATCCATTCTCAACCCAGAAATTATGGTTATCTTGGACATAATTGGATCTACTCATTTATTGGCTCAGATCTCCTTAGCGGTTTGCTCTGACACTTAGGATGGAATCCAAAAGTCTCATGGCCCCCTGGGTGACCTCCTGCCTTCCTGCCATACTAGCTTCACTTCTTGCCACTTTGTCAGTCATTTCTGCAGTTGCCTAGGACTCTTTTCTGTTTTCAAATGTAGAAAGCTCTTTCCTTGCTCAGAACCCACACTCATTTGCTTCCCTCTATCTTTACTAGACTTACTTCTATTTATCACTCAGGTTCCAGCTTCACAGCTCTGTCTCTTACTTACTGACGTCTTCTCTAACCATCTTATATTAAGCGACCTCCACCTTAGCTCCATCACTACACCTTGTTTATTTCCTTCACAGCACTTATGGTGAAACATGGATAAATGTGTGATCACATATATATTAGCGTGCTTATTTCCTTAATGCTTATATACTCCATTAGTGTATATACTTGAGAAGGTAAGGGCCATGTCTGTATCACTTTTTGTTCAATGCAGTGTGTGGGCAATGTTTCAACCAGTAACTCTTGTTGGATGATTCATGAGTAATTATTGACCAATTCAGATAGCAAATATATGATTAGTCTGCCTGATAAACTCTTTGTCCCTACTAAAATGTGATTATCTTGGATTGCAAGTTCCAAAGGAATTCAGGAGGTATGTATCACTGCCTTTTAACATTATATATATATAAATAATTATATCTATAATTATACATATAAATATATGTATATATATATATATATCAGTATTTTATGTATACAATTTTAGAGCATGGGGAATCCTAGGGATTATCTTATCTCTAGCCCTTATTTTACAACTGAGTTCCAGAAATGTGAAGAAAATTTCCATGGTCACAAAGGAAGTTAGTGGCAGTACCATATCAAAACCCAGGGCTCCTAATTTGGGGACAGCAACCTCTCTACCACACATCCACACAAAATAGAATTCTAGGTTACCATTCAGAATTTTACACACATGAAAAAAAAGTGAAATATAGCAGAAGAAAATCAGTCTTGAAATTTACTTTAAGATTCTAGCATTCTGAGACAGTGGGAACAAATTTGTTCTCAGCCACTGTTCAATGATATAATCATTGAAATATGTGCTGTGCTCTCAGTTACCAAGTTTTAATTGATTAAATAGGCACTGGAGGATGTAGACAGTGTTTAGCTTTTCTAATTCTGGAACAGTATATAATGTCTTAATAGAGTTATTATGGAGCTAACTTTCTTCTAGAGAGAAACAGTAATCCTTAGGGGAAAGAGCTCCCTAGAACCTTCCAGTTTATGCTAACCTGCCTAGAAAAGTGGCAACAATTTTGATCTGAGGTCATCAGTAGCACTAACAGTGGAAACTCTACTCTAGGAAGAATTACTTCAAAAGAAAATTGAAGATCAGAGTGGGAGATACATTTTTGTGCATATATTTATTTCCTTCATGTAATTGTAAGGAACTTCAGAGAGAATTTAGCCCAATAAATGCATCCCTCTGCACAATATTACAGCCTCAGCTTGGGTAAAATTTCTTGCTTCTTACTATTGAATCCCTCAGAAATTATTTGCATCCTTTCTCAAGGTTTTCTTGATGAAACCAATGATGATTTAATACTGAAAGTAAGATTATCTAAAGTTTTACCTCTGAAAACACCCAATAATTTCATCATTAATAAAATACAGTAAAAGGTAAGTTCGTTGAGGGAAAAAATAGCTCATCATCAAGTTTTCTCTAAATAGTACCATGATATTGGGTATTACCTACTATGGAAATTTAAAGAATATTAAAACTAAAAACATAAAACCAAACTAATTCTCAACTATTCAACTTTACTTCCTTTTTCTCTTGACTATCAGACATCCTTCACCTATTATTCTTAAAAAAAAAAAACTTTATTATTTACTTTCATCATTACTTATCTACATTTAATACATGTTACAACTCATACATTGACTGACACAATGCCTTACAAAGTTATTTGTATTTTACTTAGAAAAAAAAGAAGGAAGGGAGGGAGGGAGGAAGGAAGACAGGGAGGAAAGAAGAGCGGAGGAAGAAGGAAGGAATGGAGAAAGGAGGAAAAACTAAACTCTAGAGCCTTAGGAAACAATAGTACAAATATAATCAAACCTTTTTTTAACCAACTCTCAAAATCTTGAGCCGTAGCATTGTAATTTGAAACTATATTGTGGTAGACTGCTCCATGACTTCTAGTTACACTAATTATCCTAACTATACACTGAAGCAGCATCAGGGTTGAGTATCGACAGCCAACATTTCTCTCCCTATAATTGCCTTGCTATAGCCAAAATACCTGACATCTTATAGTCTAAATCTGGGTTCTGGACAAACTATGATTCTGAAGTGATAATCAAGTTCCCCCAGGAGTCAGAAAACCCCAACCACACAGAAAACTAAGTGGGGCCCTTTCTGTTGCAGAAGACTCTGCGGTACGGAGACCCTACTCCTGGCCACACAGGACAGTCCGGGGCTAGAGTTTAATACTTTTAACAACATGCAGCTGTCATTCAAACAGGCATTGACTGGCCTAGCTGAAGTAGGGACTGAGTTTGAGGTTCAGTTCAAGGCAACCAGGGACCAGACGCTTGTCACCTTCCCAGGCTATTCTGCACAGCCTCTCTCAGTGAACCACAGAAGTGCTCCAAATAACATCCTGGATTTGTCCTGCCCACAGCCTATTCTCAGTAGGCTTCAAGTGGAACAGATGTGGAGTGGTGTTGAATAGAATAATTGACACTGATTTCCCTGTAACAAACACACACAAACACACACTCAAAGACATATATGGGCCTTCTCTGTCTTGTTTAATGAAACAACTACACTTCAAGAAATCCATATATCCCGAATGATAAGTCTCTGCTAGTTTGAAACCAGTCACTGTTTCTGGAGGCTGCTTCTCGTGCATTGCAAGCTGTAGGACCATGGGAAATGTTATCTTCTGTTTTCCTTCCTGTACTATACACATATTACCATTTGGTTAAATATTAATAGGTGACAAAAAGAACATTTCAACCCAAATATTTAACCTCCAAAATAAAATAAAAGTCTTTCACCTCAAATCTGTCATTCTTTAGAGTTGTTTCAACAGCTAAAATGAAAACATCAGGGAGAGAAATACTCCACATCAGTATTTATTCTGAAAAGGCATTAAGTTTCCAGAGGTCACAACTAAAAATTCCGTGAGAACAGAAAGGAGTTGGGCCATTTAACATCTAAGGCTTCCGATAGCTTTAACCTCCTCTGATTCTATAAGGAAAATATAGGGCATGGCCAAAGATGCCGAGATAGGGAATGCAATGATCAGTGGATATAAAAGAAAGGACTTTCAGAGTTTTTACATTCTGGAAACATCAAATAATTCTATTATCAACATCACTTATTAAATTAATTTTGCAACCTACCCAAACTCTACTGTACTAAATCTATTTAGTAGATTTATTAATCTACTAAATTATTTAGTAGATTATTATATCTACTAAATATTAATATTTCTGAAAATGTTCCTAGAGTTTTTTCTCAAAATGACTGAAATCTGCACAGCAAATTTATAATTCACAAAGCACTTTCATATATATTACCTTATTTAACCCGGAGAACAATTCTGCTATTAGGGGTTAAGAATATGTAGAGAATATGAGCTCTAGGAACCTGGGTCTAAGTCTTGACTCTTGTAATTCAACTTGGCCTGGCCATTTAGGGATACTTGCCCTTGGAAGCCAGCTACCATACCATGAGGAAGCCAAGCAGCCACGTGGAGACACCATGTGTAGGTGTTCCAGCCACAGCCAAACATCCTAGCAGACCAGCAGCTTCAACCGCCAGACCGGTAAGTAACATCTCAGATCATTCCAGCCCCCAGTCTTTGATCCACAGTATCTGACGCCAAAAAGAGAAGGCGCAAGCTGTCCCCCCTGAGCCCCACCCAACTGCAGATTCATGAAAAAAAAAAAAGTAATTTCATCATTTTAAGCTACTAAATTTCAGGAAACTGAATCTTGCCCAAGATTACACAGCTATTAAGAGGCAACAAGTGAACTCAAATGCAGATTTTCTGATTCCAAATCATGTTCTCTTTCCATAATTTAAAATTTAGTAAGTTGTCTTACTCAAGAATATCCTGAGCATATGCCAGGCTCATCATCATATTGTAGGTCGATCTCATCCCATCTCTGATCATTTGTACCCAGATGTCCATGGGCAACCGCACATGCATTCACCCAGGACTGCCTTTCAGGTTACTTTCTTGGCTCCTAATATGGGGATTTCTGTTCATTTCTGACCTTCTTATTTGGCTATCAGTTTAGACTGTTTTTTTGTGACTTCTGAACCTGAAATAATAATGTACCAATAATACGCCACCTTCTAGGCCATCATCTGAAGGCTCACACACATAAGTCCCTCTGTTAGGTTTGGCCTCTAGGACCGTCAGTATAGGCCCAGCTCTCCCCACTATCTCTTTCCATGGAAATAAGTAACTATAAGACTTCAATTGGAAACACAGTGTTGTGAAATGCAACCATGCTTCTCAAATGAAAACTAATGTTAACTCCTGAGCCAAGAAAAATTTATTATGAAGCTAACAAAACCTTAAGCTTAAGAGCTCCTCACTTACAGGGGCTCCTTCCAAGACTCTGGGAGGGGCAAGAGCAGTATACTTACAAACATGTATTTTTATTAAATTTGCCAAGCGCAATATAACTTATTTTTTTTTCTTAAAGAAGGTCTTCCAAATCAGACCCAACAGCCTTGAGTCGGCCCCTACTCCTGAGAGTGGCTTAGTCAAAAATGGCTCACTGAGGGGAGGTGGGTATGGAGATGGGGTAACCCACTGCAGCTATTAACTTGTTTCTATAGGAGTGGTTATTAACTTGAAAACTTAAAACAATTTGATAGCAGCAAATTTAGACCCACTTCTTCAGGATGAGTTTAAAACTTTCTTCAATAGTAAAGGTTATTGGAGCTTCTCAAATTAAGGAATAAAACTAGGATTTCAGTAACCACACGGGGGAATCTATGTCTTCTCCCCAGTGATTAAAAATTAAAGTGATATGAAGCAACTAATGAGGGATTTAGAAGAATACTCGAGGATTTGAAAATTCTTCTGTAATGGATCAGTTTGAAATGAGATCATTGTTTAATTCAGAGAATATTTTAATGTCCTGTTTCAGCATATTTTAAAAAATGATCTTGGCTCTAATTTGAGCCAAAAAAAATTGATAAATTTGTTAAACTTTATATTATATAGAATATGTTTTTTTAAAAAGTGTATATTTATGTACAGAAATCCTTGTACTAAAAAGATATAATAAAGCTTTATGTCAAAAAGTTAGAGTAAATATCTGTTGGTGGTGAGATTTTTTTTTCTTTCCTTCATATTTTCCTCTATTTTAGAAATGTTCTATAATGAAAGTGGAATATGTTTATAATCAAAAATAAAAAATAAATACTCATTGTCAGGAATGTCTTTTATTTTAGAAGTAATTCAAATACAATTATATTTGCATTTAGTTCAGAAATAAGACTAATTCAGTTTCCACTTTCCCCAGTTTGGGCCAAATTTTGATCCCTCTGTTATAAGAAGCTTCTCTAAGGATCTATACAAAAATATAAAGTAGCAACTTCTTTGCAACTGAAAATTATCTTTCATTTCTGGCTTCAATTTCACTAGAAATTGATAGGAATGTATCAATCCTCCAGAATTTAAAAATACCAAATTAAAAACAAAGATGATTAGAAAACAATCCAAACTTTAAGCAGCTAAGACAAGCACTCTTATCGGTTAAGTCATGAATTCATTTTCACATAATGTTTAATTTCCATTACTTTTAAACATTTTCAGAATAGGCTGCTTCCTTTAAGAATCAGGTGATAGAATGAAGGAGTAATTCACCACTAATTAGGACTCTGTGAGTAAGTGAATAGAAAAGAACTAGGAACACATACTAATATGATAAGCACTCACATAAATAGCAACTCAGAATGGAGGGGAAAAAATAAAAGGGCCTCATTACTTAAAGAAGCTACTAAAGGTGATAAAAACAAAATTATTCACTTAGCCTCAGATATATTTAGAATATAGACCTAAACTCTTAATTTATAAATTATACCTTCAATCTAATAATAAGGTGATGACAACTAAAGAGAAAGAAATAATAATAAAGGGAGAAGGGAGGAAGGTATGCAAGAAAGGAAGGGAAGGAAAGAAAGGGAAGGAGAGAAGGAGGGACAGAGGCAGAGAGGGAGAGAAAGAAGGAAGGGAGAAAGAAAAAGGGGAAAATTATCCCTATGGTTTAAATACCAATTATACCACAATAAAGACTTTGCAAATAGCCAAAATGGCCAGAAAATAGATAAAATAAAGTTGTATATAATAACTAAATTAAGACACAGTGTTCTCTGTGCATATTTAATTGCTTCAAATGAAATAGTACCAATTAAAAATAAAATGAAGTTAACTGTTTCGTAGGTGGGGGTGGTAAAGATGTATTTTTGTCTATCATTTCTTTCATAGAGAATATAAGAACATGGAAGAACACAGAATATAATTCCATGATTTGGTAAGTGGCAACTATTAAAGGTAAGTTAAAGAAGAAATATAGGGCGCCTGGGTGGCTCAGTCGTTAAGCGGCTGCCTTCGGCTCAGGTCATGATCCCAGGGTCCTGGGATCGAGCCCCGCATCGAGCCCCGCATCGGGCTCCCTGCTCAGCAGGAAGCCTGCTTCTCCCGCTACCATTCCCTCTGCTTGTGTTCCCTCTCTCGCTGTGTTTCTCGCTGTCAAATAAATAAAATCTTTAAAAAAAAAAAAAAAGAAGAAGAAATATAAAAAGTAGCCTGGATCATTCTTTAAGCTCAAACCTGTATGGAGTGATAGCAAGTTACACCAAGGTTAAAACATTTTAAAGAATTCTTTTGTCACTTAAATGATGTCATTAGCATTAGATAACTAACATAATTTTACTCACTCACATCACTAATAAATGGCTTTATCCTTTTGTTTAAATAATGAGCTGAAAATTTTAAACTTTCCATATTTCAAAAAACCTAAGCAATTTTTCCCTCTTCAGAGCTCTGCGGTCATTAATGCAACCTGAAGAAATGCACTGGACTAAATTCTCTAAATCTAAATCTCTAAATCTCTAAATCTAAATTCTCATAATCATAATGAGTTGTTAAAAAGATAAGCAAGTATTTAAAGTTATGAAAGGACCAAAAATGCTCTCAGTTTCTCTATTTCTCATCCCTATTCATGACTCTGATCATTCAACTGTTATGTATTTTTCAAGAATGTTTATTATACTATGGCCAAATTTATGCCACATAAAAAGTTTTAGCTGATACTTAGAAATAACTGTTGCCAGTTATTAGTGATATAGATATAAATGTTGATACACATACACATTTACTAATGCATTTTAGTGATTGCTATCACCAAAGGGATAAGAAAAATGGGCAATAGAATGATATATCTGAGAAATTAAACACTTAGTGGATTGAGACAATCTTTTCTAAAATCAATGCAAATATTTAGTGTCTTCTTTGAAATCTACAATGAGGAAAATATTACAAATACCTGTAGTCTTGAGCCAAATTATGAAAACATAAAACTTAACATTTTAAGTTCTGCTATGAAGTCTCTAGTGTTCTAAATTTAAATTAATTTGTCCTTTTTTAAAAGTATGGCTTTGCAAAGAATTAGGTTGATTAAAATCATTTACTAGTTCAGTTTCCCCAGGCATTAGTTTTTTTAATCTGTAAAATAGGAAAATAATATTGAATTTTTATAGTTTCTGAAGATATAGAAAAATATGTGCAAAGCATGTGGCACTGTACCTGGCACTTAATATTTTTGAAACAATTATCTAAAGCTTAAACTGAAAGAAAAATGATGTATATTGTAAAATAAACTATGCTGACTCCTCAGAACTAAGAAACTTTTTTTGCTAATACTTTTAGCAAAAAACCAAGTTTTTTCTTTGTGATGGGTATCTGAGCATACGTATTAGTCTTTCCTACTTCTCAGGATGCCATTCAAAGAACACAAGAGATTTAAAAATAAAAATGAATTCATGGTAGCAGGAGAAACCATAGAAGGGTGCCAGCCGCAGACCAGAACAGTGGGGAATTTCTAGAAGACACAGACAGATGGGTTCAGATTGATGGTAAAATCTCATTGAGCTGAACTTGTGGCACTGAGAAGACTACTAAAGAAATGAGTGTTCCCCTCCTCAGGAACCAAGAAAAGCACCAAGGTCAAAGACAGCAGGGACTGGAAGCACAATGGGGTAGCAGAATAGTGAGCTGCAAAATGACTATACTGCTGATTGGACCGGAAGCCTCCAGACTAAAGCCTCAAAAAGAGCTCTCTAAATAAAATGGAAGATCTGCCATAGGAAACTTACAGAAGTTATTGGAACAAAAGGAGGATAGAACTATGTGGTGCTCCAGGTAAATTCTGGTTCCCTTGTGAACACATGGCCCTACATCTATTAAGCAAACTCTGTGGGTATTCTAGAAGAAACATCTTCTGGTTACAATCATGCATCCTCTCTCCACCCAAATTTCTGTAATAGAACCTACATTCACTCATTGAAGAAATTATTTTATTCACATCTGCTGGGAAGTCTCTAGCTATCATTACTTAGCAACCCTAGACCTCAATTATAAATACAAATATTTCAGAAAAGCCAACAATGTGAAAACAGTTGTTAGACTAAACCAAAGAACTAATACATTCAAAAATAAAGTTAATATAAAAACTATCATAGAAGTTTAAAATAAATACAATTAGAATTCTTAGAGATTTGAAGAGATGTCACATCCACAGAAATTAATGAAGATGCTAGAAAAAAGAAGCAATTGGATGTGTTTGTGGCATTGACTGTGAAGATGGTTTCACTTACCTCCAAACTCATCAAATTGTGTACATTAAATATGCAGAGCTTTTTGTGTATCAATCATACCTCAATGAACTGTTTTTGTAATTAAAACTAAGATTGTCTGAATGAAAAATTCAAATAAAAGACATCAGAATGATTCAGGCTTAGAACTGAATTAGTGAACAACAAGCCTGTGCTGAGAAATCCTCCCATGTTCAATGCAGCAGAAAAAAAAAATGATAAAGACTGAGACAGGACAAATCCAGAAGACCTAACAACTACCCAACAAAGAAGAGGTAGAAAATGATGAAGAAAATAAATAATAGAGAAAAATTTACTGAACTGATGAAGTACTAACATTTTCAGAGAGCAATTACTTGAATTTTCTCCAGGGATTTTATAACAGGGATAGGTAGGGTAAGTTGTGGAATATAGTCTAAATGCCATCTAATAAAATTTGGAAATTCCAAAGATAAGAAAGAAAACCTGTAGTCTCACCAATGAAGGAAAAATATTTGCAAAAAAGCTGAAATCAGACTGGTATTCGAATTATGTCATTTTAAAAGTGAGAGTCTGGATAAGGGAAGAACAATATCTACCAGTAGCTGATGGAAAAAAGATTTTGATCCAAGTCATATTCAGGTAAAAAAATCAAACTAAAGACATCTGAGACATATAAAGACACATGAAGTCTGCTACCCTCCACATACATTTTCTGAAAAAATCAAGTGCAAAAAAAAAAACCTTTAGGCTGCATTATAGCAAAATTAAAAATGAATTCAAGAAGAAAGAAAATATACATTATAAGTAACAGTGGTAAGCAAAGTATTGACTAAAGTGTATTAAAAGCTGAATACATCATTATCAATAATTCATTTTAATAGTCATAATACATATATATAATGTAAAATTTATACATATATATAAGATACATAAGCATTCATCTTTGGAATATAAAAGAGAATATATAATAAGCATGTTGTTTTAATTCAAATCCAATGTCATCAAAATATTAATAGATAAGCATCCAATTCAAAAAGCTAGTTAAAAAAATAGGGCAAAATGAAACCAAGAAAATTATAAAATGAAAGAAAAAAACAGAAACTAATAAAAAGGAACACATATCACAATAAATATGGCAAAAATAAAACCAATAGTGACTTGAAAAAAAAAAGTACCAATCTCTTCCAAATTTGGCCAAGGGGAAAACTAAGAATAAAAATAAAACACAAGTTAACCACACTGGGTATAGAAGTGGGGAGGTGAGAGATACAGTGATAGATAAAGGAAAGATTTTTAAAAATGAGATATAAACCTATACCAAAACTTTCAAATCTACATGGAATGAAAAATGGTATAAATTTCCACACTGACCTAACAAGAATTGAAAATTTTTTAATAGATCAAAAATAAGAGAAGGAACTGAAAATAATTTAAAGATTTATCTCTCTCCAGAAAATACTAAGCTCAAACAACTTTCTAGGTAATTTTATTAAACTATATATATAAGCTTCAAATAATAGTGAAAAGCTAAAGTTAGTATACTTTACAGTTTATTCTATAAAAGACTTCAAAACTGATCACAAAGAGGGAAGAATGTAACACACATACACACACACACACACACACACACACACACACACACACACTATGAATTTTTATCTCTTCTGGAAAACAGATGTAAAATTCCAAAATATATCTGAGCGAACAAAATATAGAAGGATATTAAAAGATTATATTATTCAATTGCCAAGCTGGGTTTATTCTTAGAAGTAAAAGAATCACTCAACATTAAAAAAAAAGTATAAATAAGAGTCAATGTGTTCACCATTTGATTACATGATCATCCTAACATGAGGCAGAAGATTGATATATTTCAAGACTTGTTCTTGATTTTAAAAATTATATTGGTTGAAGATAGATAAAATACTTCATAAAGTAATGAATGGTATCTATCAAATACAAATAAACACAAGAAGAGGTAAACACTAAAAGACTTTAAACAAAGACATCTATTACCAGTGTAATCATGTAGCATTGTTCATAGCTAAAGCAAAAGACAAGAAAAGAGATAAGCCATTAAATATTAGTTGGAAAGCAACCAAAGTCATTTTGTACACTGTTTACTAGTTTATACCAAGATAAACCAGAAAACTAGTTAGAACCAAAATGAAGGTATACATGGTAGCCAGATACAATATCATCCAACCAAAATCAGTAACTTTTCTAATAACCAATTAAGAAATACTATGACAACCTCTAATTCGTAATTGAAATAGAAAATCTAAAATTACTAGGAATAAACCAAACAAGAAATGTACCAGACCTACGTGGATAGGAAGACAGCATTACAAAATTATACTTAATTTTCGTTGCCTTTGTTTAACTGAAATTTGGTAGGTAGTGCCAAAGTTAATTTGAAGACTAAGCAGATGATATAATCAAGTAATATGGAGAATGAATAATGGGAAGAGATGGCATGCTATATATAAAATTAAAACTAGGTCAATACAACTGCAGTCCTGGCTGCCACTTGTTGAGAACTTACTATGTGATAAGCATTGCTTTAAGATGGAGATATATCACATACACACACACACACACACACGCACTCATTTAATCCTCAAAACAACCCTATAATTACCATCACTATTTGAAGATGAGGAAATTGGCCACAGAGAAGTTAAGTAATATTATCTAAAGCCACAGTGGAAGGACCTTAAAAGTCTATAGGATTGGGGCGCCTGGGTGGCTCAGTGGGTTTAAGCCTCTGCCTTCAGCTCAGGTCATGATCTCAGGGTCCTGGGATCAAGCCCCCATCAGGCTCTCTGCTCAGTGGGGAGCCTGCTTCTTCCTCTCTCTCTGTCTGCCTGTCTGCCTATTTGTGATCTCTCTCTCTCTGTCAAATAAATAAATGAAATCTTAAAAAAAAAAAAAGAAGAAGAAGAAGAAGTCTATAGGATTGAGGGAAGTTGCTCAGTTTTCTCTGAATAGCAATTGTCTCAATAATCAAGTTTTTGACCAGAACTATTATACATCTTAGCATATGATGTGCAGATGTTCTGGGTTGTTGAAAGAAACTTCATGTGCTTTAGTCCCTAATCATGCAATTGATAAATTGATGTATTTTCAAGGAAAAATAAAGACCCATCAAAGTATTGGAATGATGACTGAATAATAAGCCTGACCACTAAGTTTCTGGTATAAAGCATCTTATTATTTATATATTTTCCTACTCTCTTTTTTAAAGATTTATTTACTTATTGTACAGAGAGAGAAAGAGTGCATGAGCAAGCAGAAAGGTGGGGATGGGGGTAGAAGACTTCTCGCTGAGCATGGAGTCCAACACAGAGCATAATCTCAGGACCCTAAGATCATGACTTTACCTGAAACCAAGAGTCAGATGTTTAAACAACTGAGCCACTCAGTTAACTGACCTGTTAAACACAGGTCCCTGTGTTTACCTAATTTTTAAAATAGAATAGCAATGCAAAATTTGCAGTTATCATAAGGATTACGTGAGAATATATGTGATTTACACAGTCTATTTATTGGCTGAATAAATATGAATATCCCATTATCCAAACATAACTAATATTTTTATTTAAATTCTTTTGAACCAGTTTGATAGCTGTAATACTAGAATAACTTAGGAGTCAGTCTGCTTTCACTAATTGTATAATAATAATTTTTACCATGTTTATATTGCTATTTAACTATGATTTTGAAGGCCACATTATGTTCCAATGAACAGGGGTATCTTCACTTACATAGCATTCCACAACTATTATTCATTTCGTTTAGGTTCATTTTGTCTTGCTTTTGTAATTATGCATACCACCTCAATAAACTGTGCATTTGTCTCCTACTTCTAATTATTTCTATTAAAAAATGGAGATCCTGAAGAAAGACTACATTTTTTTATTTTCAATCCATATGCCAGATTGATTTCTAACTTGTGACAGAAAAGTAATCTATCACAAATGTACAGGATATTAGTTTCAAACTCTTTGCAACTTTTGAGTATTCATTATTTAAAATTACTTTTGTCAGTTTAATAGGCTCTAATCATTATTATACTGAATTCTTTTTTTTTTTAATATTTTATTTATTTATTTGACAGAGAGAGAGATCATAAGTAGGCAGAGAGGCAGGCAGAGAGAGGGAGAAGCAGGCTCCCTGCTGAGCAGAGAGCCCGATGTGGGGCTCGATCCCAGGACCCTGAGATCATGACCTGAGCCGAAGGCAGAGGCTTTAACCCACTGAGCCACCCAGGCGCCCCATTATACTGAATTCTTAAAACAACGTTCCTAACACGTAGTTGTTTTTATAAATGAGACCTTCCTTTCTAAATTCTGAGGTAGTGAAATTAAGCAACAGACTCTACAGCCATTCCAAGTGTTAAATACATATCCTCTATCTCTCTTTTTTCAGTTTCGACATGATGTCAACGAATGTAGTAATTACATAAAAGGAGTTCATTCATATAGCTCCAAAAGTTTACTACAGTAGCTTAAGTTTGTGAAGAGCACATAGCTTAATTTTTAAGACTTATGGCAAGAAACCATATACAATCTGGAGCATTTTTCAATTCAGAGAGAAGATTTAGGACTTACGGTTCAAAACACCTGCCTCAGATTAGCTCTCTCCCATTCTCATGAGAAATGGCTACAACTAATGGTTCACTGTCTTATCTTTCATAATATACCTAAGAGAAGTGAATCATGTATTTTTGTATTCACAAGACCATACTCTGAAAAGTATCATCTGTTTCACTGTTATTCATAATCCTTGTTGCAAAAGCTTAGGGAGAAAAACTGTCGATGTTTTCAGCATCAAAACATCACTACTGTCTCACCCTTGGCCTTCAGTAAAAAGCTTTGAAAAATACTGTTCTGTATTTCACAGATTTAAGAAATGAAATTAAGCTATCCTCATTTGAATTCTCACTTTCAAAGTCTTCCTTTTTTTTTCCCCTAAGAGTACATACGCTTTCTTCTGGAGGGCCTGAATTAACAGCACAAATGCAGTAATATATTTAGTATAAGATAAGGCCCTGATAGTACTCCACCTTCTCTTGCATGTTTAATGGTTCAAATGTTCTAATCAACTTACCATGTGTGTGTTGAGTATCTAACAAGGTTTTGGCACTATAGAGCAGACAGAAATATATGGCATGATCTGTCTCAAAAAAGTTTCAGTTTGGGTTGGGAAACAAGAGTGACATCCCACTTACAATTAAAGACTGAGCACATCAAAGGAATGAAAGTAATTTTGACTTCATGGCTTTGCTCCTATCTTGTCATATTTTATTTGATAGTTTTGTCAAAAGAAATAGGGAGCTTAAAGATTTACAGGGATAAAGAGAGAATTTTATCAAATAATGATTTGCCTTTAGCTTAAAGTTTTTTCCTTTCTGTTGATTATTTTGAAAGCTAACTAGTTGATGGAAAATCAAATATCCTTAAACGTATTTTGAAGCTGAAGACAATTCACTTATGAATCACCTGAAGGTGACCCTCTATGAAAAAAATGCAGACAAACAACAAAAGGACCACCAATTCAGGAAAGAGCCAAATTGGCTCAATTTTGGAGTTGCGTAAGACCCAAGAGGCATCTTTAATTCCAAACAGCAGACAATTTAAAAACCAGTGCATGTCCCTGAGTGATCTGAATGTGAACATACAAAAGAAGATATAAGACTCTTCCCACTTCTTATGCATAGAAATAGTGATGAGTGGCTCTTGGGAAGTTGTCCTTCAGGAAGAAACCTTTACCAGGAAGCCCAGATAGAGGGGTTTCTATCTTGATCTCTCTTCTGTCAGAAAGAAAAAATAATACATGGTCTGAAGCACAGAAAAATTCAAATGTGTTGGCATTTCCAAAAAGAAATAAACTTTCAGGGTCTAAGTAACGGTATGTATCTCACTAAAGGAATCCCTAGTTCTGCTTATCTGAAAAGCAGATGGTGTGGCAAATAAAAAGAAAAAGACTTTTCTGAAGATAATCCCTTCCAAAATGCTAAATGGAGCCTTCATCCCTTATACTTGTGTTGTTCTGTCTCTTTATCTCTCTCTTTCTCCCAGATAATCATATAAAAGTCAATATTCTTCCGGAATGACAATTAAATATAGATTGAGGTGAGAATTATGCATATTTGCACCCTCCACTACATGCAAGTTGCTATTACCAAAACTCATCAGATAACCTCATGCGTTGGTTGGATTACCCAGAACAGTACATGTCTCTACACAGAAAGGTTATCTCTGAACAGCACACTAGGCTAACACTAACGTCTAACACACCTTATCAGGTTTTCTGTCACAGTATGCCACACTGTGTAGGGAAGGCAATAGTATAGGATAATATAGTTAAATGCTCCAGCATTTAAGGAGCTTATAGTGTAGGTATAGTAATAAAATGTATATATAAAGGTGGAATAAAAATATGTTGAACACTTAACTAGCAGACACTGAGCTAAGTGCTTTACTTATTTTATCAATCCATTCGGCACCTCCAACAGTTGGGGGGATGGACCTTTTTGTCCTTTCTATTGACTTCTTACAGCAATTAGAATAAAACCAAAACTCCTTACCACCACAAAAGGCCTCCCATGATTTGATCTCTCCTTTCCTCAGCAATCTCACCCCTTACCGTATGATCGCACCACGTGCTCAGTATGCCCCAACCATTCTGGCCTTTCTGTTCCTCCAATAAGTCCAGATGTCTCAAATCTCAGGGATTTCACACTGCCAAGTCTTCCTGCCTCAACAGCTCCTCACTGGGTCTTTGCAAGGCTGATTCTACACATCAGTCAAGTCTCAGGTAAAGTATCAACTTCTTCATAGAGACATTCCATGACCACCTTTATGTAATGGTAAAGTCACTACTTCATCATTTGGTATTATTTTTCATATCACTCAACACTTGCTTACATTATCTTGATTATTTGTTATTCTCACTCTCTTTGTTGTATCTTTTTCAACACTGTACACACCTGGAATATAGTAGGCATCGACAAATACTTTTTAAATGAATTAATAAATCTCTACTTTACAAATGAGTTAACAGAGATATAAGGCCATAAAGCTGGTAAGCAGCAGTCAAGATTTGAGCCCAAAGCTCATGTTTTTTAACTTATCTCTAAATGTCTAATTTGGCATAGTCAAATAGCTATACAAAATAGCACATGAGTAAACACAAAGATAAAAGACATAAATAACAAGTATTTGTAAAAAAAAAAAAAAAAAAAATACTCCAAACTGGCTTCGTCAGGGACAACTTTCAAGAAGGTAGACTTGAACTGTGTCTTGGAAAATGGGTCATCTCATGACTGACTGGGAGAAGAAAGTGGGTAAGCACAGACAGACAGGGGAAGCACATGCCATCTCTGGAACCGCAGAAGGACATTCTGCTCCTGTGACAGGAACAGAACATTTTAAGAATTGTGTCACGGGAGAGATTGCAAATTCAGCTTACTAGAATAAAGGCGCATTAGAGGCCACTGAAGCCAGGGGAAGAGAAAGTATTTACAGTCCTATCACCAAATGCTACCCAGAACACAAAAAGCAGGTTAACTACCCTTGTACAGAGAGAATCCAAAAAGCAATAAGGCTAGAAAGCATTTGTCTTTGCTTAGCCAGTAATTATTAATAACTTAGTGTGCACTTATCATCATTCTAGGTGCACTGGGGTGCGCAAAAAATTACCTAGCCTCTTCAAGACACCCACAGTCTCATAGAGGAGTTGGTCTGTAGACACAGGGAATGATACCACAAAGTTGACTAGACTTAAGTGGCTTGAGAATTACAGATGATGAAAGTAGCTCAGTGAGGTGATAAAGTAGAAGACATTGTTCACTGATAGTCTCTTAGAAGGTGAAAGCTATAGAGACTTGCAGGTTCCCCAGATACAAAGTTCTCTTCAGTTTGGGAGATGTAGCCCTTATGACAGAATCAATGGTTAAAATATTAAGTAAATATAAAAATTAATTAAAATATATAAATATATGTGAATATATAAAATATAAATATAATATAAATATATTATATAATGTATAATTTTAATAATTATAATGTAATAAGTTAATCTTTATAATTTATAAATCTATGAATAGATTTATAAATATAAAATATAAACATAAAATAATTTCCATGAGAGACTGTGGACCCTGAGCAACAAACTGAGGGTTTTGGAAGGAAGGGGGTGGGGGGGTTGGGTGAGCCTGGTGGTGGGTATTGAGGAGGGCACGTATTGCATGGAGCACTGGGTGTGGTGCGTGAACAATTAATCTTGTAACAGTGAAAAAATAAAATAAACATATTTGGGGGGAAAATTTATAAATATATTTATAGAATAATTTACTGATTATATTATTTATTTATAAATATAAATTTATTTATTTATAATTTAAAAATACAAGTATAATTTATTAATATATTTATAGATATAACCTAATGGTTAAAATATGATTTAATTATTATATTATTATATGATGTATATTTATATTTACATAAATATAAATAAAATATAAAGATAAAAGATATAAAAATAAATATAAAATGTACAAAATAAAAATAAATATTAAAAATATTAAAACTGATGAGAACTAAACTGACAGTTTGCTCCCTGCATCATATGGGATGTCACAAGGGACATTACTGTTCAAGGAGAGAATCTTTTCTGTAAGAAGGGCAAAATAAGAATAAGCTCCTTGAAGGCCAGGGTTTGTCTGAGAATATAGCTCTGGACTCACCACTTAATCAGTCAGGGATTTCTTTCCTCCCTCTACCATGAAAAGAGAAGCCCTGCCCATCCACAAAGATAGCCAAGATTCTTTAATGAGGCAACATACATGTGCTCATATTATATGGAAGATGACAATATTATGCAGCTGACCTTCTGTCTCAGAATTTAAGCTTGCATTAGGAGTTGCATTTACAGTGAACTTTCATTAACGAAGTTATTTTCCAATCACATTCTACAAAGGAAATGAGTTCTCCCGAAATAAATGATACCACCCCAAGACTAACTACAAGTAACACTTAATCAAGTGTCCAATGTTTTCAAACTATGACTTAAATGAAAACAATTTCAAAATACAGAATATTTTCGATACTGGTACAGACCCAATTCCATTATCACAAAACTCTAGGGCTTGTTTGGAACCTTTTGCCACACAAAGCTTTGATCTTCGAGTTCTAGGGTGCTGTTAATTTTTAGCCCTACCCATTGTGAATATAAACCACATCACAGAAAAGCTCACAAAATAGAAATGTACAGTCCAAAGATTTCTTCCACAGAAAATACCCATAAAAACATCACTAAGATCAAGAAAGAGAACACACAGACCCCAACAGTTGCCCTCATGCCCATCCAGGTCATTATGCCTTCTTCCTTTCAAAGAACCACTGTACTAATTAAGAGCACTCATTCTCCTAGTTTTCTTTTGCATTTTTACCACCTAAGAAAGTATTCCTAAGCACTATGGGTTTAATTACACCTGTCTCTGTATCTCATCTGACTCTTCCCAATCACATTGTTTCAAATTTTTATCTTTTTCTTGCATGAATTCCAGTTATGAGTATACCACCATTTGCTTGCCCATTCCAACATGGGCACAATGGCTTGTTTTGAAGTGCTTGGCCAGGCACCTTCCCTGGAGCATGTGACCATTGTCTCTTCAAAATTCTCTTCTCTCCTGTGTTTTACAGCAAAGCTCTTCGTGATTTTTTCTCACTTTGATTGTTCCTCAGCGTTTTTCACTAATTACTCTTCCTCATGCTCCCCACATACAAGTCTTCTTTATCTTTATCTCCTCCTTGAACACTATCACTAGGCAACCACTCCTTCTTTTATCGCTGGTCCCCAACTACTTTTCTAGGATGATTTTTCATGGCATCCTGCCTTCCTTCACCCTCAACGGAGCCTAGATCCTCCCTTCCCACTAGACATTTTATATAGATATTCCCCCCTAAACATGCCATTCCCCTTTTGCCTTTGTGCCTCTTCCTATGCCACAACTCCAGCCTGGAATTCTATCTCCCATCTTTACCCTTTAATTTGTCAATCAAATGTTTCCTCTTGTGAAGTCTTCAGGAACACTGTAGGTTTTAGGTGCTCCTTCATCTGTGTTCCATGAGCACATTGTGCAGTCCTCCACTACAGCATTTATTGTATTGTATTGTGACCATTTGGGCATGCTATATCCCTCACCAGAGGACAAGGAATTACGGCTTATTCATCTCTGTATCCCTGAGAGTACCTGCTGTGTAAATGTTGCCAGAATGAAGGAATCTGTTTACTTGGTAACCTTTATGAGTTTCCTGTGCTGGGGAAGCCTCATAGCATTCACATTCGTGCTGTGTTTGCCTGCCAACGCTGCATAAAACTTTTATGGGGTAGGTGTTGCAGGTTGGGTTTCCTTGGAAGCATGCTTTGAGATGGAGACTAGCATGCAGGATGTTTATTATGTAATGTTCTAGGGACCAACATCTGTAGAAGGAAATGAAAAGAAAGAGAAAGAAGCAAGACTGGGCTGAGGAAAAAGTCAAGCTGGGATGTCTCAGTGGAAGCTTTTGTCCACACTGCAGGGGATTCTGAGGCTAGCATGTCCCAAAGTGGGGCAGCCAAGCTGGGGGTGTGTATTCCCTCCCCTGCAACAGTAGAGGCATGACCTCCTTAGCCTGGTCAATCCCTGAAGGACTGTTACCACTAAAAGTGACATTGCTAGTCACAATTCTAGCTTCAGAGTGTCCTTCGTAGTATAAAATGTTTAAAAAGAATTTCATAAGTCAATATCCTGGAACGCCTAGTCAGTTAAGCGTCTGCCTTTGGCTTGGGTCATAATCTTAGGGTCCTGGGATCAAGCCCCTTGTCAGGCTCCCTGCACAGCAGGGCGTCTGCTTCTCCCTCTCCCTCTGCTTCTCTAGCCCCTACCCTGCTCAAGTTCTCTCTCAAATAAATAAATAAAATCTTTTTAAAAAATTAACATCCTATGTTATGTATAATGTCTATTAGGTAAGATTTCCAGTGGCCCAAAATGTGTCTATGTCATTATGAAAATATTATAATTGCCAATTTCACCATGTTTAGCATAAAAGTTGCTGTTCTAACTTTGCAATCTTTGTTTTCTTCCTTCTGGCCTTGTGCCAGCACTCCTAAAGGTCAGTCACCCCACACATAAGACCCCCCAGAAGAACATCACAAAAGCTGTAGACAGAGACCCTTGCAGTGAAAATTTAACATGCCTTCCTTTGGAAAGATTGAAATGACAGAAAACAAGGTATTTGGTTGTTCAGCAGTTAACATTAATGAAGTGCACAGTTCAGTTTTCTCCGCCACATTTCTGTGAACATTGGAAATAAAAATTTTGAAAATCTCAACTAAGTGCCAAAGCATCTAACTTCTGGCTAAATATTTCAGTTTCTTTACAAGTTTTTCTTCCATTATTTTATATACCTAACAGTGTGAAGAAGAAAAAGATGGGGGGTGGGCAGGAATGTATATGATTGTATGATTTGTATGATTCTCTCTGGGGCAATCTCAAAATATAAGCTGCTAAACTAGAAGGATTCTTTTTCTTTACATGGGAAAACAGTGATGCTATTTACCCCGGAAAGGGTAAAATCTACACTTTTTTTATTCCTTCTAGAATAGTCCAACGTATGAATCACTAACACATAAAACATATAGGTGTGCCAAAAAGGACTGTCCCAGGAGACAGGGCAGTAAAGACCAGAATGCAAGAAATCTCATTAGTAGATCTGATTACTGATTTCTGAGGCTAGCATAATAAAAAGAGTGCTGTGACTGTGACTGCCAGGTTTCCAGAATGAGCAAATAGATGAAGCGTGGTGCTTTTAACCAAGATAAGATATATATAAGAGAAGGAGTGAGTGTGGGAGAGAAAGATTATGAGCTCAGTTTTGTAAATCTTCAGCTGAGAAGGCTGGACACTATCCAGTGGAGATTTAAGATAGTTTTAGATCTCTCAGTCTGCTGAAGGCTGAGCTAGGAATAGGAATTTGGCAGACATAAGTTTAAAGACTCGTTCATTCATGCATTTACCATCCAACTAGCTATGAGCCAGGTACCATGCTGGGTTCCAGATAAAAAGAAGTTAGTGTGGTGAATAATAACTGATGCTGTGGGAGTGGATGACACCACACAAGGAAGGACAGGAGGAATGAGAAGGAAACCAGTGACAGAACTCTTGGAACTGAGTTCTGAGGACATGAGCACTATAAGAGAAACATGAGAGGATTAAGAAGAAAAGGCCAGATAGGTAAAAGGAGAACCAGAGGAGAGCAGGAGCCCAGAATGTAGGGGAGAGACAAGAACTGGACAAAGTTTAGACAGTTACATTAGACAGGATTCCCTTTAGAACTTACCTTGAACCCTGGAATGTGCCATTTCACCTGTGCTAATAACATCTGGCTGCAAAAATAATAGCTCTAATGTGCTGCCACATGAAAACACTCATGGGTCAATTTTATCACTAATATTAGTAGATTATAATTATTAATAGTATAATAATTATCAAAAAATTATGCTATAATTTTAAAACATCAAAAGAAGGACTTTGAAAAATGGACCCTGGCTTTAGTTCAGGAGATCCTCTGACAGGGCAGATGTCGTGTAGTAGATGGCAGTGAATCAGATCACAGCAGGTTGGGAAGCAACTGAGAGGGAGGACAAGAGACAGAGTGCAGACTAGCATGTCCAAATTGTTGGCCATCAAAGAAAGATAGAGGGGAGTAGACAAGCAGCTACTGGAGGCTTTTGTTAAATGTGTGGAGAGTATGTTCATATACTAAAGGGTCAGTGGAACAAGAAATAGTGAAGATACAAGTTAGAGAAGGAATAATGAGAAGGATTCTTAGGATACTACATTGGACTATGTTCAAGAGCAAAGGTAAATTTCTAACAACATTAAAATCTATCAAGTACCTCGGCGAAGATCTAACAAAGATGCATAGCATATAACTGGCTTATGTTAAAGATGACCCCCAAAACTGAAATAATCATTTCACAGTGTATATGTATATTATTATATCATCACATTTTACACCTTTTTAAAAAAAATCACACTGTGGAACTTAAATATATATAATTTTTACTTATCAGTCATACCTCAATAAATCTGGGTCAGAAAGAAAAGCAAAGAAAAAAACTAAAATCATCTGGAAATATACATAAACATGTTTTTTGTTTGTTTTTTTTTAAATTTTATTTATTTATTTGACAGAGAGAGAGAGATCACAAGTAGGCAGAGGTAGGCAGAGACAGAGGGAGAAGCAGGCTTTCTGCTGAGCAGAAAGCCTGATGTGGGGCTCAATCCCAGGACCCTGAGATCATGACCTGAGCCGAAGGCAGAGGCTTTAACCCACTGAGCCACCCAGGTGCACCCATAAACATGTTTTTAAGATAATTAAATATATATCAAATTCATAGATTGGAAAGCTTACAAGAATATTTCTCCTAAAATTAATATACAGAGTCAATGAACTCCATATCACCAGGAGGTTATTTTAGTTTGTGTATGGATACTTAACAAGTACATTTACATGTGCCTTAAAAAGGGCATGTATAGCTCAGACACACTTGAAGAAGAAAATGGTAGAAAGGACTTACCTAGATATCAAGTCTTATATAAAGCTAAGGTAATCAAGATGGCAAATATTTATTGCAAGGATGGACTTTTAAATCAATAGAATATAAGTGAAGCTCAGAAGCAACTCTATACATAAAAGACACTTGATTTATAACAAGATAGTACTCCAAAGCAATGGAGAAAGGGCAGACTTTTCAATCAATGGAACTGTTATAATGGGTAATTATATCCATAAGTAAAAATCACTTCCATGAGAATCAAAAACCTGAAAGGAAAAGGCAAAATTTTAAAACTTTTAGAAAAGAACATAGAGGAATATCTTCATAATCTTGGGATATGGGTCTTTAATAAGACACTTATTAATAAATACTTAATAAGCATTTGCTATAAAGGAAGACATCAATAATTTTGACTATATTAAAACTGAGAACTTCTGTTTGTTATAGGACTTCATTGAAAAGGCAAAGAGACCACAGAGAGGAAGAAGATATTTGTAAGCTGATAATGCTTGGTTTCAGTACACAGACAACTCAGTGAGAAACTCAAATTTAAAAAAAAAAAACTATCCAATAGGAAAACAGGCAAAGAACTTGAAGTTTCACAAAAGTCAAAATCCAAATCAACAAAAAGTTTATTTAAAAAAAAAAAAAAAAGGTGCTCAACCTCACTGGTAATAGAGAAAATGCAAATTGAAACAAGTTAACATTAAACACCCTTAAAATTGGAAAAAAATTTAAAAGTCTAATACCAAATGTTGGCCAGGATTTGGAGCATCAGAAATTGTCATACACCGCCGGTGGGAGTACAAATTCATGCACTTTTTTTGAAGTGGCATTATCTAGAATAGCTAAAACATATATACCCTTTGATCCAGCAATCCCACTGCTAGGTATGTAACTTAAATGCATGCACCAAAGAGACATTGCTCATAAGCGCCCATAACTGGAAACTTGTCAAATTGTCATTATCAGTAAAATTCATAAATAAACTGTGATATTCATTCAAATGGACACTATGCAGTATTAAAAATGAATGCCAAACTAAAGTTCCATGCAACAATATGAATGAACCCCACCACCATAACGTTAAGCAAAAACAAGGCACAAAAGAATATATACAATGTGATTCCATTTGTATGAAGTTCAAAAATAGAAAAATTAACCTTTTTACTTAGAGATGAACACATCAGTGGCAAAATCATAAAGACAAACAAAGTCAGTTTTACTATCAAAATCAGCAGAGTGTAAACACTAGGAAAAAGGAAGGAGTGTGCAACTGGGATAAATTTGCCTGGTTAGTTCCCTGTCACTCTGCCTTCAGTAGTTATTCCAAATCTTCTATATAAAATGTTTTATTCCCTGCTCTCAGCAATGTTTATACAGATATTTGCTTTATTTTATTTACGTAACTGTCTAGTTGGACTTTATGCACTTTTCTGTGTGCCAGTAATATTTCTCAATAAAAAGTGTGAGGAGAAAAAAGTATGGGTGGTGAGATGAACTTTAGTGGGGAAATATAACTTTACCTAATAACTTATTATGAGAATTGAACATTATCTATATACCATGCTTGCCTCTACATCTAAGATGAAACACTAATTATATTGCTTATATTAAATTATCTATAAACAAGAGCCAACATGGAAAAAAAAAATGCTGTTGAAAGCTGGATTTTTTTCCTTCAATTCAGAAATACTTCAAGATATTTTCTAACTACTGAAGACTCTTTGTGGTCACCAGAAATCCTAATCTGGGTAGATGTCCTACAGGAGAACAGTATTATTAATTTCCTTTTCAAATGGGTAAGCAGCTTACCAAGGCCTTTGGTTACATGTTATTCTATTGAAATAAACTGTCTACTCCATACATTCTAAAGTTTAGTATACTAGTATATTAAAAATGATCATATCTTAGACATTTCATTTTCTTCCCCTGTGCTTTAGTATCTAATTTTATTTTTTTTTATTTTTAAAGATTTTATTTATTTATTTGACATAGAGAGATCACAAGGAGGCAGAGAGGCAGGCAGAGAGAGGAGGGTGGGAAACAGGCTCCCTGCTGATCAGAGAGCCTGATGTGGGGCTATCGCTCTATCGCTCGATCCCAGGACCCTGAGATCATGACCTGAGCCGAGGGCAGAGGCCTTAACCCACTGAGCCGCCCAGAGGCTCCATTAGTATCTAATTTTAGAGGCCAATACTCAAATCAACTGAGTTAGCCACTCTGATTTATCCAAGAATTACTGATTGTGAGACTTGGAAGCAATATTTACTCTTTTAAGTGCTATGACTTCCACAAATATGTATGGAGTAGTGTGCACTGTGAAAGGCAATGCACCAGGGATGGGGAAGGGTGTTATGTAAGAGAATAACGCATGGCCAATGAGAAAGTCACTAAGTTCAATAGATCAATACGAAATAAACTAGCCACAAAGCAAAACCGATATAAATGCTAAATAGAGGTGTAAGTAATACGCTGTAGGAATATTTAATTCAAACTGGGTAAATCAGGACAGACTGTCATTTGAAGGAGACAAAGAATCCAGGTTTGGCTGCTAGCAGTGCATGAATGCGCACAAGTTCCTCCCGTACTGCTGAATCAGGAAACTGCAGAAGCACAGGATAAAAGTTCTGGATACGCTCAAAGATTGTAAAAGAGATTGATAAATTGGTAGTACTCATTCTGTAGAGGGACACAGAGGGAAAAGATTCTGGATAGGTAGTTTGGAACCCTTCTTTGAGAAAACAGAAACAGTTTTAATTTTTATAGAGTTACTAGGTTAAGCCGGCGCTAACACGAGACAGAAAAATATGACCCACCACGCGGTTTTGCAAATACATTCCAGAATTATAAACCTTAATGAGATTCTACGTAACAAATTTTCCTCACCCACATTGACTTGTTACTTGAGGTCTTCATGTCCCATACTAGCAAGCACCTGTCCTACAGCTTCATGTGTTTGTTCTACTGACTAACAATAAAACTCTTTCTTACTAAAGCTGTTGTAATTTTTGCACGAACAGATCCACGGATGCCCCTTCTTCCGGCCTCCGACTACCCTCCCACCTGTTTTGCGGTTGCAACCTTCCTAACCGTGTTTCCCACCATCCTCTGCCTCCGGGACCAGCCAACACCATATTCTGAGTTTAGTTCCTCATCGCGGACCAACCATGATTTATTAGAATCATTCCACAGAGGTGGAGGCCACCGCCAATAGCCCCTGGGCACCTCCTACACCTACCTCTCTGGGCTTCTATTTCCACCAAGACGGTGCGTCTGGACCGCGTGGGCTGAGAAGCGCGGGGGCACTGAGCGTCTCTTGACGCAAAACCAGCGCGACAGTGGCGCCGCCTTGCAGGATGTGCAGCAGCTGTCCCAATATGAATGGGGTAAAACCCTGACAACATGGAAAGCGCACGGACCTAGAGAAGAACCCGAACCAGGCCGTTTCAGATCTGCACGCGCTGGGTTCTCTGTACTGCCTGGAGAGCCGCTTCCTCCTTGAGGAGGTGAAAGGTCACAAAGATGGCGACCACCTGACTCGCAGCAGGCTGCCTGCCCCAAGGCTGGACTGGCCAGTGGCTGTTACAAAAGCTCACTCTCAAGAGCGACTAGGAGCTTCCGGGGCCCAGCAGCCTTTGACAGGCCCCTCCGCATCTGCCGGATGCCAAGGTTTCTGCCTGAGCTTCTTCCTGTGGCCACTGGGCAGATTTTTTAACCACCCTGCAGCCGTCTTTCAAGCTGTGGACCAAATAGAAACAATAAAGCTTTTTGCAGCAAAAAGTAAGTAAGTAAATAAATAAGTTCATTAATTAATTAAACAATATTTTAAAATAGATACGAAAGGTTTTTCTTTTTCTTTTTTTTTTTTAAAGATTTTATTTATTTATTTGACAGAGAGGAGAGAGATCATAAGTAGGCAGAGAGGAAGGCAGAGAGAGAGGGGGAAGCAGGCTCCCTGCTGAGCAGAGAGCCCGATGCAGGGCTCGATCCCAGGACCCGGAGATCATGACCTGAGCTGAAGGCAGAGGCTTTAACCCACTGAGCCACCCAGGTGCCCCCGAAAGGTTTTTCTCAAGTGGCATGTCCGAAAGATGAGAAAAAGAGTAAAATCAGAATTCACTTTGGAAACCCTCCTTCCCCACCCATTGGGCAAACGTCTCCCTAAAATTTAGCAGATCATCTCCAGATTGTATTTTAGTTCCAGAACAAAGTTAAAACATGTACAGTATCTTTTTGAGTATGTTCACCATAAACAGAACCACCTTTCAACTCAAAGCATTTATTTCCCAAATTTACTATTATCAGTTATATAATCTAATGTAACTGTCATTCCCTGGCATAGGGTAACATGAAATTTTTTAAAAGTAAGCAACAAGGGGCACCTGGGTGGCTCAGTCCGTTCCGTGTCTGCCTTCAGTTCAGGTCATGATCCCAGCATCCTGGGATCCAGCCTGGATCTGGCTCCCTGTTCCCCTTTGCCCCTCCCCCTGCTTGTGCTCATTCCCTCTCTCAAATAAATAAATAAAACTTTTTTTTTTTAAGTAAGCAACAATCTGTAAGAGAAAAAAAAAAAAGAAGTAAATTCACAGCGTTTTCAGTCCAAATATCTGTTTCTTATGTCCAACACAAATGCATTTCACTGGATAACATTAAATGCTACTTAACATTATAACAAATTATCCCTTTTGAGGATCAAAACTGTCTCATAGCTAAGAATTATATCATCAGATTTATTACTCAAGCACATTCCTATGGTGAATTTCCTATTCTATCAAATTAACACCCATCCCACATCACTCTTCAGTCAGTTGACACAAAACAAACAGTTGTCTGCCTGGTCATGAGTGATATGCCACCAAGTGAACAAGGGGTTGAAAGGAGGGAGACCATTTTTTGTGCTTATGCTTAAGTTCATGATATCAATACTGTATTTCAAATTGAAAATCTTATGTTGTGGCATATAATATTAATGCCTGTGTGAAATATGTGGGAATAAATAGTTACTGAGTCCTTTAAGCAGGCCAGTGACTAAGAATGCCCTCTTCCTCCCAGTGCACTTGATGACAGCAATTGAGGCCTTGAAAGCTGTGTGATCTTCAGCAATCCCCTTTCTCAATCTGATCCTCTGAAAATTAAGTAAAGTGAACTAGTTGGTCTCTAGGTCTTTTCCGGAACTCTGAGTCCATGAAAGAAACAACAATTTAAAAAAAGAGAGTAGCTGCAGAAATCCTAGCAGGCAGGTAGAATGTGAATAGTTCTAGGCTTTAGACTGATTAAAACAAGAATATTTTTAGCCTAGTTAACTTAAAGTAACCTTAGCTGGGCTGATAATAAATCTGAGTGTCAGGAGAAAGGAAAAGAGATTCACACTTGGAGCTGTCTGAAAGGAATGGACTGCCTCAGGAAGAGACAAGTTCACCAATTACTGGAAGTGTTCAAGAAAAGGCTGGGAGCTCACCTGGCAGGGTGGTTGAGGAACTTGTAAGTAGAGATCTGAGATGGTCTCTAACCTTAAAATATAAAATGGCACTGTAAGCTTCTGTGCCAGAATCCGTGTTCTTTCTTCTCATGGATCCCACAACAAAATTGTATCAACATTATGTTCCATTCAGCTAACACATTTATTGAGTTCTACCCTTGTTCAAGTCCTATAGGGCATGCAAAGATGATTTGCAGAATACACTGCACTTCTCAGGCATAAGATGGGAGGGAACATGATAGCTACCAAGGGAATAGTGATAAGTGACAGAATAAGCACAGATAAAATACCAAGAAAGATCAGAAGAGAGAGAGATCACTTGCAAGTTTGCAAGTTTGCAGAACAAGGATGGAGAACTAATACAGAGTTTATGAAAGCGATAAAGGTGGAGCAGTACCCTGAAGAAAGACAGATGCAGAGGAATAATTAATGACTTTTAAGACCCTACCATTCCTGAGATTCCATGTGTTTCACTAAATGTCATGAAAATAACGTACATACATTAGTTCCCCTACCTCAAAGTGCTAATTTTGTCCATCTTCTCGACCCATTAGGCCAATCAGGCAAGGCCAGTGGGGTACATACCCTGACAATGAGGTATACCCTGCCATCAGGAGTTGAACTAGAACAGGGGTTCACAGTAGATGGGGAATCAGGATCACACTACGGTTATCTTTGGGTAATGTCAGCAAGTTGGCATGCAATTTTAATAGCAAGATAAAGTTTTTAAAACTCATTATATAATTAGATAAGACTTCTTCCTATGGTAATTGACTTGAATTTTTGATTCCAATAATAAATACACTTTCATTATAGTGCTGACCTTGTGTGCATTTCTGTCTCCTTGATCAAGCAGATCATTTAGTTAGACAATGTACTACTATCTATCTGAACATCAGAATTCGGTAGCAGGTTTTAATTTAATTTTGATTGCCAATGAAACTTTACCTTTGGCTCCTCAGAAGAATTATCTGATGGTACCTCATATGAGATGTCAGCATTTTTTTTTTTACTATTTTGGGCCCCCTTTTTAAACTACTACATGATTCCTAGCACATATTCAAGATTTGGGAGTTTAGTCATCATTCTATAGTAAATTCTCAATGACATATCTCAATGAGATTGATTATTATCCTATTCTAGTGTAAGTAATTATAGTTTGAAATGAGTCTCCAAGTCTTTGCTATGCTTGAGTATATGCCATTTAGAATAACTTTTTTTCAATATTTGACATTACACCATTGACAATGAAATGATTAATTATATTTACATAGCATAACCTAAGTATCTTATTTGAAATGCAGACCTTCTGGTGTCACTAAACTTATGAAATGATTAAATATAGTATTTAAAATATAGTAATATATCCTGTAGCTGTCATTCAAAGATAGTATTGTGATTTATTCCAAGAACTTACAGCATAGAAATGTTAATATATACAAATATGGGGGAAAAAAGAATCATAATGCCTCAGATCTATTTTAATGTAGTAACTACCAGGAAAGGCTATGCTCCTGACTGTGACTGCTGGCGCCTGTCACCTGGAGGGAGCAGGTTCCTCATATCAACAAAAGGAACAGCCACCACAGATTTACTATTCCCAGCACTCACCCTGCCTCTGGTTTTGGGCATACCTCTCACCTTCTCCTGTTTGTAGAGAACTAAAATTCATTGTGTTTAATTCAAACTTCATAGAGTTTACAGTTGATCCTTTTTGTTAAAGACTTTTTTGTCCCTAGTGTTGTCTTTATGTATTCAAAATGTATCTGTATCCAAGAAAGACATGTGACTGATTGGCATCAGAAAAGTTTGGGAAGTTTTGTTTGCTTTTTATAAGTACTATCAATAGAGACAAACATTTAAGTTATAGGTCCCTAAATAAAATTCTGCAAAATTTTTCTTATTTTTGTTCTATAGTTTAGGAGGCCTGATAAGATATGAACACTGAGATTTCTTAATACAGTTTTAATATTAATTCCTTTATTATTCAAGAAAAAAATATCAACATAGAAATAAAAGGATATTATTCTGAATCTAACAGGGAAAAAAAACCTGCTATTTATATCATAAATAGTTTCTAAGGAAGATGGACCCTTCTTGAGCAGTCCTTGATTAAGCATCTTGGTGGATTTGTTGATGTGTGTTTGGGGAAAAGAGCTAGACAAAGCAGATTTCTCAGCATAATAGAGATTGAATTATTTAGAGTTTCTAGGGAAATGTGGAAATAAGAGTGTGGGAAATAAAGGTAAAAAGAGGGACTCACAGAAGGATGAGAAAAAATACATGAACCTAGGACTGATACAGAAAACCCCAGTGAGGGATAACTGCAAAGGATTTTGAATAACATGAATGCATCATATGGATGAATAAGTTTTTGAACGAGCTATGCATCAAGGGACATATCTCCCTAATTATCAGCTCACCAGTCAACCCTAGTGTATTCACAAATGCTTTGAGTATAAACCAACAAATATTCTGAGGGTTACCTCTGAATTAACCAAGAGAGCATATTGTGGAAGCAGAAGACCAGCAGCCAAACAAGACTTTGAAAATATAAAGCCCTGAGAACTGACAGAAATCTTGCAAAGACATGGAATTATTGAGTTCAATCCAGTCTCACCTAGATCTTGAGTAATAAATAGAGAGCCTTTCTCACATGACATCCATTTTTGCGTATTTCCAACTAAATGTAAATGTTTCTTTTTTTTTTTTTTTTAAAGATTTTATTTATTTGACAGAGAGAAACACAGCGAGAGAGGGAACACAAGCAGAGGGAGTGGCAGCGGGAGAAGCAGGCTTCCCGCCGAGCAAGGAGCCCGATGCGGGGCTCGATCCCAGGACTCTGGGATCACGACCTGAGCCGAAGGCAGACGCTTAACGACTGAGCCACCCAGGCGCCCCAATGTAAATGTTTCTGTTCAGAATATTCATTAATGTGATATAAAACTATATATATATATATATATATATATATATATAAGACTATATATATATATATATAAAATAATATATATAATAATATATATATAAAACTATATATATATATATATATATACACACACACACACACACACACACACACATACACACACACAGGCTCTGGTCTCAGAGAGATTCCAAAGTCAAAATAAAAGTTGTATACTTTTTTATGGTATTTCATTAAAAGGGATAATTTGTGACAGCAAAAACATAAAAGAGAAGAGGGAAAATGACAGAACCTGTATAGGCAAATAAATATAAGTAGTTATTAGCATAAAAAAGACTGTTTTATCTATGAGACATTTTATACACACTTATGGTAGCCATAAAACAAAAATCTAGAGCAGAGACATGAAACATTAGAAAAGGGGAAACTGAACAAATCATCATGGAAAACTGCCAACTTAAAAAAGTAGGTAGAAATACAAGGAAAAAGAAACAATGGAAATGCAAAACACCCAGAAAGCAAAAGATAAAATTGCATAGTAAGTCCTTATAGCAATAATGACCCTTCAATGTAAATGGATTGAACTTGCCAAAAGGCACCAAGTGACTGGATGGATTAAAAAATAAGACCATATGCTGTTTTTAAGATATTCATTTCAGCTCAAGACACACACAGGCTCAAAGTGAAAAAGTAGGAAGATAATACTCCAAGCAAAGGGTAACCAAAAGAAAGTAAGTATAACCATCCTTCCTTCAGACAAAATAGACTTCAAGCTAAAAATGGTAATAAGAGACAAAAAAGGTTATTATATAATGATAAAGGTGTTAATACATCAAGAAGATAGAATAATAATACACATATATGATCCCAACACCTGAGCATTGAAATATATTAAGCAAATACCAATACATCTTAAAGGAGAAATAGACAATAATACAGTAATAGTAACAGACTTCAGCAGCCCACTACCAGCAATGGATAGATTGTCCAAACAGAAAATCAAACAATAAAAAATATTGGGATTGAATCACATTTTAGAACAAATGGACTTAACAGACATATATAACACATCCCATCCAACAGCAGCAGCATACACATTATTCTCAAGTGCATGTGGAACATTCTCTAAATTAGGTTATATAGCAGGTCACAAAATAAATCTTAGCAAATTTAGGAAGACTGAAATCATACAAGAGGAAAGTGAATAGATCTACAAATCTGTGGAAACTAAACAACACACTTCTAAATAACCAGTGGGTTACAGAAGCAATCAAAAGAAAAATAAAAGATTAAAACAAATGAAAATGAAAATGCAATATATCAGAATCTGTGGAATGTAGCAAAAGCAGTTCTGAGAGAAAAGTTTTTAGTAATAAATTCATATATTAATGAATTAGAAAGATCTTAAACAACCTGACTTTACACCTCAAGAAGCTTAGAAAAAGAGGGAAATTAAGCCTGGATTTAACAGGAAAAAGAAAATACTAAAAATCAGAGCAGAAATAAATGAAATAGAGGCCAGAAAAACAATAGAAAGGATCGGCAATACCAAGAGTTATTTCTTTGAAATGATAAACAACATTGACAAACCTTAAGATAGACTAACCAAGGGGTGCCTGGGTGGCTCAGTGGTTAAGCGTCTGCCTTCAGCTCAGGTCATGATCCCAGGGTCCTGGGATCGAGCCCCGCATCGGGCAGGGAGCCTGCTTCTCCCGCTACCATTCCCTCCGCTCTGCTCGTGTTCCCTCTCTCGCTGTGTTTCTCTGTCAAATAAATAAAATCTTAAAAAAAAAAAAGATAGACTAACCAAACCAGAGAGAGTTGTAACTCAAACTTAGAAATGAAAGAGGAGACACTACAACTGATACTACACAAATACATAGGTCATAAGAGAATACTATCAACAGTTATATACCAAATATATAACCTAGAAGAAATAGACGCATTTCTAGAAACATACAACCTACCAAAACTGAATCAGAAAGAAATACAGAATCTGAACAGACCAATAAAGTGCCAAGAGATCTAGTCAATAATCAAAAAACTCCCAGGACAGAAAACTCCAGGACCAGACAGTTTCATGTAAATTCTACCAAACATTTAAAGAAGAATTAGTATCAATCCTTCTCAAGCTCTTCCAGAATATTGAGGAAGAGAGAACACTTCCAAACTCACTCTATGAAGCCAGATTTAAATTGATACCAAAACCAGATAAGGATACCACAAAAAAAAAAAAAAGAAGAAAACTATAAACCAACATCCCTGATAAATATAAATGTAAAAATTCTCAAGAAAATATTAGCAAATTGAATTCCAGAATACGTTACAAGGATTATATACCATGACCAAGTGGGATTTATTCCTGAGATGCAAGGATGATTCAACATATACAAATTAATAAATGTAATTCATCACATCAATAGAATAAAAGGTAGAAATCGCATGATCATCTCAATAGACATAGCATGCATTTGACAAAATACAACATCCTTTCATGGTAAAAAAAACCTTTAACAGATGGGGAGTAGAAAACTTATTTCAACATAATAAAGGCCACATATGACAAACTCATAGCTAATATTATACTCAGTGGTAAAAAATTGCAAGTGTTTCCTCTAAGATCAGGAACAAGACAATGTTGCCCACTCTCACCACTCCTATTCAACATAGTACTGGTAGTCCTAACTAGAGCAATTAGGCAAGACGAGAAATAAAATGTATCCATATTGGGAAGAAAAGAATAAAACTGTCACTATTTGCTGATAATGAGGTCTTATATGTAGAAAATCCCAAAGAGTCAATCAAAAAAACTATTATAATTAATCAACAATTTCAGTAAAGTGGCAGATTTATAAAATCAACTTACAGAAATCAGTGGCTTTCCTTTACACTAATGATAAAGCATTGGAAAAAGAAAAAATTACCCCATTCCTAACATCAAAAACAATAAAATACTTGGAAGAGATTTAACCAAGGATGTAACAGATTTGTACAATGAAAACTACAAGACTTTGCTCAATTAAGTAAAAGAAGACACCAACAAATGGGAAGGCATACCATGTTTGTGGATCGGGAGAACTAAAATTGTTAAAATGGCCATATTAACCAAAGCCATTTACAAATACAACACAATCCCCATCAAAATACCAAAGGCCTTCCTCACAGAACTAGAAGAAATAATCCTAAAATTGATATGGAACCACAAAAGACCCTGAATGTTCAAAAGTAATCCTGAGGAAAAAGAACAAAGCTGGAGGCATCACACTTTCTGATTTCAAACTATACTATAAAGCCATTGTAATAAAAATAATATCATCCTGGCACAGAAATAGACACATAATCCAGTGGAACAGAATAAAGAGCCTAGAATTAAGTCCCAGCATATATGATTAATTAGTGTTTGATGAGGGAGCCAAGAACATCCAATCTTTCAACAAAAGATAGTCTCTTCAACAAACACATGTAGAACAATGAAATTGGACCCTTATCTCACACCTCTCACAAAAGTTAACTCAAATTAGATCAAAGACTTAAACATAGGACCTGATACCATAATACTTCTAGAAGAAAACGTAGGGGAGAAGTTTGTCAATATTGGTCTTGGCAGTGATTTTTTGGACATGACACCTACAGCACAAACAATAAAAACAAAAATTAAGAAATGGGACCACATCAAACAAAAGATTCTGCAGAGCAAAAGGAACAATTAACAACATAAAAAGACATCTTAAAATGGGAGAAAATTCTTGCAGACCATGTATCAGATAAGGAGTTAATATCCAGAATATATACAGAATTTATAAAACTTAATAACAAAAAAAAAGCAGACTAAAAAATGGACAGAAGATGTTTTTCCAAAGAAGACATCCAAATGACCAACAGACACATGAAATGATTCTCAAAAACACTAATCACCAAGGAAACACAAATAAAACCACAATAAAGTATCATCTCACAGCTATTAAAATGGCTATTATCTGACAAGAGACAGTGGGTGCTGGCAAGTGTGTAGTGAATGTAAATTAGTCCAACTGTTATGGAAAATAATATGGAGGTTCCTCAAAAAAATTAAAAATAAACTTACTATAAGATCTAGCAATTCCATTCTGGAAATATACCCAAAGGAAATAAAAACAGTAGTTCAATAAGATATATGCACCCTCATGTTTATCACAGCACTATTCATAATAACCAAGGTATGGAAACAACCCAAATGCCCACCAATGAATGAATGGATAAAAAAGATGTGACAGAGGTACATAATTGAATATTTTTCAGGCATAGAGAAAAAAGGATATCCTGCCATTTGTGACAACATGGATTTTGTCAACATGGACCTTGAGCATATGCTAAGCAAGATAACTCAGGCAGAGAAAGACGAGTACTGTATGGTATCACTTATATGTGGAATCTAAAAAAAATTCAAACCTATTTAAAAAAAAAAACACTTAGAGTAAAACAGTGGTTACCGGGGGCTGGGAACTGGGGGAATAAGACTGAGGGTCTTTTAAGGGTACAAACCTGTAATGATTACCAAATAGTCATAGAAATTTAATGTACAGTATATTGAACAGAGAAAATAAATAATACTACAGGCACGATGGTGATAAATATAATTCCAAATGGCAACCATATTCCAGTATATAAATGTATCAAAATAACTTGCTCTATACCTTAAATTTATGCAATGTTACATGTCAAATTTATCCAATAAAAAAAGGCACATGGCCTAAAACATTAGAAAATAATACATTAGATAAATAACATGGTGGAAGATCCTACTCCCACTTACCCACATTCTTTCTCCACCCAAAAGAAAGTTAAAAATTTATTCCAATCTCTAGGAGGGGGAGAATTGGTGTCACTAGAAATGTTTCATAAGCTGTTCCTCTCCTTGGAGAGAAAAAAAAAATCAGTTTGGTATGAATTTATCATTGAGTAATGTTGCCAGTGGGAATCACTTTGGCTTAAAAGTTAGAAGAAAAGTCTATGTTCTTTCTTTGCTTCTTCTTGGTTTTGTTTCTTCGGATACATTAAGCATTGGGCTTCCAATTCAGCATCTCACTTGTGATAAGAAGGATAAATTCAATCTCCAGGAGAGTCAGAAGACGTGCCTGTGTCCTTAATCCATGCACACATTGGAATAAAGCCAATACTCCATGTCATGTGTATATAAACTCTCATCCAGATCCATGCAAGGGAGGAGAAATCACGCTATGAATTTAATACCTAAAAATAATATATAGCCAAACTTAAATGAAGACATTAAGATTGTCAAAAGATTAGTGCAGACAAAAATCACCAAGGTGTGAGGTAATGAGGGCCTGGGAAAGGTAAAGAAAGTTGAGGGATAGAAAAGTTAATCATGGGCTTTGGAATTATTTCACAAAAAAAAATTGAGAGCCTGTGTGACTGATTAAATATGAGGTAAATGGAGGATAGTAGGGTGGAATCTCAACCATTCAAAGATGCCAACATGTTTGAGTCTCTTTAGTCTGACTTTTCTCTGGGTTTGCAAAGTTCCTCCAATTACATATAATACTAATTAAAGTGTTTAACACCCCCCCACACACTTCATCTGAGTTTTGGTTCTTAATTCTGTTAAAATTGAAGTCATAGACTTGTTCACAACTCTTCACACAGACCCTGTTTATCTGCTGAGCTTCATATAAATTTCAAAATCATTTGTGTACTTTAAAGGAGCCTCTATAGGACAAATTTCAAAGTTTTAAGTACAAAATGAAGTGCACTTTAAAACCTAGTCCAGCAGGACTCTCCACCCTCATCCTTAGCCACTTGCTTCAATGTTCTAGCCACACTGAACTTCTCCCTGCTCCCTAAACACATGTTGCAATCTTATTACTCTCCTTATTTATGCCATTTCTGTGTCTAAAATACCTTTCTACCTCCCAAAATCTAGGACGCTTTACTCCTCTATTAAAGCTTAGCTTCCAGGTCACAATCCTGTTTCCCAACCCAAATGCTAATCCAAACTAATTCTAATGCAAATACTTCATCAGCCATGAGGATCATAGAGGGGCACTTACCTGCCTCCCCACTCCTCACATTTGCATTGTGGAGTGGGAGCTCCTCTCAGGAAGGTTCTCTTTGTCCCCTTGCCTATACTTTCCCAAAGGAGGAGAGACTCCCTAACCTTGACAAAGGGGAGAAGAACTGAGATAAATAGTTCAGCTCCTTTCTCTGTTTCAGACTGCAGAATATTTAGGACACACATTTTTCCTTCTGTTAGTAACTATACAAGGAAGGTTCTGTTTTTATAAGACCCCAAGTTATGAATAGATAAGTTCAATTCACAGGTAAGGAGAACATATGAGACAGCCAAAGTGTGGCTGTAGATCAAGCAACATCTTCTAATCCATCATTATCAATACAAAAGTAGATATTTTTCCTATTATCTGTTTGAATTCCTGTATATGCTTTTCAGTTTATTTTGCAAACACAGGAGGCAAAAGAGAATGTTATTGATTGGCCCTCTCCAGCCCTAACTTACCAGCTAAAGAACTAAAAATACAGAATAATAAACTCTGGGCCAGAATGTAGGCAATGCATGCAAAGACAGGAAAAGAGTTTGAAAAGAGTTTGAAACCTTAGGAACCCTAATCCACCTGGGTTTTGACCTCAGTGGTTTTTCTTGGCTTTTATTGTCACTATGTGGTTTTTTATTAAGGGAAAGTGGAGCTTACTAATCATAGTCTGTGTGGTTCTCTGTGGCTAAATTTGACCTGACTTATACCAACACAGCTATGGCTTAAAGCAGGCCAATGGGACAGGGATTATATTATAGAAAAGAGAACCTCTTTTGCTCCAATAAAGGCTAACCTTAACATAGGCAGAGCTTTAGATTTAGTGCACACAAGCTCTTTAGGTACTTATGAATAGATCAAATTTAAGTTGTTTTATTTCATTTCTCAGTCAAATCTACAGGCTGGGCATCTGAAGTACAGAAGCAACTAAGTTACTCACGGAACACAGAGTCCTACTGAAGTAGGTCTCACACCAGGCATAAGTAAATAGTACTACATATGCTGCTCCAGATTGCATTTATGTATGTTGTTTGAAATACAGTAGTTAAAAAGAAAATTATGGAAAAACTAACCAATTGGCTTCCTGCAGCCTTTTCATAAGTTTTTAAGAAGTATTCTCCAAACCCATGGCCTTAAGGAGGCTACGATTAGTTATCAAAATGGCCAAGGAATTGATTTTGCATTTCAGAGATTTACTGTGGCCTCACACAGAAGAACATGAATACTATTTTAAAGAAACAAACTAAAACTAAAAAAACTAAAAAGGAACCAGTGCCTCATGAATGAAGAAAAATAAGCTGCAAATGAAATGATTGCAGGGGCGCCTGGGTGGCTCAGATGGTTAAGTGTCTGCCTTTGGCTATCCCGGGATCAAGCCCCATGTTGGGCTCCTAGCTCAGGGGGGGAGTCTGCTTCTCCCTCTCCCTCTTCCTCCCCACCGCTTATGCTCTTTCTGTCTCTCTCTCTCAAGTGGATAAATAAAATCCTAAAAAAAAAATAGAAATGATTGCAAACTCAGAGACTAAGAGACAATTTAAAATGCCTTGGCCTGGAACACACTGTTGTTGAGAAGCACATTTATTGAGAAAGTCAAGGAAGGGCTAAACAAAAATGATGTTGAACAAGTGGGAGGAAAAGCATTTTCCTTAGATGGAATGTTGAGATTTCAGGGTACAGACAAGACAGCTATCAAAGAAAAAATTAAATAAAAGAATGAACCTGGGTCTAACTGATGAAGAGAGTGTTTGAAGAGAAAGAAGTGTTTTAACATTAACTAGATTGAAAAGGATGGAAACACAATCAAATCTAACAGAGCAAGAGAGGCAAAATCTCAGAGAGCAATCTGGAAAGCTTCCCCAGAAGGACCTATGATCCAGGAAACTATTGAGCAGTACACCCCTAAGGGGGCCTATAGAGATTCTACAGTAAAAGTAAGTGGGGATCACTTGAAGATCTGAACAATCTCAAGATATTATGGAAAATTATTTATTTTAAGGAAACACAACTTTTTTTTAAGATTTATTTGTTTGAGAGAGAGATTGAGAGTGTGCAAGCATGTAAGTGAAGGAAGGGGCAGAGGGAGAGAATCTTCAAGCAGACTCCCCCCTGAGCACAGAGCCTGATGTGGGGCTCCATCTCATGACCCATGAGATCATGACCTGAGCTGAAACCAAGAGTCATACACTCAACCAACTGAACCTTCTAGGGGCCCCAGGAAACACAACTGTTTTAATAGAAATGCAATTATTGCCTGTGCCCCAAAGGCACATGCCCAAGAAACATACGTAATTTGGACAATTGACAATAACCAAGGGAAAGTGGATCACAGTAAAAGGAAGTGGGCAGGACAGTAATAACTTGCATTCTGAGACATGGTTCTAATGGGAGAACCCATACCAATCTTAGATCCCGAAATTCAAGCAGCAGGGCAGAGACACAATATGTTAGTATATGCACTGCCAAAGTGAGCACAGTGAGGCATAATACGTTATAAACACAAATATCTGATTCTAAACACAGAAAAAGAAAAGGAAAGAAGACCTTCACACAACTAGATAATTTTTATGAATATGAAAGAATTCAGAAGCTTTGCCAACAAATATACTATCTAAAGAAGAAAAGTTAATAACAAGACAGATATCAGGAATACAATCAAAAAAGATCAGTAATCAGCAATCTTTGACCTAGTTCTATATCTATCATCAGGGTTCTAAATTAGGACTGCTTTTCATATAAATCTGAGATAAAAATAAAATTGAAAAGTAGAGACACCAAGAAATCGAATAACCATCAATTCAATAGAAATAAAAAATAATTTTTGAATGTCCATGAAACATATATAAAATTCAAATATATAACTGAACATAAATGAAACCTTAAACTATATTAAAGAGGAAATATTCTAATCAAGCATGTTAGATTTAAAAAATTTATTTTCTTAGAAATTAAAAATCATATTTCTAGATTACATTTAGATAAAAGAAAAAAACCAAAAGAAAATGTTAACCAAAAATTAAGGAGCACAGCAAAAGCTATTCTCAAAGAAAGCACAAAATGATAAATGCTTTTATTGTGGAAAAAAAAAGAAAATAACCAAAAAGGAATATCCCCCCCCAAAAAAGAGGGGAAAAATTGGCAATGAATATGAAAGATATATTCGTGGAAGAGCTCATCTCATGATCAAGAAACAGGAAAATACGCTCAAAGTCACTGATAGGCAGAGACATTTAAATCAGAGTAACAATAGGATATTTCTTTTTGCCTTTGAGACTGGAAACAATTATATACGTTGCTTAAGACCCATTACCAGTAAGGTTGAAAGAAAAGCTATACTCTCACACACTGATGGTAAAATGTGAATTGTTAGAGCTTCTTTAGAAAATAATCTGGAATTATCTATTAAAATTATAAAGAACATACAGCAGTCACCATCCTGAAAAATCTATCCTATAAAATCACGGCATCAATATATAAGGATATAAAAACAAAAATATTTATTGAGCATTCTTTCCTTGGTAAAAATAAATACATAGGTAGACGATGTATCATACATAGATGATAGAGGTAGGTAGGTAGGTAGGTAGGTAGGTAGGTAGGTAGACAGATAAAAATCAGGGGAGGAGGGTTTGTATTGTTTTTTATTGTTAGGTAATAAATTACCATGAATTTAGTGACTTGAAACAACATACATTTATTATCTCACAGTTTCTATGGGTCAGACTCAAAGCACAGGTTAGCTTGGTACTCTGCTTAAGGTCTTAGGAGGTTGCAATCGAGGTCTTACCCAGGCTGCATTCTCATTTGGTGAGTTGACTGGGGAAGAATCCACTTCCAGTCTCACTCAGTTTGTTGGCAGAATTCATTTCCTTGTGACTATAGGTCTGAGGTCCCTGGCTTCTTTCTAGTTGTTGGCTAGAGGCTTCCCTCATCTCTCAAAATTCACCTGGTCACCTGTAGTAGACCCACAGTTCCTTGCCAGGTGCGCCTCCTCATCACGGCCACTTCATCAGCCCAGCAAAGATGAATGAATCTGCCAGCAAGACAGAGTCTTATATAATGTGACATAATCACAGAAGTGACAACCCATCACCTATGCCATATTCTGTTGGTTAGAAGTCAAAGGTCGTACATACATACCACAAAGGTGTGAACATCAAGAATGGCCATCACAGAATTCCTGTTCCTTAGAGCCTGTACCTCCACAAAAGTTAAATCTCATTAATTCAAGAAGGGTAGGTAAATTGTCATGTGTTTATACCATCGAATATCATGCAGTCATTATATAGAATAAATTTATATCACAGGATTTCTGTAGGCATTGTTGAATGACGAAAGGCAAATGCAGCAAAGTTGAATAAGATGATGCTAAATTTATAAAACAATTAATCCCTTCCATTCATGGACTCCTAGGGGAATTCTTCTTTAGAAGAAACAATAGCAGCTTTACTTAAGGTGTCAGCTAAAGGAGAAACAGATGTGGAGACAGGAAAAAAAATCACCCCTAAGAAGCTATTTCATAGCCAGAGGCACAGGTGGCAGTCACTGTAGCAGGAGACCTGCTCACAGATAGGTGGATTTTTCTCCCCATTTATGGTAAATGCCTGTTGCCAAACTAAAATATTGATAAACAGTTTATCCTAGTTCAGTTTAAATTTATATCTTATGGTGTCTAGACCACTGGCATACACTGGCATCCCACTAAGACTTAAAACAGCATGACTTCTCTCTACCTTCTTTTCTTCAAATATCATAGAATTCCCATTATGAACTTTGGTTACAGTATTAGAGATCTACATTAGACTAAACACTGAGTTCTGGAAACATTATTGTACTTGGGATTATGGTTCTAGTAATTCATAAATATGCCTCTGTTTTAAGTCTCTGAAATAAAACACAAGTAATATGTTATGGGTTATGAGATTGGTTTGTAATGTCAAGTGTTAAATCATTTTTAAACCTTAAAAATGAAGCGTGTGACCAGATATTTGACAAAAGATTCATATCTGGAAAAAATAGCAAACTCTCAAAGCTCAACAGTAAGAAAAGAAACAATCCAATTAGAATACAGGCAAAATACATGAAGAAATATCATACTGGAGAGGATATACACATGAAAAATAAACACATGAAAAGATGATCAATATCACTAGTCCACAAAACAAAACTCCAATGTATTGTTACTACACATCTATCAGAATGGCTAAAATAAAAAAATAGCAACAACACCAAATGCTGATAAAGATGTAGAGAAAATATATCACTCTTGGTATACTTTCCTGGTGGAAATATAAAGTGGTGCAGCCACTATGGAAAATAGTTTGGCAGTTTATAAAAAAGATCTAAACGTATACACACTTACCATATCACCCAGCAATAACACTTCTGGGTATTTATCATAGAAAAATGAAAAGTTTGTCAATGCAAAGCACATGCATACAAGTGTTCATAGAAGCTTTATTTGTAATATTTAAAAACTGGAAACAATTCAAATGTCCTTTAAGGGGGCATAGTTAAACAAACCATATACATCCATGCCATGGAACACCACTCAGTAATAAAAAGGAATGAATTCTTGACACACACAAAAACTTGAAGGGATCATAAGAGCACTGTGCTGGTGAAAAACTCCAATATTGAAAGGTCACCTGCTGTGTGATTCCACTAATTATAACATTCTTTAAATCACAAAATCATAGAGATGTAAAACAGATTACTGGTTGCCAGGGATCGGAGATGATACAGGTGGAGGGTGTGGGTATGGCTACAAAGGGGTAGCACAATGGCTCTTTGCAATGATGGGACAGTCCCATATTTTGATTGTGGTGGTGGTTACACAAATCTACACAGAACTACATATATGCACATACATACAGACAAGTGCACGTAAAACTGGTAAAATCTGAATAACCTATGGATTGTACCATTGTAAACATTTCCTGGGTTTGATATGGTCCTATTGTCGTTTAAGGTATTACCATTGGGGAACACTAGGTAAAGGATACGTAGCACCTTTCTGTAATTACTTTTTATAACTACATGTGAATCTATAATCTTGTCAAATAAAAAGATTTAAAAATTGAAGCACAAGAGAGGATTAGAGCTGACAGAATCTTACTCACTCCAATACAGGGCAGCTCAGACTGTTGCTTATGCTGGGAATCCAATTCTATCCAGACTGTGGAATACATACTCTACCAGACACTGAGCAGAAAGAGATACTGAGTGACAGGACTTTTGAAAGTCAATTCCTTTCCATTTTAACTTAGATATTATGGACCTTAATATTTCAGTAAAAGCTGGATAATTTTGGTATCTCTTTGACATGGGAATTTTAAAAAGGGGGAAAATCCATATTTGGGGACATTTTTATATTGCATTGTAATGTTTGGAATACCATTGTGCTGCCATTCAATCTCCCTGAAGAGCTTTCAGGGGGATATGTTGATCACAAAGCTAGACATAATTTGGGATGGGGATAAGAACAGGGAATGACTTCTAATCCTAGTTGACAGCAAGATCTTACAACTGACTTCACTGATGTGCACTTCCAATACACTGCATGTCTACACTGCCCAGAAGACAGAATAAGGTGGTATTGGGGGGTAGGAGTTCAGGAAGGTAAAAGCAGGAGAAATTCATGATCTCCTCTCCCTGAGAGAGACAGTCACACCCCAGATAACCACAAGGCAAGAAATGGATTGAGAAAACAAAAAACTTGGGCAAATGTTTGAGATTGTGCTAATCTCCTGCTTTCTACAAAACTATACAAGAGAGAAAATTCTACTCCTCTGGTAAAAATAGTTTTGGATCCCTCCCTGACTCTCCATGGTTGGATAACTGGCTTGCCTGATGAGCAGCTGTGGGAAGAAACAATTGGGCATGTGGGGCTCAGGCCCTTTCTCCTAGAGAGTAGTCTGGCCTTGGGACACACACTTTTCTGCCAACCCATGTTGTAAGCTAATTGGGACAGATTTTGTCCTTCAGACAGAAAGCTGCTATTTTAGATAGGTGAATGCAGTTCAGTAGGACACCGTGGGGAGGAATGGTGAATCAGAATTTGTGTAACTTAATTATCACTTTAGGTCAAGCCAAATAGTTTTAGTTAACCTTAAGAAAAAGAAAAGTGATACTTTGAATACTATCTCTGATTTCTCCATAATCATTCCTGAACTGGAAAGAAAAGAGGGGTACCATGTGTTGTATGTGTTGGCTACTTTCAAATCTAAAATATGTCACCAACCATAATGATGCAAGATATACCATTCACACACTCTAGTACTGTCTTGGTAGTTGCCACAGTCTTCTCTTTATGTATTCCCAGAATGTAAACTGTGCCAACACAAAGTGATAGTTGTGTCAGATTTTGTTAAATAAACTCATCAGTTCCATGATGAACTTACATCAAAGTATCATTCACAATTTTAAATGTATATAACAGAAAAAAATATTCCAGAAAATTTAGGTCCCCCTCCATCAAACAGCTAAAGGCATAAAATCAATCAATAACAATAAAAAATGCTAGTAAACTCTTAGGGTATTGAAATCAACATATACTGAAAAGAACACTGGTTGATACATGTTTACAGTCAGTTAAGTACCAAGATCTTTCCCCTCTCTATGAAATACAGAAAATACCAGTTTTATTCATTTCTTTTTACCTATTAGATATCTAAATAGAGAAGCACTGAAAAGATGCTAAAATAAAATTTTAAAGCTTGTAACCTAAATTTAACAAAGGATCTAGTTACTTTAAATACCTGGAAGGTGTCATTCAACCAAAGAGCCTTACATGTGATCTAAAAACAGCTAGGCAGTGACATGTCAGAATCAGAATTACTTAAAAAGAATAAGCTATGTCATTTTTAATTCCTTCTCTAAAACCTGCTCAAGTTCTTTGCCCATTTTGCTTTGAAAAATTAGTGTTTTTCTTATCAACTTGTGTCATTTCTTTATTTGGTAAGGATACAAGCCATTTGGCATCTCTATTGCAATTATTCTTCCAGCTTCTCACTTGTCCTTTAATTTTATTTATAATGTATTTAAACATATGCTCTTGTTTTCATTGTTATGTAGCTTTATCAATCAGGCTGTTCCATTGTTAGCTCTTCTATTGCTTTAATGTTTAGAAAATCATTTTCTGCCCAGATATTAAATAAACATGCACTTGTGTTTTTTTCCAGGCTTTTTATAGTTATAAAAAACTGCACACATTCCTTAGAGACAAAGAAAGACATGACTAATGAAAAACCTTAACATGCTTCTATATGGGAAAAGTACTGTAATATAATGACACATTTGTAAAGGTGCCAGTTCTTTCCAAAATATGATTTTCTATAATCCTGGGTAAAAATGCTAAGGATTTGTAGGCTAATCTAGAAAAACAGGAAAGAATAGGTACAATAAACTTTTATGTTTTATGTTTAAGATGACATCAAAACAGATCTAAAAGTTGCAGCACCTTGTAATAAAGGTTAGTAATATTAAAAAATATAGAAGAATGATGATAGATGGGGGGAGACCAAGATTACTGAAATAGAATAGATTACCCAAAAACGGACTTTAAAATAAAGATGTTAAATATAACAAAGAATACATTACAAAGCTATAGGAGAAGGAATATATTTGATTACTCAATAAATCTGAATACTCAATAAAATATATCTGAATCATGTCTTTGTGCCATAAGCCCCAGGGGGTTCTGGGGAGAGAAGAAAGGCAAGGTCCTGCCCCTGTGGAGTCTATAATTTAGTGGGGAAGACAATCTTACAAAATAAGTAGTTAAACATATGGAAAAGAAGTGTGGGGCACTAGGGAAGTATTTTAATGGGTGAACAAATCTATATTCAGGAATCTAGGAAGGCTCATGAGAAAGTGACTTACAAGCCGAGATCTGAAGCAGCTAGTTGAAGATCGTTCTGGCATAAAGAAGGGCATAGTTAACAGAAAGAAGTTCCCAGTGGCTGGAGCACAGAGAAATTAATGAGAACCTGGCAAGAAATGAATCTGCAGAAGTAGGTAGGAGCCAGATCATCAAGACTCTGGGTGATATTTTAGAGATTTTGAACTTTATGTAAAGGCAATGAGAAGCTACTGAAGAATTTTAAGCAGGCAAATGACTTGATCAGATTTGCCTCTTTAAAATGGATGAGAACAGGAAGAGGTGAATGCCAAGACTAGCAAGAAGGCTACTGGTGTCATTGTTCAACTAATTCAGGTAAGAGATAATTGTGGCTTGAAGTATTGATGATGAAGATGGAAAAAATGAAAATATTTGAGATATATTTAGAGAGATTTGATAGAACTTGGTGATTTATTGGGTGTATAAGGAGGTGGAGAAAGGAAAAGTCAATCATTTAATAAATGGTGTTTAGGAAAATGGACTAGCTGTGGGGCAGAGTGGGAGGGTGAATACAGTATTTTATTGGATCCTTACATTGAAACAGATATCAAAATAACCTACAAATAGGAAAAGAAGTTAAATGTTTAAAAAGATGAAACCCTTGTATTCCTTCAAGGAATCAAGGATGTCTGGACTGTGCTCCTATCTGCCTATGTTCCTACCCCCTCCACCATACCTATTTCCCAGTCCCAAAGTCACCCTGTGTAAATTACCCATCCGCCTCGTACTCAGCACCCTTACCTGTGCTTGTATTTTAGCTCATATTTATCATATTTAGCTCTTATTTATCATTAAGGCCACCCTCTCTTAATATCCCATCTCTATCCACTAAAATCCTACTGATCCTTCAAACTCTAGCTTGAAATGCTGCCTCCTCCACAAAACCTTTCCTGGCTCTCCAACAAAAATAATTTTTATTTTGTTGCTATGCCATTTTACTTATATACTTTGTATAGTAATTCTTACATTCTGTCATTCCATATTGTTTTTATATATGTCACTCTTAAAGACTCATAATCACCTTGAAAGCCTTATATCTTTATAGCTACCACCCAGCCATATTCATTAGAGCCCCCACAGTACCTAGCACAAAGTGCTTAGAATTATATAAAAGTATATACATTCTATCAATTAATTCAATAACAAGTAAAGACATTAATTTTTAATTTTAAATAAGTGCTTCTAGATAAAAGCAGACATTTTCTGCTTAACTAACTCATGATAAGTTCAAGTTTTCTAAACTTAATCATCCTGTGAACTATGGGCTGCCTCAGGTCACATTCGGTTCACTTTATATTAACTTCAACTTAAAAGAAATTATCACTCCTCTTCAATTCTTGCTACTATATGTCCCCAAGCCTCTGTAAGTCTGCTCTTACCTTTCTCTTTTTAGATGTGAAAAGGTAGGCTTCCAGTTATTATGAATTAAGTACTGCAAGGCTACAATTTTTGAATAAATGATTCTGTCAGTCTTGAACACAGCCCAGACCTCTCTGTGAGCTTTAATTTTCATTTCTTAGCTTGCATCTCTTCCTCTCCGTGTCTCTCTTTAATTTTTTAACTTTTTATTTTGAAATGATTTCAGACATATGTAATATACAGAGAATTTCTATGTATCCTTTCCCAGATTCCCCATATGCTAATTTTATCACAATTGCTTTGTCCCAACTTCCCACCCTACCCCCAAATATTTGTGAGCCCTTTATTTCAGAGTACTTTTTTTTTTTTAAAGATTTTATTTATTTGACAGAGAGAAACACAGAGAGAGAGGGAACACAAGCAGAGGGAATGGTAGCGGGAGAAGCAGGCTTCCTGCCGAGCAAGGAGCCCAATGCAGGGACTCGATCCCAGGACTCCGGGATCATGACCTGAGCCGAAGGCAGCTGCTTAACGACTGAGCCACCCAGGCGCCCTTATTTCAGAGTACTTTATTTCAGAGTACTTTAACTACTCTGATTGTTTGAAATGATACTTTGCCCAGATGGGCATTGTTCTACCTGCCCTGGCTCATCTATTCTCATAGGACACTGCCGCATCAGCTTCGCTACAACAATGAGGCACTCAGGTCTGCTCTCTCAGTCATCCTCATATCCCTCTGGGGCAATTGGGGAACATTTAGCTATTCCTGCTCCACTGAGGACTGTGGAATATTCAGTGGAAATGTGTAAGGTAGCTCCGTGCCACGTTTGAGCACACAGACAACAGTGTGTTGTCTTCACCCTGACTGGGATACAAAGAACTGTGAAATTGTCTTAGCCCTGTGTGCCTGGACACCACACAACCATTTCTGTTCCACAGTTGGGAACACAAAAAAATAATCTTCCTGTCCACGTTATCCTCTTCCCTCCACCCCTTATGGCCCACTCCATTCTCCCATACCCCCACTGAGGCCTAGATCTTCCCCGCTCTCAGGTCCCCTAAAACTACCTGACGGTCTCAAGTTCAGGCCAGAGGAATATGGTAGAGGTCCTTCTTCTAGGAACGCTCAACATCTAGTTCTTTCCTCATAATATAAGGATCCTCTTCTAGTATCAGGAGTAAAGAACTGACTTTCCCTGGATCATTGGTAATTCTATATTCTGTGCCCCCATCCCCAACCCCCAGGACCAAGGTTTTAGAAATACAAAAGGTAAGATTTGATTTCCTTATCTTCATTATTTTTTGTTATATCTTTCCTTTCTTAAAGCAGTGAAGGCAGAAGCTTTTATCCTCAGAAAAGGAAAAGAGAGGAAAGTAATTGGTTATTAGTTCAAAGCACTGTCACTCCATCTATATGATAGTGTACATAAAATTCTCATAATAACAAAATGTATAAAATAAGCTTAATTGCTGCATCGGCCTTAACATCAGCTTCTTGTACGTATGAGCAAAATGGAATCACCATCCGCAGTGGAAGCTATGACTCCATGTCTCTCTGACCAATAGTTTCTTGAAGACACGTTCATTCTCCCAAATCGCATGTTTACCTACTTTCTTGGTGACAGCCAGTGCCATGCTCACTTTACAGTGGTGTGTCGTTACTGTGGCACATCTCTATAGAAGAATTCAGAAAGTCTCTCAAGCCCCATTTTCACTGAAGAGAATGAAAACAAAGTACAAAGTGAAATCTGAGTATCTGCTTAACCACCTCTTAACCTGTTCATGGCTTTAAAGAGATGTGATGGATGTACACAAGCAGGCAATGAAAATGAAAATTCTAGCTGATCATTTCTTTACAACTCCTGGCTTCAAAAGGCAGTGTCAGTCTGGTTCTCATTTTTGATAATCCATGAGTCATCAACCTATACATCCTCACGATTGAGAAGACGTGGCATGTATTGATTGCTTAGTAAGACAAAGATATGACCTATGCCTTCTGCACTCAATAGTACTTAACTCTACGTTTCCAAGTACCAAGTAGAAGGGTGGGGTGGGGGGCAGGAGGCTGGACAGACTCCCTATCTGTGCCTTAATTTTCTCTCATAGAGTTAAAAAAAAATGTGTTCTTTTTGACAGTTGGAACAAAATAGTAAGTTTTTAATAATGGGAGTATTTCTTATAAAGTTTCAATAATTTCGAAACAAACACAAAAGGATTCTCCAACAACCTGTCCTAATAAGGAAGGTTAATTTGGGGTCTTTTCTTCATGGGAGGTTAGCTCCTTTTCTCTGTCTCCTCTTTCTTCTCTCCCATTTCACTGACAGATGGTCTGTCTTCCCATCATATTTGTATAAACCTCATATCCAAGACACTGAAGGGGATGTTGCTTTTAAATTAAAAATCACTTCTGAAACTGCATACTACTTATCCCAATTTCCAGCATGTGGGTTTTGCACAACGTCTATGATAATGGTTTTGGTACCACATTCTTACAACCATAAGAAAGCCTCTATAAAACTAAATAAAAGATTGAGATTTTTAAAGTGCCCTAACCATATTGGTTTTCTAAGTTCCTGCTGACATATTTAGTATTAATTACTACAAAACATCCTATAAATAAAAATACATGAGATAATTTTGCCCCACGGTTCCTCCAAGTACATTATTAAATCTAATGATAACATAAGTCTTTCTTTATCTCTACATCCACAATTCATGCCAATGGAATGGTAATAAATACAATTTCTTCTTTTTAATCTCTCCATTCCAGCATTTAGGGCAATCAATGACTCCAGCAGCTATCAGCTGAACCAACACATATCCAAATGCCAGTCTTAGTTAGCACTTGTGCTAAACAGGCAGAATCTTTATCTTTTTTTAACAATGTATTTCCACAGCTGCCCTCTCAAGTGAGTTATTCATCTGGAGGTCTCTCTTAGAAACAACACATAAAGAAGCCAGTTCAGACCCAGCACAGGAAAGGAGTTTAGCAACAAAAATCCTGTCTTTCATCTTCCATCACACTAGCAGATCTCAACCTGAATAACAATGAAGACTCTTTAGAAGGGCTGCTACACGGAACGCCAGGAAATATTTCCAGCCCATGTGACATTTTTGCTGAAAATGCCTACTCCTCTCATAACACAGAGCAAAAAAGGAAATCTTCTCCCTAGTAATGTTCGTCTGCTTATATCTTGTTGAACCTGTTGACTAAGCTAGCATCTGCTTTGTTAAACAAATATTAATATGGAACACCTTTGTCAGGCTACTTGTATTTTCTTCTCTATTGTCAGCTTAGTATCTGTCATTGTTCCCAGTCACCTCCATCAGCGGCCTCCTGGCTCCTCTGAGCAGCACAGCAAGCCCTGAGCAGTTCTGCCTTGCCCTGACCTCTTAGATCAAATCCTTCTGCTAAAGTGCAGTACAGAATTAGCTCTCTGTGTCCAGATCAGTGCCTGGTGCACAAAAGCATGCAGTAAATGCTCATGGATATAAAAAGTGAGCCGGGTAATTTAGAAACAATTTTTGAAGGGGAAAAGAGAACTTTGGAATTTCCTGGTAAATTTAGTTTGATTTACAATTTAGTTGATGTCCAATTTGGGCCCCTTCACTATTTGGAGATGAGATTTATTTTCTAATTTTTGGAAACAGAGAATAATTGGCTATTCTTTGTATTTCCTTCTGAAACTCAACAGATATCCAGGCCGTGCCTGTTCTATGCACCGCTCTGCTTCTTAACACTGCCTTTGTGGTGTGGAAAAAGTTTCTGTCTCCTCAGGACTGAACTGGAGCAACAGTGATTGAGGGGATGGGAAAAGGAAAGCAAGAAGCAGCAGAAGAGGAATAGATAAGAGCAGGCCCCGAAACAGAGCAGCAACTGACTCAAACCCACATGGGTGAAGGTATTGTGCCTGTGCATGCCTTAGCGGTGGTGGTCTGGGTAATTCCTATTTCCATTTGAGCCCCAATGCTTGGTGATCTTCAAGTCTAGTTATTGGAAAACCAGGCCCCAGGCATTTCTGTTTTAAATATGTATCACTCACTCTGTACCCTGGCTTCAATCACAAAACTCATAATACATTTAATTGAAAATAAGAAAGGCAAATTAAGGGTCATTTTTAATATCACCAAAAATTCGAATAACAGTTGGCAAGCATGACAAACCCAGGACAACACATAATATGCTCACAGAAAAGGCTCCTTTTTGAAATGTACAGTAAGTCCAGCAAACCATGTGGGGACTTGCGCAGAAAAGGTTTTGCAAGCATGCCAAGTGTTGAGTGGGCAACACACTTCTTAGCAGAATACTGAGTTAAGCGTTCTCAGTAAGCTTTGAAATGCACTTGTTTCGATTTTATCACCAAAACTTAGTAATCTTAACAGTTTGTAAATAACCAGTGAAGTATCTTTCAGGCATAAATTTTAGATTGAGAGTATAGTGAACTGTGTCATTGACAGGTAAAAACAAAGAAAAAAACTTGCATGATTGGACCAGTCCCTTAGCCATGGGGAGGTTCCTGGCTTCCTACAGGCATTTCTCACCATCAGGCAAGGTCAATCCTATATCCTAGATCCTGCATCCCTAGAAAGAATATGCTAGTATCAGTCTCTCTTCCAGCCTTTATACCCCTACTTTCATCACACCTTTTCCAAGGTCATTCTGACTGAAAGAAATGAAAACTCAGAATCTGGATATCCTATGGAGAAGGGAAGGAAGAAATGGCCTGTTGAACACCTCCCAATTGTGTACGCATGGTTAACACTGTGTGAAGGCTCCCAGGCAGATAGAAAGGTAGGTGGGGGCCTGGTCCAGAGCTTTGCTGGCCCAGAGGAGGTACCTTTTCCTAATTTACACAGATGCCATCTGGCAAGAGGCAGCTCTTCTGCTGGGTGTCTCCCATGAGCTCCAGACTTTTATATGCAACTAACTATCCAGAATTTCCACCCCAGTTGAAATGGCATCTCAAATTTTGGAAGACCTCAAGTGAGCCTCTCATCCTGTCTGTAACACTATTCTTTCCAGTTGCTCGTGCCCAACTCTTTGGAGGTATCCCTGAGTCCTCTTTTTCACATCCACATCTGTCAGGAAATCTTTGGCCTATACCTTTCAAACACCCAGAATCCAGCAATGTATCACCATTTCCACTGCTAGCACCCTGATACAAGCCACCATTCTATTTTACCTGGAATATTGCAACAAGCTCCTAATCAGATTCCCTGCATCACCTTCTGCCACCATAACTTATTCTCAACATAGTTGCTGGAGTGAACATTTAAAGATGAAAATCAAATTCCAAATTTCTCTGTTTCATCAGTATTTAAATTAGTATTCTACTCTTACCTACTCTGCCTTCCACCCTCCCCTCACTTACTCTGTACTAGAAAAACTCCTTCCTTCATACTCCTCCAACACACCCATCATGCTCCCCACTCAGGGCCTTCATATTGGACCCTAGCTCAAAACCCAAATATTTGCATGGCCGATCATCTCATTGTTATGAGTTGAATTGTGTCCTTCAGGAAGATATGTTGAAGTCTTAATCCCTGGTACCCATGAATGTAACCTTATTTGAAAATAAGATCCTTGTAGATCTAATCAAGTTAAAAATACAGTCATTAGGGTGGGCCATAATCCAGCATGACTTGTACTCTTATAAATAGTGGAGAGGACACACAGAGACCACACCCAGAGAAAGTCATGTGAAGAGATGGTAGCAGAGATTGGGGTAATGTAACTACAATCCAAGGAATGTCAAGGATTTCCAGAAGCTACCAGAGGCAATGGAGGATTCTCCACAATAGGTTTCAGAGAGAGTATGGCCCTATCAACATTGACTTAGCCTCTTCTAGCCTCTAAAGCTATGGGAAAAATGAATCTCTGTTGTTTTAAGCCTCTATTTTGTGGTATTTTATTACAGCAGCCACAGCAAATGAATACACCCATCCTCCATTCTTTGTGCAGATGTTCCCTCCTCAATGCAGCCCATTTTGACCACTTTATTTAAGATATAGCCCACTCTGGCTCTCTACACCATCATTACCCTGCTTCTCAGCTTCATGGTGTTTATCTTTTAACGTAATGTATAATTTATTTATCATTTTTATTGTCTTTTTCCAGTAGGGTATCAGCTCTCTGAAAACAGAGAATTTTGTTGACTGATATACTCCTAGAACCTAGCATAGTATCTGGCACATAGTAGGTGATCAATTAATATTTGCCAAGTAAATAAAGAGAAATAGTGTGCTCTTTTTCTTTAGAGTCTGGCTCTAGGCCTCCTAACAATGAAACGTGCTGAGAGATTGCTTCGTTAATCAAGGCAATAACATATTTTTTTCTGGAGTGTACCAAATATCTCCTTGTTATTTGGAAAGGGTTAACATCAAATACTTCTTCCATATGAAACACGGTCAGGAAGCCATCAAAGCACAAAGATATATGGAATCCAATTTGAGGAAATATAGTTACATTGTTTCCATAGTGTAGGAACTCTGGGAAAATAGATCCTTATTTATATGGTAAAGGGCAAAATGATGTAAAGTAGACATAGGAAGAAAAGCAAATTATAGTTTCTATGAATTAAAATGTTCTTACATGGCAGCATAACTGAATTTCCCCAAGCTGCCAAAGCCCCTTGGTCATATGTAATCTGGGCAGGTATTTTAGACCTCTCCAGTTGACACAGAACCATGGTTTAAAGTCATTAAACTGTATGTGAAAGTAAATAGGCATTGCCTATGGGATATTTGTGTTAGATTTATTACTCTCCACTATTCATTAAAACATTGTTTTCATTTATAAAAGACAGAAGCCCAAGTAATTACAGCCAAAAGCAAAAAGAACCAAAGCAATTTAACAAGAGTCCAAAAAAAAAACAAGACTCTCTGGGCAATATTTCCATGAATCCAACATCTGAAAACAAAGAACTTACTAATGAAGAAACCTGCCAGGCTCACTATACTCAGGCCGAAGGTGAGCATAGCCCTGGGTACAGGAGAAAGTGTCATGATATGTCCCACCATTGGCTGATTCATTCACTGAAAGAGATCTGGGTCTCTGGGTGATGTTTAATCCAGCCACACTACTAGTGGCCCTGAATTCAAGGGAATCCCAATGACCCTGCATGCTCTCATACAAGGGGGGGTTGCCCAAGGGCTGAGGGGTAAATGGGCACATGAACCACACACTGCCAGTATTATTAGTCTCTTCTTAAATTCCCCCTAGAATGAAGCAGGTAAATGGAAAGGCTTCCGGGCAAAAACACAGTAACAGAGCACTCCTCACTTTAGAAGGCAAAGGTTGCCCAATCTTGTCTCTGCCACTCTTCCCCCTCCTTTAGGGAGGATAAGAAGAAATATGAGGTGATCTGGTCTCCACACCTCCCACCCATCCATCTTTGGTACATGTGCTCCCTCAGGGTAACCTCATGGGCAAAGTAGAAGTTTCAACTTTTTATCTCATCACTCCTTTCAAACTTCAGAGGATAGCTGCTCCTAAATTCTAGTATTTCTATAATAATGAAACATCTTTACAATCCTTAATCTTTGTGAATCTTACAGATGTTAACTCATAGATTATATTAACCATCAACTTTCCGAGACTAGATAATGTCAATTATTTCCATTCACTCCATATATGGACATCTGTATATACACTTGATTGTCTTCTGGCCTATTAGGTTTTTTTGATCCATGTATGTTTATTTTTTCTCAAAATTCAATTCTAGAATTTCATCTTTCCAGGTCCAGATACATGAGGCTTTGTTCAACCCCAGCTATTTTTCTCAATACCTTTCTAGATGATGCTCAATATTCTTGTGGCCATTTAAAATTGTTATTAAATTACATTTGTAAGGGTTTTCCATTGTTTTCCTCCCCATCACTCCCAGTTTTGTAGGCAACAAACTACAGTGACTCCTAGATTTCCTTTTCAGCTCATATTTGATAGTTTATAGCCTATGATTTTATAATAATTTATTATATTTTCATTGTGCTTTGTAGTTTTCAAAGTGCATTCATATACACATTCTTTGATCTGGTTTTATAAATCAGCCAAGTATTGGGGTGCCTGGGTGGCTCAGTCATTAAGCGTCTGCCCTCAGCTCAGGTCATAATCCCAGGGTCCTGCGATCGAGCCCCGCATCAGGTTCCCTGCCCCGCAGGAAGCCTGCTTCTCCCGCTACCTTTCCCTCTGCTTATGTTCCCTCTCTCGCTGTGTTTCTCTCTGTCAAATAAATAAAATATTAAAAAATAAAATAAAATAAATCAGCCAAGTATTAGCCCCAAATACAAATGAAGCAACTTGCCCATTCATATAACTATTAAGTGGTGGGGCTTTTTTTAATGGTTTTTTTTATTATTATTATTATTATTAATTTGAGAGCGAGCGAGAGAGCACAAGCAGGGTGGAAGGTGGTAGGTGCAGAGGGAGAGATAGAAACAGACTCCCCACTGAGCAGTAAGCCCAATACAGAACTCGATCCCAGGATGCTGGGATCATGACCTGAGCTGAAGGTAGCTGCTTAACCCACTGAGCCACCCAGGTGCCCCCTGTGTTGGAGCATTTTGACTCATCTCCCTCTTCCACGTTTTACAACACCACACCTTACTCAGAAGTTCAAGTCTCTCCTTTATAAGAGAAGGTACCTTACTTAAAATGTTTTCTTCTAAACCCTTAAAATGTCTTAACCCACACTGAAAATATTTTGACTTGCTCAGCTTCAGTGCTGGATACCCTCTTCCAGGTACCAAGGTCAACAAACTAACATAGAGTTTGGCACACTAACCAGCTAATTTATCTTCTCTCTTGCAGAGCTGTCAATTTCTCCCCAGCCATTCTGATCACAGTAATAGATATTCCCAGAGCTAGTAAGTATACCCTGATATATGTAAATATATTTATTACATAAAATAAAATTGCATTTACTCTATAGATATTTAACTAACTTATCATTTAATCTCAGAAACAGAGTAGAAAGTGGAAAAGTTAAAGAAGTATTACCCAACAGAGTAAGCATCTGGACATAGACATTCAGGTGGCCACTGGGACCCTTGTGCACATTTTCTCTGTGCATCATCACCAGAGAACAATTTGGTTAACAGTAGGCAGCATTCTTTATTCATCTTTGTATCCCAGGCATCTAGTACATCATAAACAATGAATGCTTGATGGTGAATATATCAAATGCCTTCAGAAATTTATAAAGAGCTTATGCTTTTATCATCAATTCCCTCTCTGATCCCTTAACAGTCATTGTCTCTTGCTTTAGAATGAATTTTCTTTCACCCACACCATCTCTTCCTTCCTCTATCTGGCGCAAATTAATAATCCCATATTTCAATGTGGATTTCTGTATGATATGTCTGTGATAGTTATATATGCCATTTGACTTCAAAATTAGTACCAATTCAATTTCTTTTCAGGACCAAAACATAAAAACCCGATTTAGGTTCTGATTATTCATTTACCTTGTTTTTGTGGTAGACCTTTACTAAAAGCTTTTGAGAGTGAAAGCAGATACTATCCATTGGTTCCTCCTTTTCATATTAATTTCATATTCATATCCATTGGTTCCTCCTTTTCATATTAATCACCTTTTGTGAACATTAGGTATGGTGCTGGCACTGTTCAGGATATTCTAGAATAATTACAAAAAGTGGGAAGGATATCACAACATTGCTGTGCAGATTTTATCCTGATATTTTGCAAAAAATATCAGGAAATGTTACAGTTCAGACTTCTGCATGGGGAAGCTGGGAAGGAAAATTAGAAGAAAAGGAAAACAAAAGAAAATACATGTCCTCTAACAAATATCAGGATGTAGGATATACTTTAATCCAACGGAAATATGCAATGTGTACAGATTATCAATCAAGAGCCAACTATCCCCCCCCGATATATCAGAGCCATATTTTGTGTTTATCAAGAGGAGGAATGATTTTGAAAGGTTGAGAAGGGTTCGTTTAATCTATGTCACTGTTTCCTCTTCATGAAATACTAGTGCCATGAATGCTGCATTGTGCTGCCAAGATCCTGTCATTAGCAATGATGGATTTATTCCTCAGCTATTTAGACAGTTCTCAGCTGTCAAACTTTTTCCAGAATTGCCTCCACTGACAGAGTTCCCTCACTCAAGGTCAACTTCAAGGTCAACCCACAATCAATGACAATGCAGAGGTATGAAGAGTCAGGTCCTCATGCTAACTGAATATAACTCTGATGGGTTCAGTACGTCAGTTGCAGAGCTCCCTGTCCAGTGAACCAAGGCTCTGTTGTGACCACACCACACCCCTCCGGCCAAACCTCTATTCTTCCTTCACCTTCCGTCACAGGTATGGATTCCAAAAGTACTCCTAATAATCTTTCTGCAGCTTGATCTCCATCTCAGAGTCTGCTTCCTGGTGACCCAATATAAGACAACTGAAGAGGAACAGATCTTAATAAGGCTTCATTTCTCTTAAAGTCTTGCTTTTTTTTTTTTTTTTAAAGATTTTATTTATTTGGCAGAGAAACAGAGAGGGAACACAAGCAGAGGGAGTGGTAGTGGGAGAAGCAGGCTTCCTGCTGAAGAAGGAGCCCGATGTGGGGCTCGATCCCAGGACCCTGGGATCATGACCCGAGTCAAAGGCAGACGCCTAACGACTGAGCCACCCAGGCGCCTCTTAAAGTCTTGCTTTTTCAGCCCATGGGATTATAGGAGAAATATGATTAGAGTAAAACTCCAGAACTGCCTAAGTGAATGAAGACATACAACAGTATTAAGCACAACGTGACATGGCATCCATAGTTCTGTATAACATGAGATCCATCTCTAGCTTGGGTTTCTATTTGGAATTTCTTCTGTAGAAAGTTAATGAAGTAAAATCCTTTCCTTCTACCACAGAGAAGAACATGAGGGCAGTGGGTTAGAGTCCAGGGCAGTGCTAGAGTGCTATACCAAAGAGGAGAACTAAGTTGGACATTATCTAACAGAAAGCATACTAAAAGTAGTAGTCCCCCTTTAAAGATAATAGAGAAACACTCTATACTTAAAGTGACCTCTGAATAATAATCACATGGACAGAGCCCAAGAGTTTCTTGTCGATATAATAATAACCTTGATGCAAAGAAGCAAACCAGAGTGAGACAAGAACAGCATGAATAAAGAGAATGACTTGCAAATTTGGAAAAGAAATCCAGAGACCAAAAGCTGATAATTCTCCCAGCCCCATAAGGTGATGTATCTCAATAGTTACTGTATCAGAACTAGGCATTTATATCAAAACCTGCCTTATAGTAGTTATAATTGGTGCATAAATTATGCTTCAGTTAAGTGTTTATAGTTCGCATTACATGGTGTAAGTTCAGCTATTTCCAACTAATATATACGTTATAAGGTCTCAAATCCTCCTGATTATCATTTAGAGAAACCTTTGAACCAAGTGGATTTGTGAATGACTAGTAAGGTCAGGATTCTGCTGCCAGGAGTTGACAAATAGGTTTAGCAGCATTTCTTACGGGATGGATATCAGAACCAAGTTTATTTAAGTCTGGTTTTACTATCTCTTACTTTAGCATTTTAAAAGTATTTTAACATGGATTCTACTCATCTACCCCATATAATAGCAAAACTTACTGATGCTATATAAATCTCTGATTACCTGGAAAACTCTCCCTTTTTCATGGTTGCCAGACTAGAAATCAGGCACCAAAACGATGTGGGAGACAGAAATGGCATGATTCCAAAGGAAATGTAAAGGCTTTGGATGCTTCTAGATAAGATTAAAATCCTGGCATTTTCTACTTAGAACGTAGGTGACCTTTGGCATACCTCTTAACATCTATGAGCCTCATTTTTCCCCTTCATAAATCTTATATAAAATACATACCACAAGGTTGTTGTATTAAATAAAAACATGCATATTAAGGGCTCAAAATGTGCCCATCTCCTCCTAATGTAATTTCTCAATTATGTTCTTTCTGCTTTAAGCTTTGGAGCAATTTTCTTCAGTATGTTTAAATGGCATTAAAAATTAGTCCAGGTGATGATTAAGAAATAAACTTGTTAAAGGAAAAAAATAACTTTAAGAGCATGGAAGAAAAGATGGAGAAGGTTTTGAGGGCCCCGGTGAGACTATAAACTCCTCAAGGGTAGAGAACAGGTCCTATCTGTCTTGATTTCCCCAAGGCCAAACACAAACAGTAGAACATAGCAGAGAAATATTTTTACTAGTAGAGTTTTATAAAGAGTAAATGAGCTTATATATTTTAAGCACCTTGCATCACACTCAGAATATAGTAAACAATGATGGGAGGAGAGGTAATGGTGATGACAGTGATGGTAATACACACACACACACACACGCACGCACACACACACACACACACACACACACACACACAGCTCAGTAGCTTGTTTCATTGGCTTCCCAAGATTTTTCATAACTTTTGTAAGACAATGTTAAAAATCTTTCTTGATATGAAAATGTTGAGTCATGTTTTAAATTCAATGTGGAATCATATTTGCTATTTAAACATGGATAAGATTAAAAGAAATTTAACTCATGGACTTTATTAAAAGAATTCTATAGGTTAGGTGCGGACTATAAGAAAGCCAGTGGATATGACTAAAACTGGCCGCCAGGGAATTTGAATAATTGGTGTTAACAATTATAAATGGAATAGAAAACATTTTATTATATTATAATATTATCTGCATATTTAGAGACAATTTCATATTCCTCTTACTCAAAATGCAACCTAGAATCAGTCATAGAAATGTTTTTAATGTTTAACATGTACAAGTTATTTTAGAAAAATTTTAAAAGCTCAGCATTAATATAATGTTATAGGAACATTGTTGTTCAGAAGCTTACAATCTGGTAAAGGAGATGTAATAAAATGTACAAAAATGACCATGAAGCTAAGCTACAGTAAGTATCTAAGAGCTGTTTTTGTTTTGATTTTTAAAGATTTTATTTATTTATTTGACAGAGAGAGAGATCACAAGCAGGCAGAGAGGCAGGCAGAGAGAGAAAGGGAAGCAGGCTCCCTGCTGAGCAGAGAGCCCAATGCGGGACTCGATCCCAGGACCCTGGGATCATGACCTGAGCCGAAGGCAGAGCCTTCAACCCACTGAGCCACCCAGGCGCCCCTGTATCTAAGAGTTGTATGTGATCAGGTGTTACCAAACATAAGAAGTGATAATATTCACTGGGAAAATATTTTAAATAATAATAATGATATACCTTGGTATTCCCCTTCTGGATATTCTCCTCAGTAGGTCTACAAAGAAGTCTGAGATTATCTATATTCAAAAATTCCACATGTGATTTTGATATTTGGGGCCTACTGATACAGAAAGGTCATCAGTTCAATAGTTTAAAGGCTATTAGGAATTTAGAAACCCCATAAGAAACATAGAAGCAGAGGAATCCACAGCCAATCTGAAACATGAATTTCATATTAAAATGTTTAAAGAAACTGGCTACATTTTCAAAATACAGTTTTAAAAAATATATAATTATCAACTGATGTTCAAGAATTGTTGGATGACATAATTAAGGTTTTTTTTTTAATTTTATTTATTTGAGAGAGAGAGTGAGCAAGTGAGAGAGAGAGGAAGTACAATTCAGGGGGAGATGCAGAGGGAGAGGGACAAGCAGACTCCCAGTTGAGCAAAGAGCCTGACAGGGGGCTCGATCCCAGGCTCCTGGGATTATGACCTGAGCCAAAAGCAGGTACTTAACCGATGGAGCCACCCAGGCACCCTCATAAGTATTTTTTTTTTATAAGGAAATGCTACTGGGTAAAAATCACATTTTGTACAGGTAAGTAATTGTAATCACATAATAGAATTGAAACCTCAAGATATTCAAGTCAATTTTTTGCCTTTACTACTTCCTATTTGTGCTCTCTGATTCATGATATAGATGGTCCTCTTTTGATACTACTCCCAACTAGGTAGGTTGTACCATGTGTTCACTGCATATATGTTTTCCAAGACAGGTCGTTTAATGATTATCTGATTACACAGTTTTTAGATTAGCTATGGCCTAGATTTTAATTCCAAAAAGACATTCCTCATGACTTGCCACATTCCTGGGTCTTCTCTCCCTATCTTACAGATAGATTTTAATTTTAACTCAGGATAAGAGAGAAAAAAAAATAGAAAAATTGGATGCAATGACATCCATTATCTCATCACAAAGTCTAAAAAGAGTTTTATAGAGATTTTATGGTATTTAAATTACATATGCTGTGAATCCTATCAATTATTACCAATAATCAAGAGTTGTCTTTGCAAGGAAGCTACAAGCCACCTTTTATTTATTTATTTGTTTGTTTCTTTGTTTATTTTTTGCATTTTTTAATTTTAATTTTATTTTTTCAGTGTTACAAGATTCATTGTTCATGCACCACACCCAGTGCTCCATGCAATACATGCCCTCCTCAGTATCCACCACCAGGCTCACCCAACCCCCCACCCACACCCCTCCAAAACCCTCAATTTGTTTCTCAGAGTCCACAGTCTCTCCTATTTCATCTCCCCCTCTGATTTCCCCCAATTCACCCTTCCTTTCCTTTTCCCTATGTCCTCTATATTTTTCCTTATGCTCCACACGTAAGTGAAACCATACGATAATTGACTCTCTCTGCCTGACTTATTTCACTCCGCATAATCTCTTCCAGTCTCGTTCCTATTGATACAAAAGTTGGGTATTCATCCTTTCTGATGGAGGCATAATATTCCATTGTATGTATGGACCATATCTTCTTTATCCATTTGTCTGTTGAAGGGCATCTTGGCTCTTTCCACAGTTTGGCGATTGTGGCCATTGCTACTATGAACACTGGGGTACATGTGGCCCTTCTTTGCACTACATGTGTATCTTTGGGGTAAATACCCAGTAGTGCAATTGCAGGGTCATAGGGTAACTCTATTTTTAATTTCTTGAGGAATCTCCACACTGTTTTCCAAAGTGGCTGCACCAACTTGCATTCCCACCAACAGTGTAAGAGGGTTCCACTTTCTCCACATCTTCTCCAACATTTGTTGTTTACTTCTTGTTGATTTTGTACAAGCCACCTTTTAAAACACAAAGAGCAGGGCACCTGGGTGGCTCAGTGGGTTAAAGCCCCTGCTTTCGGCTCAGGTCATGATCCCAGGGTCCTGGGATCTAGCCCTGCATCAGGCTCTCTGCTCAGCGGGAAGCCTGCTTCCCCCTCTCTCTCTGCCTGCCTCTCTGACTACTTGTGATCTCTCTCTGTCAAATAAATAAATAAAATCTTTAAAAAAAAAAAAAAGCCCATTAAAACACAAAGAGCTTATTCTTTCTCCCTTCAAACCCTAGAATAACATGATTGGAGTTGAGCAAAATGAAATCAGTGAAAATAAGATATAAAATCAAATAATTTTCCCCATTCTTAGAATTGTAAAAGTCATGGTTCATTTTCATTTTATCATATCATAATATAAGCATGTAGAGTTTGTGGAACTGACTTGTAGAATTATTTGCTGAGTCATTAATGAGATTCCTTTCATCTTTGAATCTTGATTTGTTTTTTTTATTTTAAGAATTTAACTTGGCTTTTTACACTTGATCTTAGCCAAAAGGCCGAGAAGCGATAACTTGGCTTTTTATAATAAAAGAGAATCTAACCCTAGTTCTTATGCTCTTGTTTTTATAAAAAGAACTTGTGGTAGATAGGTTAATTACAACCTATTTTTAAACCATTTAGTTTAAGATGATTTTAAATAACTTTACTGAGAATCATGTTTGGTTACTTATTTAACTCTTTTATTTTACTTTATTTACCTATTTATTTTATTTTACTTTATTTGGCTCTTTCCAACTTGGATAATCAAAATAGTTAGCAATTTTTCCTATCCCTTTCAAATAAATTTTAAACATGTGAAACATTTATATGTTTGATAATTGACTCTCTAAATTATAATCAAAATATTCCCAAAGTAGAAACAAAACAGGCCTCTTTATAATAATAGTGGCTGAAATATGTCTAAAATGACAGACACATTTAATTTACATACTTCCACAGAAGATTTAAGGCATGTCTCATACTGAATACATATTTAAGCAATAAATAACAAATAACCAAGTTTCCAATGCACATTTTACTCTCTGTAAGGAGTTTATTGTCATTGATGAAGAGCTAATTTGTTTTACTAACATGAGATCAATTAATAAATGAAATCGTTCTCTTGGTAAAATTTATTGATGCCAGAATCAAAGGTATCATGCTAGAAACTTACTAGTTCTCTAGTCCAGCTCCCATTATTAGGCAAAATAGATTTTGAGAATTAGCAGTGTTTCTGGACTCTCCTTGTCTCTAGTAAGCATTGATGAGCATGGATAGAACTGTAAATATGAAAGAAAAATAAAATCCCATCCAAACTATAGCTCAGGGAAATCAAATGTTGAATAAAAATTTCAACGTTTCCATTAGAAATTTGGAGGACTGAGTGTCAGACAACCATGATTAGCAGAGCAAGGTCTCAAAGACCTGACCATGTCCTTTAAGGTCCCACATTTGTAGTAGTCATAGAATTAGACATATTTACCGTTATCTCTCTCTTCCTGTCTATTATTACATATGACCTTCTCTTTAGCAAGTGATTTTTAGACCTCTGTTTAATAGTCTTTACTAGCATGAGGCATCTCACAGTTCTATGATACAATTTATTCCACTTCAGAATTCTAGCTTATTTGTTCCCTTTGAATTAGAGGAATCCAATGTCCTGCAACTCCGATCCATATGCCCCACTCTCAAACTCTATAATACATGGAACAAGACTAATCCTTCTTTCACAGAACAGTACATTCTGATGATGAGGAGTGCTGTTCTTGCTTCTATTTATGATTCCAATAACCTTTCCCCATATAGAGTGGATGCCTGTTGCTTCTACTTGCCCAACATTCCTTCTGCTTTCTCCTACCTGGACTACTGTCTTTTGGCTTTGGTAATCTCATTCCATATAGATCAGGAGTGGAAGCCCTAGTCTCTCCTCTTACTCACAGAACTGAAGAGGCCATGCCCAGCAGCACAAATCAGTAAGTGTCCTTTTTGATTACATAATTTACATAGGGTATCTCACTTTTACAGAATGGGTAATAATAATGGGAACAAACTCTACAACAGTGCACCATGTGCCAGGCATGATTTCATTTAATTGTCACTTAATTACCTTAAAGGTGAGATGATTATTATCCCCACTTGACAGATAAGGAAACTGAAGCAAAGAGAGGTTAAAGAACTTGTCTAAGGGGCGCCTGGGTGGCTCAGTGGGTTAAAGCCTCTGCCTTCGGCTCAGGTCATGATTTCAGGGTCCTGGGATCTAGCCCCGAATCAGGCTCTCTGCTCAGTAGGGAGCCTGCTTCCCCCTCTCTCTCTGCCTGCCTCTCTGCCTACTTGTGATCTCTCTCTCTCTCTGTCAAATAAATAAATAAAATCTTAAAAAAAAAAAAAAAAAAGAACTTGTCTAATAATTGGCAGAGCCTGGATTTGGACCAAGGGCAGCTCCAGAAACTATTCACCCTTGTGCAAGGCTGCCTCATCTCTTGACTTTGCAACACTGAGTGAAGCTAGATCTCAGTGGGGTTCACACACAGTCTGAGCCCACACCAGCGAAGAATTATTACATTTTCTTCCAGAACCAACCTTGAAAATTAAAAATGAAGCTAATAATAGAGAAAATTTTGAACATATTTTTTACAGGGCTCACATTAAGAAGGTTCTCTTCTGTATTTAAAATAGTAGTTTGGGGATTGAAGAAGAGTACAGAACTGAAAGATGCTTTCTCTAGATGACATAGGCTTAAAATGTGATTTACTGTACTTTTTTATATTAAAGGAGTTTTAAAATAAAATGTTAAAACATGTTAAACAAGATAAAAATTTCAGAGCTTTAAAACAAACTACAACTTGGCAACCATCCTTAATAAGGTGAAAGAGTATATAAATTGCCATCTAGTACTTATATATTGATGGTTTGTTAGCTGTAAGACTAATACCAAGAAAAAAATCTGTACATACTAGGATCATTAAATAGAAAAAAAAATAATCATTAAAAAGAAAATAATTAAAGAGGACAGGTCCAACCCATACTTTTTTGTTTCTCTGTTGGGAGTAGGGGGGAGAAAGAATGGGAAATTAAAAATTAGTGGATCTAGGAAGTAGAATATATATTATATACTGAGAATCAAGAAAAGTACCACATTTTGGTAAAAATAATTCAAATGAATTTGGACAAAAATGTCTTTTGTTTGAATATTTTCTGAAAATGGAGAAAGTTTGAATAGAATACTAGTATAGAATTGCAAGGTTACATATTATTTAATGTATTTATTAATCAAAGACTTTTATTTTTTTAAAGAATTTATATATATTTATATAAATATATTTATATATTTATTTGAGAGAGTGAGCATGAGAGGTGAAAGGGCCAGAGGGAGAGGGAGGAGCAGACTCCCCACTGAACAAAGAGCCCCACATGGACTTAATCCGAGGACCCTAGGATCATAATCTGAGCCAAAGGCAGATGCTTAACAGAATGAACCACCCAGGAGCCCAATCAAAGAGGTTTAAATTAAGCTAAAGTAACTCATAAAAATAGGCTTTAATTAATTAACATGAAAAAAACACGTAACAGCTTTATCACTCAATTTGACACTGAGGAAAAAAACGTAACTATAATTCTCATTGTATTAATTATAATACCATTCTCATACTAATCACACCTTCAATACAGACAAACACATACACACATGTACACCCATATATATCATGCTAGGAACTCTTAAAAATTCTTGGGAAAGACTTGCCAATTCCTAACTCTATGCAGAGTATCCATTTTGAGAATTATCCATTTTGGGGGCGCCTGGGTGGCTCAGGCGTTAAGCGTCTGCCTTCGGCCCAGGTCAGATCCCAGCGTTCTGGGATCGAGCCCCACATCGGGCTCTCCACTCTGCGGGAAGCCTGCTTCTCCCGCTACCATTCCCTCTGCTTGTGTTCCCTCTCTCGCTGTGTTTCTCTCTGTCAAATAAATAAAAAAAATAAAAATAAAAAAATAAAAAAAGAATTATCCATTTTGATTTTTATATGCTGGCTTATTTTTTCCTTTTGGTTATGAACCAGTATGTTAATCTAGGCAATTGGTATATTCGTAAAGAATCCAGGCTAGTGTGTGTTCACTAGGTACTCACTAGGTACTCACCTGGGTAAGTTCAGGTGAAATTGTAACTGTGGAAATATGAAACAAGGAAAAAGCTTTAATACATGAATTCAAAATAATACAGAAGTGGTTTCTAGATTGCTTTCTATTTCTGTGACTTTGCATCATTTAATTGGCATAGATAATCTGTTGACTATACTTGAATATGTAATATATTTAAGTATTATTAACTCCTATCCTATTAATCAGGATCAGCAGTGGTTCCAGTGTCATATGTATGACCCCCTTTGACCTCAGCATGCAACATAATAGGAACAATAAGAATCCATAACATTGACACATGGAATATTGTATCATGCAGCCTATAAATGATGGCTGTGCTAAAATAAAAACGTAAAATATAGTTACAAAAGTTATCTGGGCTTCCTTTTTTATGTGGAACTGAATAAGTAAAATATTATGAGAAAACTAAGCAAACAAAATTCAGGAATTTTTTTTCTTAAGATTTTATTTATTTATTTGACAGAGAGAGAGATCACAAGTAGGCAGAGAGGCAGGCAGAGAGAGAGGGGGAAGCAGGCTCCCTACTGAGCAGAGAGCCCGATGCGGGGCTAGATCCCAGGACACTGAGATCATGACCTGAGCCCAAGGCAGAGGCTTTAACCCACTGAGCCACCCAGGCACCCCAGGAGTTTTTTTCTAAATAGAAGCAATACTGAAGTTATACACAGAAGAAAATAAAATAACTCCCTTCTCAAGTCACCATGAAAATGTCCAAGAAAATATCAAAATTGAGAAATTGAGAAAAAAATTCTCAATAAGTTTAGAAACCATGAACACAAAATGATCTTCTAGAATACAGTCAACATTTCTACAAACTTTCAAATTGAAGGGATCGGATTAGGAAGCAATATAGGCAGCAATCTTCAATCTTGAACAGCAACGTTCACCCATATCAAAGATATCTCTCCTCAACTTGAATTTTGACCAGTTCTTTCTCAAGTAGGAGGAGAAACTAGCATTTGCTGAGTGCCTGCTCTGCTGCTGCTGCTTTGTGCTGGAGGCCGTGTCAAGTGCCCTGAAGGCAGGCTGCCCTCCAATCACAGATCTGCAAGCACAGGTTGCTGGCAGAGGAGCAGACAATGGTGGCTGTAAGCAGAGTTAGGTTTGCCAGTTGCCTTGGCCTGTCAGATATGGCCAGACTTCGCCCCACCCAGAGACAGGCAATAGGAGAAACAATCATCAGGGGTCCATAAAAGAAAATTTGTAGCACAGGAAAAAAGTAACAACGCTCTAAAGTCATGGCAGGAGATGAGGAGCCTCAAAAACAGTGTTTTGAGGAAATGTAAGGCAATTTTAGAAAATATCTCCTTGACGTTTAAAAAGAGACCTTTGGGGAGCCTAAGTGGCTAAGTTAGTCAAGGCTCTGACTCTTGCTTTCAGCTCAAGTCATGATCTCAGGGTTGTGAGATGGAGTCCCTGTCAGGCTCTCCACTCAATGGGGAGGCTGCTTGAGATTCTCTCTCTCCCTCTGCCCCTCCTCCCATGTTCGCTCTCGTTCTCTCTCTCTCTCTCTGTCTTTCTCTCAAAAAATGAATAAAAATTAAAAGAGATATTTTAAAAGTTATTGTTTCTATTAAAAATAGAGTAATGTATCAAAAAATACCACATTGGAGGGAAAAAAAGCAAAACAGGCAAAGTGGAAAGCTTCATTAGTGATAAAGTGGACAAATTTAAATATAAAACAAAAAATTGGAAAAATAAAACACAAAAATTAAAAGTTATATTTAGGACAAGACATAGAATAGCACCAACAAAGAAGACAATGGGCCAATAGAAATGATCAAAATGGAAGAGCAAAAACCAACTAGGGCAAGACTTGGAAACTGAGAGAATTTACAAGGTTACACACAAAAATGAAATGGGAAAAAAAACACCTTTGACAGCCTAGATACATACTGGTAAATTTTATTGTTGTCTCAGAGATAAAGAATGCTGCAAACTCTAGGCTGAAAGAAAATAAATTCACCTTCAAAAGAAACAAAATGGAGATTTCTAAAGACTTTTCTCCTGAAACAGTGTTGACCAAAAGACAATGAAGCAACAGATTCAGAGATTTAGAAGACTCTGACATGTGCCATCTCAGAAACTATGATACCAAAATACCTTTCCTGCAAAAAGAAATTACTCTATCATGTCCACTCTGAGATGCAGTAAGAACCACATCATGGGAAAATGGATGATAAAACATGACTGAAGTAAGCTCTGAAATATTTTAAAGATATAAGTTATTTAGAAGGACATTGAGACTAGTGAATATAAATAATTATTGCAACTAAAGAAAAAAATAAAATTAATCTTAAAATCCAGTAATATATTTATTTCATTCTGTTTTTAAAATATGAAAACTATTATATAGATATATAGTAAATATATTCACTGCGTGAAATATTATATACATTTAAGTATAACTTGTAAATAAGCCAATGATAAAAACATACTTAGAGCTCTTCTCCACATTGACTAACATGTTCATCATAGGACTGTGTCATTATGGGCTGGAGCTCCAAGTTTGATTCCATATATCCAGTGACACAAATAAATTAAACTATTGAGATATGAGAGATGGTTTTAAATGGAGGGAGGCAAAGATGTAAGTGGGAGGCCAATTCCAAATCCCGAAGAATTAAAGCTGCATTGGGCAAAACAAGCTGCTTTATTCAATTTGTACTTCCATTCCTCATGTTTGAATGAGGTAAGTGATTGATTAGCATGTTATCTCTCTGACACGCCACGCTTTATGTTTTGTAAAGTACTTTCACATCTAATTGCTTTCTTGTGATCCTCGCAACTCTATGAGATGCAGATATTTAAACAGCATTTTTATCAGTGAGAAAACAGAAATTCAGAAAGGTATGCAACTTTCAAGGTCACCCAGCTAGTTACCAGCAAAGAAAGATGTGCTTAGGTGTTATGCCTATGTTGTTTCACTGAACTGGGGATGGTTCCCAATTGACCACATAAGATGTGTGTGGATACATTTATTGTATATAAAGCACCTAAAGTTCCACATTGAAAAGTGGCTACAAAGGCAATGTACTATTCTTAGTTCTGGCTCCAAGGAATTGGGTAATAGAATTTAAAAAAAAAAAAAGTGACAGAATGGAAGAAAAAAAACTTGTCATTTTATGTCATTGTGTATCTTCCCTTAGGGCTTGGGTCTGTGCATTAAAGATACTGGTTACAATGATGTTTCTACTGAATTCTTGAACTGTGATCTGGTTATGACAAAAAGGAGAGTATTTACTAGGATACCACAAGCACGGCTTGCCTCACTAGGAGAAACAGACAAGTAAATGTGACAAGGACACTGTGTTTTCAAGAACTGCATCTGTTCACAGTTCTTCTGGTGAGAGCTTATTAATATGTTTACTACAGCAGGAGATAGCCAAGTTCTGCAACTCTGCTAACAATTTGCTTTAGACTCAGAGACAAGTTGACAGTATTTTCTCTGGTCAGTTTCAACAAATGTTCATAAACAACCCTCAAAGAGGCCAAGAGTAGGCAGATTTCAAATATTTGAGGAAATCACTCAAGTCACAGTGAAAATAAGAATGATAATGAACATGAAGACCAGATATTGCTCCTTATAAAATCATAGATGTTGTCAAACTTGAAAAGACACTAAATTAAACATCATTTGGCCCAAATCTGTAATTTTAAAAATGATAGTGACTTGTCCGAGGGCCCATATTTAGTTCCTACTGAGTCAGAATCCCAGGTATCTGGTCCTATAGGATATGCCCTTCCTCCAACGCATGATCACCCAAAGCAGCGGTCACAGACTGGCAGCCAGGGTCACAGACTGGCAGCCAGGGTCACGGACTGGCAGCCCACAGACTAGCTTGTTTGGTCTACACAGTGCTTTAAAAATTAATCAGCTGTTGAAATTTAGAGATAGAGACAATTTCACATAGAATTTCTGATTTCTAGCTGTTCTTGAAATAAGGGATCTGGCAACAGCAGCCCCACATTCTCCCACAGCTGCAGTTGGCTTAAGACTGCATGGCTGCTGCTCTCCTGTTCCCCCAGGTTCCCACAGGGTCAGCCTCACTTTGTTATCCTCCCTTGCCTGTCTTCTGTAAACATTAAGGGTTGTGGTCCCTGCTGCTGCACAAGATGCTTAAAAAAAAAAAAAAAAAAGCAGGGCACCTGGGTGGCTCAGTGGGTTAAAGCCTCTCCTTCGGCCCAGGTCGTGATCTCAGGGTTCTGGGATCAAGCCCCGAATCGGGCTTTCTGCTCGGCGGGGAGCCTGCTTCACCCTCTCTCTCTGCCTGCCTCTCTGCCTGCTTGTCATCTCTCTCCCTCTGTCAAATAAATAAATAAAATCTTTAAAAAAAAAAAAAAGCTAAACAGTAACTAATTTCATAAAAAGACATTATATTCCAAACGTATCAACTGTACCACTACATCCCAAGGATGAGAAATAGTTCTAATCTGACAGTGATTATACTATATACACAAAAGCTAGTTTGGTGTGGAATGGACAAATTACAGCAATCTATTATTTGAAAGCATTTTTTGTATGGTTTTGAGTGAGACTGAGTTCCTACAAACATTAAATATGTTAATAACTAGTGAATCCATCAGAATTTTTTCTCACGGATTAGTCTCTAACTTCTTCAAATCAATTTAATGATTGACTAAATTCAACTGTTTTGCCTTTTTATTTAATGAATTTGTGTATATAAATAAAAAGCATTAAAATTCACTATTTTAAGGATAAAGGGGCATTTCTTTTACCACTGGCAATCCCACTTCCATTTCCTCAAGTTATTTCATTACAGTCATGTTCCCATTTTTGTTGGTGATCATTTTTATTTCCTTTTATCTACAAAGGCAAAACCAAAGATTACCCATTTTTATAGCTGCTGAGGAAAATTATTTATTGCTCTACATACTGCCTACACACTGTCAGAAAATAAATATACTGACCCAACACTGAAATTCTGTTCCCACAAACACAAACACACACCTCTCCATGATAGACCATGAGATTTATACTCAGAGTTTCAATGCAAAAGTTGGTATGTACAAAAAAAGGAATAAGCAAGTTAATATGTTAAAGACTGGGAATCAACCTATAACATATTAACTTGTTAATGCATTACTCTAATAAATTACTCTCCAATTAACATTGGAGAGTAAGTCCAATTTTGAGTGAAATGAATTTTCTGTCTCAGGAAACATGATTTTTAAAAAACCAAAAATGAAAACAGAAGCACACTTTCCTAAAAAATAAAGAAAAATCAGTGCTCTCACTTCATTCTAGTGCATTTAAAGTATTAAAATCTATAATGTTGATCTCAACACAAATGCTGGAGGCCCGACCACAAACTTCCTTATGTGCCATTATGTGCAAGGTATGATGCTAGAACCAAGAAAATCACCTCAACCTCCCAACTTCTATTTATTAAATCTCAACTTCCTCAAAATAGTTGGCATAGTTGTGCAAACAGTTATTCATACACACATCCATTTAACTTGTTTTTAAGCAACAGCTAATATGTGCCAGGCACTGTACTGGTCTCCAGGAATGCAGCATAAACAAATTAGGCAGGTTCCTGTCTGTATTGGTAATATAGCCCAGACCCAAGGCAAGCAAGTTTGTTCCTCTTCATCTCAGCTTAGCCTGTGCTCAGCTCTCCCCACTCACCCACCCATCACAATCACCTTGTGATTGTCACCTGCCTTGTCATTTGCCTTCCACACTTTCCCACATGTTTTCCCTGCCATAGCAGACAAGGGAGAGGGCTGTTGGTGACACCAAAAATGACTCAGATATCCCTCTCCTTCAACTCCCCAGTCCCAGTAGGCACCTGGCGAAAAGAATATCCACACACCCACTGTCCGGTAGTTGAATCCTTGTCCTACTTGCTGTGAAACATTCCTGGTAGATCATTAAAAACAAACATAAAAACAAATATGGCACCCCAGTGTACAATGAATTTCCTCATGCTTCTTTGAGTCTCATGATTGACTGTCTCTATAATCTTTCTTTCTTTTTCTCCTTTCCATAAATATGAGAATTTCTATATCTCCTACCATAAAATATGTCAGGCCCAACATTCTTTATAGATACCTTAGGATAAAATATAAAGTAAAGAAAGTAAAAACTGTTTAGGAGAAGCAGTGTTTACTATGGCTATTTTACCTCCAGAAAAAAATCGTACCTTTTATATAATTATTACACCTATGATATAATTAAATCTATTATATTACTGCTCAATCTGAAAACACAGGATGGACAAAATATGGTGTTTCTTTCCTGTTTCTTCCTCCAATCACCTATAGAATATAAATAATGAAAGAGTACTTTGGGTACTTGTAATCTGGTAGATAATGCCACAATAGTAAAGTAAAAAGCTTGAGTAAGTAAAAAGCTGCTTTCATTTAACAATAAATCAGAACAAATTAAGTGTCCCTATGCACCTTATAAGGTATAAGACATTTTGCCAGCGGCCAGACAAATCATGATGATTTAAAATTCCAGGGAATACCAGGATTCTCTGACTTATTTCTTTCTATTTAAGCAGGATTTAAAGAGTCTATATTAAGAAGTATGTCTTACTCATTTTTATATCCCTCACACTCAATAACTGTTGCATTTAATCAAATGTCAGGAGCAAGTCTTTAGTTTATTGATATTTAACTCAAAGACTGATGCTGTGCAGCTAAGCAAAAATCAGAAGAGTTTTTTTGAAAGTCCTACAAATGGTACTCTCCATACATTATGTGGAACCATCTCTGCAGTTACAAGTGAGGCAAATTCACGTGTTAAAAATATGATGTAGGGGCACCTGGGTGGCTCAGTGGGTTAAAGCCTCTGCTTTCAGCTCAGGTCATGATCTCAGGGTCCTGGGATCGAGCCCCGCATCGGGCTCTCTGCTCATCGGGGAGCCTGCTTCTCCCTCTGACTTTCTCCCCTCTCATGTTCTCTCTCTCTCTATCTCTCAAATAAATAAATAAAATCTTTTAAAAAAATATGATGTACACAGTGGTCCCCAAATCTGGCTATGCAACAGAATTACCTGGGGGAGAGAAATAGTAAAAATGCAAGTCCCCAACACCATCCCCAGCAGGTAGCAATATCCCCAAATGGTTCTAATCACATATATTTGGGGGTCATTGGTGGAGCCAAAGAGCCCCAGGCTGAGAACATGGTTCTGATGTCTGTTGTGTCACTAAGTAATCACGAGACTTTGAGCCCCAGGAGTCTGTCAATTCTTTATTCATCCTACCAGCATCCAAGGAAAACAAACTATTATCCTCTCTGGACTTCAACTCTTTCATCTATGAAATTAGGTCATTGAAATAGATTATCTGAAATCTCTTCTACTAAAGAGTAATTCTAGTTCTACCCTATATTTTATATTTATAATCATTCCACCTGCACCTGTCTTATATAGCCTTATATAAAGTACTTGTGTATCTGTTTTAAAGCCCCTGTTGAATTAAACTCAGAAAATACATATTGGAAAACATTATGACCAAGCATAGCACAAGATTCAAGTTCTGGACACATGCTTGGAAAAACTTGAATCTTGATTCTTATATTCCAGATTCTCATTAAACATTTTTTTACTGAATGAATGAAAGACCGCAAGTACAAACAGAAATTGCTTAAGTTTTTGAGCTTCACTTCCTCAACTGCTATACACCAGAAATCACTTTTTAAATCAGGAATATGAAAAAAATTTATCTTGAGGCGAACTGTGAATGACTGGGAATTGTACTGAGTTGAAACTTAATAAATGTGGGAGAAGAGATACCAGAGGGAGTTAGCAATGTCTATACAAAGGGTTGTTATTCTTGCTACAAACATATTCAAAAATATCTATTGTAAGCCTGATGGGTGCCAGGCACTGTTCTAGGCTCTGGAAATACAGAAGTATCCTATCAGTAGGTGAGACTAACAATAAATATGTAAATAATTGTAGAAATTAGATAATTACTGATTCTCATAAGTGGCATAAACCAAATAAGACAGAGCAATAGGAGAGAAAGTGAGAGGAGACAAGTAATAAGTTAGATTGAGAAGGCCTTCCTGAGGAAATGACATTTGAACTAAATGAGTCTTGGGTGAAAAGAAGTGGCCAGCCACTAAAAGAGCTGAGGGAAATGGATCCTCACTAGAGGAGAGCCTTAACACCAAGGCCTCAATGAAGGGGCATCCTTTTTTCGTGTGCTCAAGGATGGGAAGCAGGCCCAGGGCTACAGAGTGGGGAAGGATGGAACAGGTGAAACTGGATGATATCAAAACAGGCTCACCCTTTGTATTTCCAGGGCCAGACCCACTTTCTGCCACCTTCTCTTTCAGCCTCCAGGCCCTTTGCACCTTGGAAGGGCCTCGCATACATGAGTGCAGACACCAAGGTCTGCTTTCCAGACTTCAACAGAATCTCTGCAGGTAAGATCAGGCATTTATAGGTTTTAAAATTGCCCCGGTGAGTTCAATGTGCAGCCAGAGAGGAGAACCACTGCCCTAAGTAAAAAGTAAAGTCTTGAGATACAAACAGAAGAGGAGCTGAATTTATGACCCAGAAAAAAAATATAGAAGGAGAATGTAATAAGCTAAATACAATGTTTTAGAATGTTTGGTTCAGAAAATGCCCCCAAATTTCTAACTCCTTCCCTAAGATAAATAAAGAATATCTTTTCCTCACAGTCTCGCTAGTCTGAGAAACAATTCCTACTTTATAAGTTCAGTTTATTTCAACTAACATTTACAGTCTACTTGCAAGGAGTTGAGATGGATGCTTCCTGAATATCACACAAACACACACACACACACACGCATGCACACGCACACACACACACACGCATGCACACGCATGCACACGCACACACAAAGGATATAACCTTTGTTATATCCTTAAGATATAGTTATAACCAGCACAAATATTTACTTTCAGATGATCTTACTGCTGTGATTTAAAGCCTCCACCTTGTATTTCCTTCATGGTGCCATCCATTTTAGAGTTCAGACTGTAGGAAGTAGAAGCAATTACTATTCATAAACCAAGATTATATAAGACTCCTTAGGAAGTGATAGTGATAATGATCAAAGATGATCATCAGAGACTTTCAGGAAACAATGCTATACATATGTTCATAGCTAGAACCAAATAAAAATGATGAAATCAGAATGACTTTGATGTCCTCCAACTGGCCTGTGCAGGATCAGCTCTCCCCTCTGGCCACCCTGCCATGCCCACTGTAGGCTGATCTGATAACTCTGAGGTAATTACTGAAAAAGAGCGTTAAGTGCTATTCTTTCTAAAGGCACTACCTTTTAACGGGAGCTTACGGAAACACTCAAAATTCCCCAGATGTAAAGTAATATATGAAGCCTCCTTTTTCCCCCTCTCCACCAATAAATTCTATGCCAATTCTGGAAGGTATTATACTTACAAAGGTAGGAAAAGTGCTTCCCAAGAGAAACCAACCAAAGTAGAATACGCTACATGACACTTCCTTATTAGCTTTTACGGATGTATGTGTATGTGCACGCACGCAGGTGTATGTCTTACTGAGTTCCTATGATATTCCAGCCATTCTTGTTTAATTCCATGAGAAGTGAGTATAATTACAATCCCTAGTTTAGATATTTGAGACGTGAGACCGAGAGGTTCAGAGACTTGCTTAAAGTCCCATAGCTCAACTGTGACAGATAGGATAAGAAACCAGGTCTATCTGAGTCCAGAAACCTCCTTCTTAACCACTAATCTTCCTCCTTTATACCCACACTTCTTATTGTGCATCTGTCTGAACAACTAACAAAGGGAGGAGCTAAAATTTAAAAGGCTGATGGCTCCATTGGTGAGCCAAAACCATTGACAGATCTCTCCCAGGAAGGGATGGTCATACTGCTGTCACGAAGCCATAGATTCAATGAACCCTTACTCAAAGAATCACAGCTTCTCAGGTACCTGGACTCACCCCGTTCAACCCCACCTAACACCAGCTTGCTTCCTACAACAAACCAAGAATCTCATAAACATGTACCCATTACAGTAGGGACCAAACAGAAGAGGCTGGCTTCCACATGAACTAACACTTCACTAGAAAATCAGTTGGCAGTGTTTGTACATTATGCTTTTGAGAATAAGTTAGTTTAGACCATTATTAAATTAGAAAATGTAATAAACTCCCCAAGTACCAAATCCCTAGAAATTTCCAGAAAGAAGCCTTTCTTTCCTTTTGCCCGCTGAAAAAAACCTTCATTTCTAGAAATATAGGTATGTTTGTTTTAATTACAGGACTTTCTGGAAACAGAAAAAAGAAGGCATAGTTTATGGTTTTTAATCATCATTTCCAGGAATGTCAAATTTGAAGGTTTTTAAAGAAATGTCAAGTATGCTTTAGAACAAATCAATATGTAGCCCTCTTATGTGATAGAATGCCAACCCTGGTTATTTCCTGGAGTTGGAATTATGGATAATCGTAATTTTCTATATAATACTGTTTTGTATTTGTCCGTTTTCACAGAAAGCATATACCATATTTAGTTACACACACACACACACACACACACACACACAGAGGAGTGCCTGAGTAGCTCAGTCAGCGAAGCATCCAGCCCTTGATCTCAGCTCAGGTCTCAATCTCAGAGTCAGGAGTTCAAGCTCTGCTTGAAAAATATAAATAAATTTTTAAAAAGAATAAACTACACAGAATAATCTGAAAAGATTCATGTTAAAAGGTTAATAATGATTTTATATATATATGTATATATATACACGTATATACGTATATATATATATACGTATATACGTATATATATATATATCCAGCTTCACACTCTGACGTTTCCCTTTGTCCGTCCTACAATCAAACAGGAGCAGGTTTAGAGAGGACACACATTTCTGAACATGAAAAGAACTAAAAAAGAAGACCCAGAATGCATTTATTCTATTCTTTTCTGAAGTGGTGATAGGCTGAACTATGGGGTCCTCCTGATTAACCAGGGCAAGTATGTTGGATACAATCTAGCTCGAGGACCTGACGTTTTTTAAGACATTGTCTGACTTATGGTTATACAATCTTTGCCTTCATTTATATTTCCCTTACTCATTTAAATAGCCATTCAAATGCTGACTATATCTAGACCCAAAGTCATAAGCCTCTGAAATATTGTAGCACCTCTTTATACAAATGATAGAGCAGTCAGATACTTGGGCTTTGGAAGAAGACTGACTCTGTGCCTGCCATTTTTTACCTGTATGACTTAGAAAAACATTTTTAATCTTTCCAGAATAATAACAGTACCTACTTTTTAGGGTTATTGGCAGGACCAAATGAATTAATGTACACAAAATACTCAGGATAGTGTCTAGCACATAATAAATGCTCAATCAATGGTGCTGGTATCATTACTATTTTTCAATAATAATAACAGAAATTTAAGCTATATTACCATTTATGAGTAGAATGTGGTGGGCCGGTGGGCCAGATTCGGGGGGGGCGGTTAGTTAAAGGCTAAGCAACAAATAGTCCATAAACAGACGAGCATCAGTTTCACCATGAAGACTAGTTTTTCTAGCACATTCAAGAAGCCTAGCCCAGGTTCCACAACAGAGTAAACTGAGACCTATAATTCATTTCCTATGCTTTCTGTAACAAAGAACAAACCACATGGTGTAAACAACAGAAACTTATTGTCTCATAGTTCAAGAGACCAGCAATCTAAGATCAAGATGTCGGCAGGGGCGCCTGGGTGGCTCAGTGGGTTAAGCCTCTGCCTTCAGCTCAGGTCATGATCTCAGGGTCCTGGGATCGAGCCCCGCATCGGGCTCTCTGCTCAGCAGGGAGCCTGCTTCTCCCTCTCTCTCTGCCTGCCTCTCTGCCTACTTGTGATCTCTCCCTCTCTGTCAAATAAATAAATAAAATATTTAAAAAAAAAAAAAAAGATGTCGGCAGGTTGGTTCCTTGTGAGGGAGGAGAGGGAACATCTTTTCGAGGCCTCGCTCCCAGTTTCCAGTGATTTGCTGACAATTGGGCATTTCACGGCTTAAAGATGTGCCATTCAATCTCTACCTTCATCTTCACATGATATTTTTTCCTGTTTGCATGTCTCTCTCTATGCCCCAATTTCCCCTTTTCCTAAGGACATCAGTCATACTGGGCATGAGTGCCCAACTTACTGATCTCATTTTAACTTGGTTACCTCTATAACGACCCTATCACCAATTCAGGTCACATCCTGAGGAACTGGGCATTAGGATTCGAACTTTTTTGAGAAAACACAATTCAACCCAGAATAAGAATGAAGTACTGTATGGTGACTAACATAACATTAAAAAAAAAAAAAAAAAAGTTAAAAAAAAGAACAGATGGCAAAAATGGGAATTATGTTTGAAAAAATTGGGGTGGTACATATTTTAATACATTTTTTTTCTTGAACCTCTCAAAATGCAAGAGAAAACACAGTGTAAACTCTAAAGTCCACGACTTGTGCCAAGATGCCATTATTATGGCAAATGAAACTTATATCTCTGTAAAGGGAGAGTTTTTGGTTTTTAAATATTTCCTTCTTAGAAAAATAAGAAGCCAAAGTATTCCAATATCAGGACAAATGCCTATTAGATTACCTTTTAACAGAACCACTGTTTGATTATTCATTCAACTTGTATTAATCAAGGACTCATTTAGTGCATAAGCCCATGTCAGATCTTACAAAGGGGGAAATCTAAAATAAGGTACATGCAGTATGAAGTGTTGCCCCTGCTTGTGAAGATACAAATTATATGTGGGTTGGTTTTTTTGGGGGTTTTTTTTTGGGTTTTTTTTTGTAGTCCTTAAGAGCTGATGGGACATGGTCCTTTTTTTTTTTTTTTTTTTTTAAGATTTTATTTATTTATTTATTTGACAGAGAAGAGAGAGATCCCAAGTAGGCAGAGATGCAGGCAGAGATGGAGGGGGAAGCAGGCTCCCTGCTGAGCAGAGAGCTTGATGTGGGGCTTGATCCCAGGACCCTGAGATCATGACCTGAGCCTAACGCAGAGGCTTTAACCCACTGAGCCACCCAGGCGCCCCGAGACCTGGTCTTTAATGAACCCAGAATGTGTGCTCTCGGAAGGCTGATTTCCAGGAATCCTTGCATGTCATTACCCAGTGAAAGAAAGTGTGATCTTGCAGATCACCAAGGGTGGCATCACAGCTAGGTGTTGAGTGGAAATATGCCTGTCGTATGCCATTTTTCACATATGAGACAATTCACATTTTCACTCAATCGTTATCCCCAAGGTTACAGCTATTCTTTCAGATTAAGATTTGGCGGGGCACCTGGGTGGCTCAGTAGGTTAGAGCCTCTGCCTTCGACTCAGGTCATGATCTCAGGGTCCTGCGATAGAGCCCCACATTGGGCTCTCCGCTCAGCGGGGAGCCTGTTTCCCCCTCTCTCTCTGCCTGCTTGTGATCTCTCTCTGTCAGATAAATA
>CM053608.1:15682517-15693107 GCA_028646535.1 Procyon lotor
ATGCCAGAGGGGATGGCAGTTTTGGGTGACAGGTGGCACGCCTCTCCAACAAAGAGAAGGCATTGCTCCTGGCAGTTTTTTTAACTGAGGCATGTGACCTAAGTAGTGGCATTTCACAGCTGAGAAACCAGCTTGTAATATGCCTCTTGCTCCACTGAGAGGCGGGCCACATGTCCGCATAGACTCCAACTCTAGCTGCAAAACACTGCAATACATTCGCCTGTATCCTTCTTATGACCAAATATTTATATTGCGATGGAAATGTAAATGGACAGTATGATTAATGACATTGTGCCAGAGGAACAGAGAAGATTGCTCCCTGCAAAGGTGTCATTATCTACAGCAAGGGCTACGATGAGGGAAAAAGGAGTAGAAAAATGAGTGGGTGGGAAAAGTTAAAAATAAGTCCCTATTTATCAGTCTTTGGTACAAATTTGCAAAAGAGGGTCTACTTTATTTTGACTAAATTAGGAGATGGAAGATAAGCTCAAACTCGGACATTCTCAGCACTTCAAGATCTGGGTCTACTTTTCCAGTCAATTCTTTGACAACTCCCTTTTAGGTAAGTGCTGCCCCAAACAAATTAACCAGCTCACCATTCCCTGTACACCTGTTAGCATTTTACTCAGAGCCCTTATTTACATGATTTCCTTCTTGGGAAATTCCTTTTCCATCTAGCTCTTCCTTTGCAAGGATAGCTAGCACTATGACCAAGTTCTAATGCTACTTATTCCAAAAAACCTAACTAATGTTTCCAGCTAGAAGTAATCTCCTCCGCTCTTGGATCTCCACATCCTCTCCTCATCCACATTCACCCACACAAGGAGGTGGCAAAAATTATTTATCTCTCCTTCTGGACTATACCCTATAGGAACTACAGGGTATCCATAAAGTCTGGAAACATAGATAATATTATTTTACTGCATAACCACATCGTGTGTGTGTGTGTGTGTGTGTGTGTGTATTGGTATAATTTCTCATAGATATTTACCTATATTAGCCTATATTATATAGGGTATCTGCAGTCTGGATTCATTCTTAATACTGAATTCCCAGTATACTGCCAGTTGGTTAGTGGAATCTGTATTTGCCTAATAAATGAATTCACTGGTTGGCTTACTGGCATGAAGCTAATGTTTGCCCTTCAAGCCCACATAGAAATACTAAGGGTGGAGGAAAATCAGAAAGCAGAAAGAGAATATGAAGAGATAAAAGCAAATGATCTGGAGATACTTTGGGGTTTATAGAGAGCAAAAGCTGAGCTACAGTGAAAGTCTTCTTATAGTATCGAGCTGTGTGTAACCTCAGGTAAGTCACCTAAGCTCAAATTTTTTTTTCAAATAGGGACTTAGAGAAATGTTTCCTTCAACACAAACTTCATCATTCTAAATAAATGCTAAATAGAAGTGGCTGCTTATAACATTCTGGGGAAAGCAGAGGTAAGGAAACAGTTATTAACAATTAAAATGAGAAAATAATAATATAAGTTAGAATACATGGTCAAAGATACTGCAACTAGCTATATTTATATAAAACTTTACAGTTTCAAAAGTACTTTCCACATCAGTTCACATGGTCCTCACAGGAGGCTGGGACAAAAGCATGACAGACCCTTTATAGATAAGAAGACAGGCTTAAAGTGGTTTGTTGACTTGTCCAGATTCACAAGGAGTAGCTGATGGAGAAAATGAGACCAAACTCAGCTCCACTCACTCAGTAAACTTCCCACTACATATTGGCCACCAAAGTCTAAGGAGATTATTGGTATGGGACATCAATATTAATAAAAAGGGGGGCTCTTGGGTGGCTCAATCAGGTAAGTGTCTGACTCTTGCTTTCAGCTCAGGTCATGATCTCAGGGTCCCCTTGAGCAGAGAGTCTGCGTTCCCCTCTCCTGCTGCCCCTCCTCCTGCCCCCGCTCATGCACTCTGTCTCTCTGTCTCTCTCTCAAATAAATAATTCTTCTAAAAAGCATCCATAAAAAGGAACAAGGTGAAAAAATGTAATTTGTGAGTTCTAATTGACAGTAAATGCAGTAATTTTTCCTCAATTATCAGAAAGGTAAAGGTGAAGAGGAATATTAATTAAGAGTTTACCCACAAAACATGCAATTAATTGGATATTTTCTTTGCTTTATTCCAGTATCATAAGAAAAAAGCAAATAAAAAATTATTTATAAAGAATTTAGCCAAAAACAAATACTTTTGAGGTTGTTGGTTTTTGGAAGTTGAATAATTAGTCTACTCTCTTGTTTCATTTATATTTACATTTACATTTCATTTACATTTACATTGTTGGCAATAAGAATTGATGGGAAGCACCTCAAGCTCTTAAATCATCAAACCCTTTTACTAAGGCAGAAAAAGAAATTGGAACAAAAACCCTCCTTACATAATTCAATTAAACTAATATTTATTGAATGTCTACTATATGCAGGGCGCTGTTTTAATTACTGGCGATACATCAGTGAACAAAACAAAACAAAGATTCCCATCATCCAGAAATTTACTGTCCATGGGGGGGGAACGTGCTATTGGAGCAGAATATTCAAGTAGCAGAAGGCACACATGTAACCAGAAATTTGATTAACTCCAATGCCACATTCACCAAGTATTCAGGGTAGTTACTGCATATTTTTAAAAGCCATTAAATATAAGAAATGTATAGATAAATGTCTTTAGTAACATTTTGTAAATCCACACATTTTGAAAACCACTCTTTGCCTCTTTCAAGAGCATAGGACTTTGCCTTGAGACATGTTTAAATGATTCTGAAGGAAATAATTCATAAATGTGTGAGAAGGCATATACAGTGCACTAGCATAAGCAAGACATTATCAGAAGGGGCTTCCCGCCCCAAGGTTCTACCCAAATTGTGGTCCATGGACCATGTAGGAGCCTGGTAGAAATGCAGACTATCCAGGCCTGCTATCCAGGCCTGCTGACTCAGAATCTAAAGTTCACTGAGTTCGCAGGTGATCGGTGTGCACACTGAAGTCTGGGAAGCACTACTCTGTATTCCTCTGCACCTGGAAGAGCCTGAAAATACTCTCCTGAAAAGGAGAATATAAGCACTTCAAAAATTAATCCTGTGCTCAATATTTTTTCATTTTTTAAAAAATTGTTTCTTTTCAAGTAAAATTTTACTTTTAAAATGACAAATTAAGGAGATTACATACTAGTCTTTCCTTTGGCATGTATCAACATTGAAGAAAAGATGAAATCTGCCTTTTCACTGTTCCAATCTGGCATTTCTAGTCAAAAACAAAAGGATAAATCATCTATCACATGTATCAATGCACAAGGCCTCCACTGTCTGTGATTTAACAACAGTCTTTACTAATCGGAGTAAGAGACAGAGGATGTTTTCCAGGTGTCTCATCCTCCATCAGGCTTACTTTCCCAAGCAATTATGGTCTGGAAGGCACATGATAAGAACACCAGGAAAAGCTAGGAAGCGGGTAGAAAGCAAGCTCTCTCTCCATTTGTCACTAAACAATCACTTTACAGGTTTATTTTTCCCTAAGGATAAAAAGAGGAGAGAACAGGAAAGGGGGCTGTTAGAAATTCATAGAGGCACAACACCCCTGCTCAGCATTGACCATGGAAAAGAGAATGCGTCACCCACACATACACCCTGCCAAAGCTGGGCAAAACATCCCAGTACAGCCACATAGCAGACCCTAGAATCTACTAGAAAAGGAAAGACAGCCATGGCAAAGCATCTATGAGCCAAGAAAGGCCTTTTTTACTAATCTAACGGAGTATGAGTCTCTTCTGGTATACCATCAATGCTAAAAGATTCTTCTGTCACACTAAATATGAAACAAATTTTTCTTCCATCTTCAACTGTGGGTGTAACATAAACTCTCCCTCTTCCACAGTTAAAAACCTCTCAGCTTGTCACTACCCTCTGCTTCATAACATACAGAAACTTCAGAAGGGATCTGTACCTCTAGTGGGGTCACTTCCACTTACACATATATTAATATTCTTACTCTTCTTAAAATGGAGTGGAGGCACTTCACAATTTTAAAGAGCATAAAATAGTGTTGTTGAGGTAAGGTAGAAGAAGCTAATACCTACACATGTAAGTGAAACATTTTCTTTAATTGAGTACCAAATTTAGCTTTGAGCTTCCTGGTAGGCAAAGAGAAAAATGCAAAACACAATACCTTCAATACCAATTAAGCAAAACATGTCAGTTCCTCAAGAGAGATCAATGATATCACGGTATTAAAATCTAAAAAGAATTGTTAACAATGGACTTTATACAAGGGACATTGAACAACATACTAAGGAATATCTTCAACAAAAAAAATTTGAAAACTACAAGGCATTATTTACATTTCCAATATTTGTTCTGACCTTTAAGAAATGAAAAGGGAAGTACTAATATGCAACTTAAAAAAGCAGTTCTTCAGAAACCGTAGTTTTTCTGTATGTAGGCTTCTGGAAAGTTAACTTTAGGCAAAGTGGTTGATAATGATCTCTTAGATGATATTCTTAAATATCAATTCCTTCATCTGGCCTTGTGACATGAGCTAGACAAAGGATGATTCTAGGCTATAATCTCTGGTATCCTGTGTAATTAACTACAGAAATATTCTAGTGGTTTGGACATAGGGCCAGTTGGAGGCTAAATTAACAAGGTGCTATGAAACCTGGAACTCCTTACTTGTTCCCGGGGACTGTACCCTTCTGGAGAGAATATCAAAACAGTATGAACTCATAATATTAGAAATACATGGTTTCCAATCTCAGTTGGGTCCTCTAAAAATTTGTCCTGTTTGTATTTGAACTGCTCCCTTACCTTTTCCTTTCCCCTCAAGGAATAGCTGAGAAAACAAGGGCAACCAAATAGTATTTCTTTTCTCCTCTTTCCCAAACTTAACTGTATCACCATCCAAAAGAAAGCCTTTTCATATTTAGTATGATCCAGCCATGATTTCTTCTTATCTCCTCAGCAACTCTGCTTGTAATGTATTGTATTGTATTGTATTGTATTGTAATGTATTGTATTGTATTGTATTGTATTGTACTGTAATGTATTGTATTGTACTGTAATGTATTGTATTGTACTGTAATGTATTGTATTGTAATGTATTGTATTGTAATGTATTGTATGGTAATGTATTGTATTGTATGGTAATGTATTGTATTGTATTGTAATGTATTGTATTGTAATGTGTTGTATTGTAATGTGTTGTATTGTAATGTATTGTATTGTATTGTAATGTATTGTATTGTATTGTATTGTATTGTATTGTATTGTATTGTATTGTAATGTATTGTAGTAGCACCGGGTGGTAACAGATGATAGCACCACTTGTGAGGATAGCATAACATATAGAGAGGCTGTATACCTGAAACTAATATAACATTGGGTTTCAACCCTATTCAAATAAATTTAAAAAAAAAAAGTAAGAGGTGAACCTCTTTAAAAAACTTTCCGTCCCAGAAAATAAGGGAGTTTTCAGAGAATGATGGTACATATCAAAAGCCAGTTTGACAATTTAGTACTAAAAAAAAATAATGATAAATAATAATAGATTAAAATGCACTGAATAAAACAGGAATCCGTAAGTTCATACTCACATAAATAAATTAATGAATAAATCCATAGTTTGATGGTTAACAGGATATTTACAGAGTTTCAAAGTAACTTCCCATAAAATATTCATTAATTACAAAGAAGAGAGGAGTGCTTTTACAGTGGAGAAGCCTGAGAGATACACTATTAATCTAGTGATCAAAATTAGCATCATCAGTAATGGGACAAATTTATACCATATATCTTTTAGCAGTGCAGTGACAGGAAAGCAGCATGAGTTCTGGAATATTCCTAGCAAAGATATGTAACTTAAACCTAATCATGAAGAAACATCAGTGAACCAAAACTGCAGGGCATTTTATAAAATAATTGGATTTGATATCTGCAAAACTGTCAAGATCATGAAATCAAGGAAGGATTGGGGAATTACTCCAAATTGAAAGAGACTGAGAGATATAACTGATTCTGTACAGAATCCTGTTGCTACAAAAGACTTTATTGGGACACTAAGTAAAACTCAAATGGGGTCTGAGAGTTAAATGGTAGTAAGGCATCACTGATAATCTTCTGGTTCTGATGGCTATATTTTGGTTAAGTACAAGAGTATCCTTGTCTGTAGAAAATACACATTAAAGTCTTCAGAGTTAAAGGGAGAGAGAGAGAGAGAGATTCTTGGGGAGGCAGAAGCTAGGAGGAAGTGGAGGCTCCTGGGCAGAGCACTGTTTCTATAAGTCTCCCTTCCCTGTCAGCTCTGTGATATTTGTCACTGTTCTCTTCCTGAAAATCTCTCCTCCCATGGCTGCCGTGATGTCTGGTTCTTTCTTGGTTCTTCCTCTTTCTCTTTCTAGTTTTCTATTTTTCTCCATCCTTTTTCTGGATCCTCTTTCTCATTTTCACCTTCCTCAAAGTTCTGCCCTTAGCCTGTTCCTCTTTTCACTCTATATCCTCTCCCTCGTAATCTCATCCACTCTTGTGGTTTTAACCACAGCTTTTGCTGACAAATCACAAATCTACCCCCCTTCCCAGATCTTTGAGCTATAGGATCTCTCAACTTTCTGGTCTCATAGGTATCTCAAATTCAACTACTGTAAAACTCAAGTTTTCCCAATCTGTGTTTCCTCTTCTTTCCCTACTGAGTTGTACAAAATGGAAACCTGGGAGTTATTACTGACTTCCCTTTCTCCTTGATCCTCATAACCTATCAGTCACTAAATCTGAATCTGTCAAATCCCTTCTCCTTTCCATCCCCATTGACAATTCCTTTAGTAAAGATTTTATCATCTTTTGAAAAAATTGATTAATTAAATTGGGCTCTTCTCCACCACTTTCCCAACTATCAGTGGCCTACCAACTTGTGTTCCAATTTCTAATCTGATTTATTGTCTTAATCTGTCCTCTCCAAACTTTTCAGCGTATACTTTCCAAAATATAAATCTGATTGTGTTTCCTCTGTTTAAAATCCTTCACTGGCTTACCATGTTTACAAAATAGAATCTAAATTTCTTGGCATGGCAATCCTTTCCCTTCATGACATAGGCCTTTCTTCCCTTTTCATCTTGATCTTTCCCCAATCCTTTTCCTTGAACATATATTCAAGAATTAGTAATATGCTTAAGTTCCCTGAGCCTACCTTGTTTTCTACATCAATACTTTTACTCATATTCACTCTTCTGTGTCTTCCTATTCCTCTAATGGGGTGAATTTCAATGTTACCTCCTTTGGGAGTCTTCTATTAGGTTACCCTCACTTCTTTCCCTAGCCCAGAAAAAGGTAGTGACATTTTTCTCTGTTACCTCTCTATTCACACCTACTCCTATGGTCACATTTATCAAACAAAATGGTAATCACCACATGATGAACTTCTTGATAGAATTATAGTTTAGCTCTGGTCATCAGTGGCTTTAACAGAGCCAGACCCAGAGAAAGTGCTCACTAAACATCTGTTTAATTATGACAAACATCTGAACACATTTTTCTCTTTACCCACAGAGTATTATCTGTCAACCAAAAAGTGAAAAATAATACAGTATATTTATTTACCCAGGAAAAGGGGATTTTGTTTGTTTGTTTCCCTGTTTCAATATCCTCATACCACCTTTTAGATTCTATTGTCAACAGTTTCTCCTCTTCAACATACTGTCAGCAATTTGTTTATTGATCTTTTTTGTTCAGCCCTTTATAGCATATAAGTTGTAAAATGTGTCAGAACATCACAGAGAACAGAGGAAACTGCCTCCGAGGATCCAGCAATAGCTATAGAATAATCTATCCAACTCTAAAGGAAAGCCCTCATCTATGGCCACATGCTATGGATGTAATGGTTATGAAGGAAGAACATAGGAAGCTGAATGTGCTGCTCAAAGTTAGCAAATCAGCAGGATATACCTCTACTCCCTTTATTTGCACACTTTCACTCTAGAACACTCATAATTACTTCACATCCGCTCATTTAAACTAAGGACATCTTCTTATTTAAGGTTGGAATAGCCTGATAACAACAATACTATCTTACATTTATCTAGCTCTATCTCATCTGCACAATAAACTTAAAGGATTATTTTAGTACATTTTATCCTGATGGCTCTCTAAGCATGGCTAATTCCATGAACCCATTGAGTCCATCCTATTCCTGATCCCTGGAATCCAGCTCTAGGCATCCTTTTCAAATCTTCTCATTCTTATGCACTATACACAACTCCTGACCACCTGCTACAGAGATAGTACCATAGAGCCATCTATGTAAGTATGATCTTCCACTCTTGACCACAGCCCTCACAGGGATGGAATTCTTTCTTCTTTCATTAAAAAAGATGCTCCTTTCTGGTCTTTATTTTTTTGCACTGAAGGGGATGGGAAAAAATGACAAGCCTCAACTAGAGTTTCATATGGAATGGACACTTAAAGTTGGAAGTTCATTTTCTCCAAGAAAGGGGTTTTATTACTAGATGGTAACAAGCACAGATATGGAGGTAGAGTTGCATAGATCCAAGGAAGAAATCAAATCAAGTAAGAAAATGGCTTTATCTAGGCTTTCCAGAGAAATGTGAAGAGCAGGTGAGTTGAGAGCAAGAGAAGTTGAAAAGAAGGGGCCTCTACCTCTGAATCTACCTTTCAGAGGCTTTCTGATGTTTAAGAGTTCAGAGATAGAACAGTTCTTGGTGACGTCAAGGGTAGGTGGGCTGCTGAAGTAAAGGGAAAGGTCCCAGAGTTGATGTCACTGAAGTAAGAGGACAGGTATCAATGGGTCACACACATGAATATTAGAATTAATCATAAGTATGGCAAGAGTCAGTATTGAAAGGGGGACAGTCAACAGTAAGAATTTTCAGTGACAGAAGAGTCTCCTGGAAGTTGCTAAATGACAGCACCCAAGTTGGGAAGAATGTAGTTTGGCTGAATGATATAAACCTCACAGGAGAGAGAAATGCATAAAAATGAATCATGTGATTTAAAAACAATCGATCAAACAATAGGGTCTTGGTTTAAAAAAGTGTCTAACACAAAGAAGAATTAGTTCTGGCTTTGCTACAAATATTACAGTCTTGGATAAGTCATGTTATGTTCCTGGACCTTTGTTTTCTCATTTATAACACGAGAAAGATTCTTAAAACCTATAGCACATGCTACACTTTTAACCATGAATTTCATTTTTGTCTTACGTTACCAGGTTTTGAGTCAAAAATCTATACCTGATTAACTGATTTCATGTACTTGCTCAATATTCATCAGCTAAGAAGAGCTAATGCCTTAAGAATCTGTTTCTTTCATGGCAGTTTAACAAAAGCAGTGAAAGTTAGTTGCATATACCATTTCCTTGTTCTCTGAAACACTGTTATGATGTAAGTAATATAGCAGTGATTATCATTCCCATTTTACAAATAAAATGAAATGAACATATGGTATTCCCATAGTTGGGAAATTTATTTTTCATAGTTGTGCATTTATTTTTTTCAAATGATTAACTTTTTGTAACCCCTGGGTCTATAACTACCTATACCTATATGTCTCCTCTGACAGACTATGGGACCCTTGATAATAATAATAATAGCAATGGCAATAATAAGTTATAATTCCTTTAATTTATGTATTCTTAGCACCAACACCAGTGTCTGACACATAATAGACACATGTGTTTACCAATGCATAAATGGTCATGTCTTCATTAGAATGCAAAATAATTTTACTTAGTAACCAAAGAATTTCTTCCCAAAATCTTCTTGTACAACAGTTGCCAATTTAGGGTTTTACCTGAATCATTTAGATACTCACCTTGAATTTTCAATTTCTTGGCCATGAAGTGACCAAAATAGATAATTCTAAAATTGATAAATGAGCATTTCTACCTACACCAATAAATTCTCTTTATAAAAACATTAACACTAGGGGCGCCTGGGTGGCTCAGTCGTTAAGCGTCTGCCTTCGGCCCAGGTCAGATCCCGGGGTCCTGGGATCGAGCCCCGCATCGGGCTCTCTGCTCTGCAGGAAGCCTGCTTCTCCCGCTACCATTCCCTCTGCTTGTGTTCCCTCTCTCGCTGTGTTTCTCTCTGTCAAATAAATAAAATCTTTAAAAAAAAAAAAACAAAACATTAACACTATATTTGGTACCACAATACCACAAGTCTAAAAAAGCAAAACTTCCCATGATATAGAAGGATGTTAAAATTATAATTTTTCCTGTAAATTCAGATCTTAAATGTTATAGGGACATTCATAGAGAGCAGCTAGACATGATAAATAAATAAATAAGTAGGTAGATAAATAAATAAAATTTGAAGACATAATTTACATAAGTATTTCTTTTTTTTTTTTTTAAGATTTTATTTATTTGACAGAGAGAAACACAGCGAGAGAGGGAACACAAGCAGAGGGAATGGTAGTGGGAGAAGCACGCTTCCCACAGAGCAGGGAGCCCAATGCGGGGCTCAATCCCAGGACTCTCGGATCATGACCTGAGCCAAAGGCAGACGCTTGAGGACTGAGCCACCCAGGCGCCCCATAAGTATTTCTATATAAAAACTTTAGGGGCGCCTGGGTGGC
>CM053608.1:15693207-15716907 GCA_028646535.1 Procyon lotor
AGCCTGCTTCTCCCGCTACCATTCCCTCTGCTTGTGCTCCCTCTCTCACTGTGTTTCTCTCTGTCAAATAAATAAAATCTTTAAAAAAAAAAAAAAACTTTAATGATAGCTCTTTGATGGATAAGACAACCACATCATTTTGGCTTTACATCTCAGCCTGATTCTGGTTTTCAACCATACTTCTCTGAAAATCTTCTACTGAGATGTTGTTTCCAACCTAATATCAGAATGCATGAACTATGAGTTGTTTTTTCAGTGGCTGTAGGTGCTCACTAAAATATCTTGTCCTCCACAATAGTTTCCCAGCCCTCTACGGTCTTACTATGGAGCATGCTGAAAATATGGCTTCTGACAAATTTTTTCATGACACTACCACTCTAGCCACTGCCTGGAAAGTTATTTAAAAATCCATAAAACAGTCATTGTATATTAGCGCCGTAGATCACTAGGAGAAAAATTTTATTGCCTGAAGAGGAATGGCAGCTGCCAAGCCACATGATAGAAACATAAAATAGGGGTTGCCATCGCCATCTACCCTATGCAGCCCAGTTACTTGAAAAATTTGTTCCAAAGCTAATGAAGTCATAGGGTGATTGATGGCATGGCAGAAGAATCAAGAAGAGTTTGATTTTTCTCAAAATAATGAAGATGTCTTTTTTTTATCTTTGTATTTCACCTTAATCCTTTGCACATAGTAGCTGTTTGCTAAATACTGATTTAAAAACTTAAAAGTGGCTTAATGAGTCTAGCCAAAACAGGGAAAAATAACAAATATAGAAACTCAAAAGTATGGCAATCTGGGGCCATTTTCAGTAGGAAAAAGTGGCTTTATATTTCTCAACAGGTTTCAAGATTACCACTGTATCCCAGCACATGTAACAATTGGTAATCATAATGATTACTTTGTATATTTTTAAAAAGTGTCTATTAAATCTAGCACGCTTTAAAAAAAAGTCAGAAAACTGTATAGTAGAGTTTGCAAAGATCACCTTGTAAAATGGTTAAACGTGTAGTATAGGGAATATAACAAATATAATTATAATAGCTTTGTATAGTGATAGAGGATAACTAGACCTATGGAAATGATCATTTCATAATGTATGAAAACATCAAATAACTATGTTGCACACCTGAAACTAATATAATATTTGTATGTCAATTATAATTCAATTTTTAAAATGTAAAAGGTTGGAGTTTAAAGAAGCCAACTCTCAAGTACCCAAGTAAGTCAGCTGGAGAATCAAGGCTCTGGATGAACAAGGTTTTATCTGTATGTGAAAACTTTTTTTAAAATCACAAATACAGTACCTCATAACCATCCCTGGCTTTTCTTTTGCCCACACGCCCATGATTGCTAATAATGTATGTGCCCTTAGCCAAAGTGCAAATCGAATTAAATATATTAAATCTTGGTCCATGCTGTTTAAACCTAAAGAATCATGGTTTTGAAAACTACCCATGACATGTCTATAAATTACATTAAAAATCTCCTGCTCCTCCAGGATTGCAAAACTAACGATAGCTCAGACTCCTCCTTGTCTGTGACAAAGGATTAGCTTTTATTGTTCCCAAATTTTTCAACAGTCTAATACACAGAATTCCACAATAACTAGGGGTTCCTGGGTGGCGTAGTCCTTGGGTGTCTGCCTTTGGCTCGGGTCATGGTCCCAGGGTCCTGGGATGGAGCCCCCATCAGTCTCCCTGCTGAGTGGGGAGTCTGCTTCTCCCTCCCCACTCCCCTGCTTGTATTCCCTCTCTCGCTGTCTCTCTCTTGTCATAAATAACTAAAATCTTTACCAAAAAAAGAATTCCACAATAACTAACATTTTCATAGTTCTCCTCCTTTCCTTTAATAGATCTCCCCTACGTATTTCAGTAAAGTTCACTTAATATCTTTGAATCACATCAAACTCTACTAGGGCATATCTTTCTTGAAACTAAAACTCTTTGGCACATACATCAAGATTCTCCACTTTTTGTCCTTCATGTCAATAAACAGTCACAGAGTCACAGAATATTAGAATCCACATTTGAGTTACTGTCTTTATTCTTAGTTCTTGGACCACACTCTCCACTCCAGTGACGCTAACTCACTTACTTTACCTCCCATTCTTACTACTGCTTCTAACTTTTACAAATGTCATATTTAAAAAAAAATACTCAAAATTATTTTCTCTGGATTTTTTCTAGCTAATTACACTCACCAATATCTTCTTTCAATGTTCCTTAAACATATATAAATTCATGTTTCTAAATGTCTACACTTATCTTTTATTTGTTTCACATGTGTCCAAACTGTACTGCCTTCACAGTGTACTTAGTAACTGCAAGTCTTTCAATTTTTTTTTTTTTTAAAGATTTTATTTATTTGACAGCGAGAAACACAGCGAGAGAGGGAACACAAGCAGAGGGGATGGCAGTGGGAGAAGCAGGCTTCCCGCAGAGCAGGGAGCCCGATGCGGGGCTCGATCCCAGGACCCTGGAATCATGACCCGAGCCGAAGGCAGACGCCTAACGACTGAGCCACCCAGGCGCCCCTGTCTTTCAATTTTTTTTTTTTCAGTGCCTCTCACAGCCAAGCTGGAGCTCCTTTATTCTCAGGGATGGGAGCCACAGAAAAAGCTTTATTTACGAAAGGAACCCAGGGCTTAGGGCTCCAAACACAGAACCACTGACCTTAGCCAGTGGGCCCCTTCTTAGCCCTGCAGGCTCCAAAGCCCCTGTCCAGTCCAATTTTTATATACACTTTTTGGTATAGTAAATCTTCAATTAGAGTTGAATATATGATGGCTTTTCATTTAACTTACTTATATTGATTTATTTACCTATAAAGGAGCACAGTATAGTGGAAAAACATAATGTCAAGGAGATTCATAAAGGCCAAGTGAGCACCAGAATTAGCCAGGAAGCAGTTTGCTGGTGATGGACAATAGGACACTCTCTTACTTACTTTCAGCGTATATAATTAAATCCTGAGGAAACAAACCTGTCCTAAAGTGATGCAGAGATGAATTAAATAATCAAATCCCAGAACTTACTGATAAGGCAGATTTAAGCTAATAATTTTATATTTAAAAGGAAATTAAAAAGCCCTACTGTCAGAAAAAAATAACAATATCAATATTATGCCCAAGCATAAAGAAAAGGAGAAATGGTCCAGCAGCGGTACATATGTTTTAAAAGACTTCTGGATAATAACTTATCTAAGGTCTACTTGAGTTGTCTGTGATGATGAAGGAATTAAAAAGTAGAATAAATGGGTGAAAGAACTGGTGAGGTATAGCATAAAGGAGGGAGGATTAGTTGATGACAAATATCACATGGAAGAGGAATTTAAATTGCTTTGGGTGACTCCCAACCGTTGATGGAGAATTGGTGGAAATTTCAGGAAGTCAGGTCATTATATAGAAAGCTGACTAATAAGTGAAATTCTGCTTCTGACTTTAAATCCTATATTCTCCCACTCTCATTAGAAATCCTAATCACAAATAGGAAACTCAGAGTATATGGGAACTAGTATTTGGCAAAGATAGTGGTGTTTTAAGCATCTTTAACTGGTTGACCTAAATAACCTTTGAAGACACTTTCGTTCTTTATTTTGTGATAAGATAGAGCAACTTATTAAGGTAACTTATTGTGAAATAGGTTGGAATCAAGAGAAGAAATATAAGACAGTTGCCGGTGTGTAAACAGAAAATATGATATTTAGTAGAAATAAAATTCTTATATCTACCTTCATTAGCTAAAGTAATAGTTTACTGACTTTGGATGATTTTCCTCTGATGCCATTAGACTTTTAAAGTAAATTTTATACCAAATATAAAAAGGCTTCTAAAAAGAAAAACATGAGATTTTGAAAAGAATCCCCCAAAAAGGCCAGTTTCATATAAAATGTAAGCAAGCATAAAAAAAAAAGGTGCACCACAATGAAAATGTGACTGCAAACAAAAAAGCACCATATAGTGAAGAGCACTGTATAGAAGCATAACTAAACCTTTTATCATAACAATATTCATCTTACACTATAGGAAAAAATATTGACAGAGAATGGCGTAAAACAAGTGAAAATGTATCAGTCAAAAAAAGCTACAAACTCAAGGAATATTCTTCATTGGACTTGTTCAATGTTTTAAATGTAATCAACTAGAATCATTTTAAAGTACTGCTTTCTATAACTTTTTGAAATGATAAATTTGATTCTTGATGGAGGAATCTGCATTTCATCACAAGGATGAAATACAGTGTCCTTGGCCAAGATACTCTTCACAGAAGTAGGCTATTTTTGTATTTTATGCTTAGCATATTTAAAGACACATACTCCAGGTGAGTAGCTTGCTCCAAAATACACTCAATTTTTATTTGTGAATAAGGCTCTATTGCTTCAGTGCCCATTCTTCAACAGATTGTACTTCAATATTCTCCTCAAGAACCAATCCCGAAAATTTTCTGGAGAGCCTACTGCAGGAAACTACATGTATACCAATTCTGTTTTATGTCAGGTAAACTGACAGTTGGCATGGCCCAAAGGATAAGTGTGGCACAGATGATGTGGTAGAAGATTGAAAAGCACTTAAAAGAATATAACAACTGAATTCTAGCTGGTTTTAAAACAAACAGAAAATATCTCCGAACTTAACTTCAATATAAGATAACATAATAAAGAGATATAAAAACAATTACAGCATTCAAGTAATAGGATACCCCAATTGTGATTGTAAAGTCCATCAAAATTAACCATGAAAATGAAGACATGCTAGCGTAGTTACTTAGTATCTTTGATGTTAACTGTACTAGCCTAACTTCTAATTTTAAAAAATATAAATGATGATAAATTGACTAAAGATGGCTAATTTGGAAAGGAGAGGTGAAGGTCACTGGAGGTTCCAGAATTTCTAAGCTCCAAATTGCTAATATCCAAGCTGGCCTCTTTCCTGAATAGTGCCCAGATGGCAGAGACAACACTGATCTGTGGTCGTAGCTGCTTTTTGACAAGGAACTGTCACCAGTAGGTGACCCCATCAGTCTGAAGGCAGGAAAATTACTAAATGATGCAAGAAAATGCCTGCAGGCCAGTACACCATGGGTCCCTGAGAAGCAGGAGGGCAGAACCTCAGGAAAAATGAATTTCAGCTGGAGCTTATACGAAAGAGACTGTTATCTTTCTTTGCAGATGGATGAAAATAAAATCAATTTAGTTTCCACAGATATTGTGTCTAATAAGAAAAGAAACAAATTCTCCTTTAGAAGATATAAGATCATATAAAAAAGGCAAGGTGGATGACATAAACTCTTGGTAATAGACACCAAAGTTCACTCTGGTGCTGTTCTATGAACACATTGTAGTCTGGAATCAACCAACTACTATAATAGTATGGAGACAATCTCTGCCACACATCAGTCAGAAGGTAGAAAGAAAACAAAGTAATCCAAACTAATACAAGGGTAAAATTTTAATATGAGCCTTTCCTGAAACAAATTGGCAAACACTAGTCAAATTAATTTTCCAAAAACATAATTCTACTTGTCAGAGAACAACCCACTATTAGCAATTATTTTTAGCAAAGTGATGCAACCAGAAAACAAATTGAAGATTGTCTTTTCTCTATTCTTTTCTACCCCAAAATAAAATGGTATTATATTAAAATATGGAAAATAAAACTAGTATATAAAAGTGATGAAGTATTACTTCTTGAGGGAGGAATTTATACTTCTTATCTCTATAAACAATGACCTAGCTCAATGGAGAGAAAATAACTTAATATTTAAGTAAGTCACATGTCATCTCAATTTTGCCATTTCCTTTTAGAGCGATCTAATGCTGATAATTAATACATATGTAATTTGTGCTTTCAAGTTGTTCCACCTAAACACTAGAGGAAACTATGCTGAACATTAAAATACAGGAAATTAACATTAGACATTAATATGTAAGAGATTAACATTTGAAATTAAAATTGTGTCTTAAAGTAGTTATATGAGATTTTGTTGAAAAAGAGGTATGCCATTCTCTGTTGAAAATCAAGATTGGGAAATGTGAGTCAGTTGTTAGAAGTCACAATATTGCAGCAGAAAGTTTTTTTTTTCCCCCAAAAGCAAACTCTGAAATTATAATGTATAATTCTACATTATTTTTATTTGTCCTGAAAACTCTGTTCCCTTTATAAATTAAAGCATTGGTTTTCATTAACCATCACCATATAACCACTTCAGTAAGAATGCTTCTTAATTTCTAAAATCAGACTTCACACCAGTAACTGAATACTGCGAAACTCTTAAAAGAATATGAAGTCATGCCTTTCTTTTCTGGCCTTTCTTTTAGTAATTTGATATTAAGAAATATGAATGCAGCAATATCCTCAAGATTCTCTTCCATATGCCAGCATATATATGTTAGTTGTCCTAGGTATTAATGTTTAAACAGTTTCTTTATAAACATAATCAGTGAGTTAAGAATAGATGACTCAAAAGTCTCATTTCATCTCCAAATCTATACAGGCTAAGAGGAGGAGAATAAGGGGAATCTTTACAAGAAATACTTTGAGAATTCATGTAAGTAAGATTCTATAAAAATCAAAGTTTTTAACCTCAAGTAAATCTATTTCATTTTAAAAGCCATTTTGAAACCAATATCTACTACCCTCTTATTAGTAATTGATCTAACTAAGTTCTAATGTTCTAAGCAAAAATGTCATGTGTAAGAAGAAAAAGATTAGAAACCAAAACTCCAACCCAAGAAGTCACCAGTACTATCTCTCAAAAACAAGAAAATTCATGGGAGGGGTGAGGGCACCTGACAATTTTAACATATGTAATAGAAAGAAAATATATAAATGATTTAATTTACTTTTCCATTGTATCAAAAACACTCCAGAATTTGAAGTAAGTTTCTGATATACTAAGAGAGATAGATGATTGCATTAATCCAACATTCACAGGTAAGCTTTGGATATGAAAGAAGGGGCACATTAAGACAAAGAAGAACCTTGAGCTACTCAAGATAAGATCAAGCTTTCAAGCCCTATTTAGGGGACAGCAAGTTGTTTTGGGTTTTTGTTTTGTTTTGTTTTTGTTTTTGTTTTTTTTTTGTTTTCCTAATTGCTCATATTCGATTAGTCTACTAAGCTTAGAAAATCATAGCCAGTCACTTAAGGGTAGTATACTATCTTGGGCAAACAAGCCTTTCAAAGACACTCTGGATGTGAGGAAAACATCTAAGTCCAAAAACTGCAGTTGTAAACTGTTCATGGAGAGTTTGTATCTGATAGGCTCCTACTATCCCCAAACCACTGTGGGACACAGTTTTCCTACACTATAATTACAGAATGAGGATAAAAGGCAATGCCTTGGTGGGCGCGTACTGACAAAGGTAAAATCTGTTCCCCATAGTGCTGTTAAAAAACAGGGACAATACTGTGATCACAATCACACATCATGCAATGTTCTCTCTTTCTCTGTTTCTTTCTTTCCCAAATGCAATGCCTACCTTCAGTGTGGACTGCAGAGACATAGGTCCAATTGTAACGTTTGACTATGTCAAGCATTGCCCTTGCTTGCAAAGTGTCAGAAGGGACAACCCTCAGGAAGTATTTGTACAAAGTTTTGTCACTGAGGTCGATGCTTGTGGCAGAATATGCAATCTGGGGGATGTCGAAGAGCTGGAGCAGGTTCTGCACTTGAATGGCTACGGAGCTGGAGCCTGGGCCGATCACTCCGGCAATAGGCTTTTTAGTCCTGCCTAAGGGGAGGGACTGGCCATCAGGCAGGCACCGGTTGAGCCCATCCTTTTCATCCCGAATGGAAATCAAAGAGTCCCTGATGAACTCAATGCTCTGCTCCAGAGCCACGGAGGAGTGCCAGCAGGAGTCTCGGATCTCACTGCCCAGAGTAATATTGGGCAGGAGGACTGGGTCAGCGTTAATCTTATCCAATGTATGGAACATGGCCTCCACTCTCTGGATGCCATACTGCTCCCTGATCTCACCACACTTCCTCTCGGGCACCTTCTCCGCAGGAGGCTGGTGGTGGACCGAAAAAAGGGCTCCAATGATGACATCTCCGTCCATTCTGGCCACCGAGCGCTGAGACGAGGCTCCTGCCAGCAACACTTTTCTGCTGGGTCCCCTGGGAAGAAGGGACATCTCCAAAAAGATCGCTGGGAAAAAAACTAAGAGGAGCCGGACCATTGTGCTGAAGAGGCGGTCCAAAGCCAGCCAGCCGCTTTCCCACGCTGATCCTGCCAGCCGGCTCTTCGGGCTCGGAACGTAGACAGATGCCCGACGCCTGCCTCTCCCAGCTCGGTCCTGCTTGCCAACACCGCTGGTCCAACACTTTCGCCGCCGGCGACACCACCGCCTCCTTCCCCTCCTCCTCCTCCTCCTGGTCCTCCAGGACCACCTCCTTGTCTTGGAGGCGTTTCTAGGGGAAATTCGAGCCCCCTTCTTCACCGGCGCGTCAAAGTAAACTGTTCAAGAGTACAATGGACGTCGCGGTGGCAAGCCCTGAGCTGGACGCTGCTGACAAAAAAGGAAGAAAAATCAAAGCTCCGTTATCAGAGGACCTGTTTCAAAACTCCGGGTCAGTGATGTTAATAGTTTCCCGATCCATTTCATTCCAGCACATCATGATATCGGCGGGACAGACAGCTATGGTCAAGGCGGAAGGTAGTGCCTCCTGTCCGCAGTGCCCTCATCGGTCCCTGGAGGCGCAAAGCCCCGTCGACCCTCCCCCTCCTTCAGCTTCAAGGCTTTTCCAGGTCCCCAAATACCCATTACACTTACAGACTTGATGGGGAAAGGGAATAAAGGGGAGGAGGAGCTAAATCTTTTAACCCAAAAGAACTTTCCGGATTTGGAAAGATCAACTTTTCCCAGAAGAAATTTGGAAACTCATTATGAAGGTGGAAGCATTACTTCAAGATGAACGCAAAAAAGGAATGTACCTTTTACTTTAACTTCGAGGGGTTGAAGAGACCTCAACATACAACCCGAGTAGTAAATATAATTTGCCAGGTTGAGGAAATCCATATTAGTTACTAAGGCAACGCCTGGTAAAGTCTCCGCATGTCGGAGTTTGGTATGTCTCCCACACCCCCGCCCCCCCTCCAAACCCCACACACACCCAAGAAGTCAGGCTTACTGTAGATGTTCAGGGAGAAAGGGTGCAGATAAGGTAACTAGTTTCCCGCGATGGAGGGTGGAGGGAGGGGGTGGAGGGGGCCCCTGCACTCGCCTAAATCAGGACCTTTGGCTTTGCACATTTCTAGAAAGGGAACGGAGGGGAGCTTCTGAGGAGCTCTTGCTGCCATAGCTCAAGCTCTGCCGCCTTCAGAACCCTGGACAGTGCTCAGTCCTGCTGCAGAAACATTCCCCCGCAGCGCCTGGAGGGGACGCCTTGACCAGCGAGTTGCAATTCTTTGATCCCCTCCCAACCCCCCGACTTCGCTCTTTCAACCCTCCTCCCAGCGTTCTTTACACACACACACACACACACACACACACACACACCTCTCCCCATGTCTCCCACCACCCCCACCGCCCTCCCCATTATCATTCTCTTCTCCTTGGAGCCAGTGCTCCTGCAGGTATATTCAAACCCGTCCGCTTCGGGGGCAGAGGCGCCAAATCTCAGCAGCCTGTGGGGCTGAAGTTGGCTCCCTCTCGTTCCTCCCCAGCTCCCTTTCTCAAGGTGAGAGTCGGAGGAGAAAGGAACTAAGGGAACGGGCGGGGAGCACGAGCACAGGAGGTGAGCCAGGCAAAAGGAGGAAGACAACCCAGGCATCCATGGGTCCCGACGCTTCACAGGGATGCTGGACTAAAAGAAATAAGCGGAGATGCCCTGGGACCAGGAGGAAATCCCATAGATTGGGACTGTGTCTGCCACTGTGGATGGGTTTCACCGCCCGGAGGTGTCTGCTCACCTGGGTCTGCTTGGAGAATTGGACTTGAGACGTACCTGAGTCCGGGTAGACAGCGCTATGGTCCTCGGGCCAGAACACCGCTCGGGCCACGCTCGGTTCGCAGACGTCTCAGCTCTAATCCAGACGGTGCAAGGATGCGATCTGGGCTGTACACTAGTGCCCTCTTTCTTCAGCACTATTTTACCGCAAGGAAAAAAGAGGGAGGGGGAGGGTGGAAAAAAAACAGGTCACCCAAGGCTTGTCTATTATCTCATGCATAAAAAGCAGTCGTTTGATGGAGGGGGGAGGGGGAAAAAGCTGGGGAGAAATGAGAAGTATTAAGTTCTCTACTACCAGAGAGTTCTTAAGAAAGCTGCCAGATATATGAATAGCCAGATCTGGCAAAAGGAGTAGGGAACCTCTTAGGCAGGCTGCTTTAGGTGAATATTCTTTGTATGTATTTCAAGGACCCAAATATATGTCCTCTCCCTGCAGGGAAAGCCTATACTGAGGGAAACAGAGTTAATGCATGTGTAGACATCTAGAGAAAGTCTATTAGTATGTTTCAGGGGAAAGGCTGCACAGGGTAGGAGTGGGAAAAGGAGGGATATGCATATCATGAATCAAGGTAAGCCAAATGAAGAAAGGCAAACACTGGCTGCATTTTCCAGGTCAAGATGTAACTAAATTGAGATGAGAGTCAAGTCACATGAAAACACTGGAGTGAAAAACACTTATCCAAATTCCTCCCAGGCTGCTATCACCCTCCCGACAGGTCTCCAGTGTTGCTTCTTACTGTGTGAAAAGTGGAAGTTAAATCACATTCCTCTGGGAACATGTTGGCTGAGCAGAATGTGTCCCAGCTCCTTCAGAGGGGAAAGGCAAGTGACAGTGTGCCTTTCCATTCTTGCTCAAAGCTTTCTATTTGTGCAGAGAAGAGAGATCAGCTTACGTGGGTCCCTTTATAATCACCTTGCTCGTGTCATCATTATTCTGTGGACTGGAGCCACATCAGCTGGAAGGGACAAACCACATGTGCAATTTTAAATACTCTTTTAGTGTGTTCCATGGAACGTAAGAAAGGGAACAACACCTCCTGTCAAGAACTGACCCTCTTCCCCTTCTGGTTCTGCTTTTTTCCCCAAGTATCAGATTTTCCTGGACTTTAATTAGACAGCATAAAGATGATGGGATTTTTTTTTCCACAAATAATGCAATGAACCAGGTAATAACCTTTAGATCTAAAAGTTCTCAGTTCTGGAAGTAATAGTATGTTTACTCAAGGAAGATAGGAAGAAGTCAGTTTCTCTCTTCACATACAGGGTAAAATGATTCTCTGCATGTACCCTTAGGAAGACATCTGCTCTAAGAAGAGCAAACCAAAGGTGTTCACAGTGCATCATATTATCTCACTTCCTCTAATAGCCATTTAAGTTCCATTTTAGATAATGCTATTCTAGTAAGATAAGCCCTAAGCATGATTTTCCTGGAATATTTCATAGATACAGTGAAGGTATAAAGATTTCTGTGCATACATAAACCATTAAATGTTTTACAGTATTAGAGAAAGAAATGTCTCTGAAGTCCACATTTAGTTTCAATGTGTACTCCTCAAAGCTGAGTATTTTTAATATATTACATTGACATAGTTTGGAAAAGAATCTGCTACTGAGTAATTAATATTCACACCTATTTGCTCTCAATACAGTCCAAGTAAAAACTATACATTTAGGCTGGCTGAAACAAATCATTTTAAAGAGGAAGAACTTGGGGATTTTAACATAGAAGGTTTATCTATGTGTATAAATTAAATAGTACAGGTGTTAAGAAAAGTTTTAGCTTCAAATGTCTTGATTTGATATTGTCAATTAAATTTATTGATAATTTTTAAGGCCAACATTAGAAGGCACAAAGACAAAAATAAGGCAAGAAGAAGGCATAGAGAAAGAAGAAAAGATTAGCCATATTTGCTTTCTCTTTCTGGAAATTAAGACTTTACAAAGGCAGGGAGGGTGTAATACATGGACAGACATCTAAGGTAAGGTCCTATTAGTAGGAGTAAAGAAAATTACTAAGAGGATGAATTACATATAAATTAAAAAATACAGGTGAATACACTAATATAGGCATATATGCTAATCTATAAGATTTCAAAGAATGTTAAAGGTACATGAATTCAGAAATGCTGTCAGTATGAATATTTATTCACTGCTAGTGTAGAATATTACATTCCATAATATTCAGTAATATTATATTCAGTAATGATTTGTAGCAGGGTAGAAAGTATTATGAATATTTTGGGTTGGAAAATCGATTTCACGCAAAATGCAATGGAGACTGAGCAAAACAACACCCAACATACTATCTCCAGACAATGATTTAATGTGTTGCTGTAACAAGAAAGGCAACAAAATTTTCATTGTTCTTATATGGTAATAAAACAATATCATCCATAAACAAAATTGTAGTTACTCCCCTTAGGAATGTATGCTCTCCATATATTGCTCTCCAATCATAAAGGATATCATAGAGGAATGGGTCTAGATTTTAAATAAGCAAAAGGATGTAAAATTTTCCACATAAACCCAGTTAAAAATTCATACTTTTCAAAGTGAGCAAGAATAATATTTTTTAAATAAAGAGATAAATAAGTTAATCACATATTCCAAATTATAGTGTACTCTAGTGAGTGTTTTGAAAAGTAGTTTACACAGTCATTGGAATATGGAAGTGAAGCATACACAAGAGGTATTAGACTCATAACTGAAGAGGCAGTACCAACTGAAAATAGAAATGGGATCAAAGAAGGTCTTTGTAGAAAACTGACTTATGGAAAATTGAAATATAATGTATTACCTAAGGAAATATAATTATGTTCAAGTAGATCAATGTTGTATAGAGCGAATACCATGCTTTTCCACAAAATAACATGTTCTATGGACAATTAATTTAATCTAGTGTGACATTTCTTATATTCTTATATTTAATTCATGGGTTCACAAGATAACTCAAGCCCCAGTGAGATTTTTTCAGTTTCTTTATCCAATTTTGTTTGTGCATTGCTTAAATCAAGAGGTAAATTGCTATATCTTCATAGAACTTTGTGCTCTGAAGCAAAGGCAATAAAAATTATAAAATAAAGCCTCTTTCTTTTAGAAATTCAAAATGTTGTTATAAAACATGATTAAGAAAGTAAACACAGTATTTTAAAAGAACTAAAATAAGCCAAATTTAATATATATTCAATTGTTTTATTGTCCTGATTAATTAGGTTTTATATATATATATATATAGGACATGGGACCAAAAGCATCAGTTTCATGAGCAAATAGAAATCTTCAATGGCTCTGTGGACTCGTGCAGATAGACTGAAAACATTTATTTTGCCACATATTGTTCCATCACAAGTTGCTAAGCATTTATTTTTAAAGTATTAAAATGAAATTGAAGACAATAAAGAAAACACAATTATTCTGAAAGCACAATAAGGGCTACAATTATTGTCTGCTTTATACTCTGCTATATCCTATTGTCTAAAATAATGTCTGATTCATAATAGGGGCTAAAATATTTGTTGAATAAATGAATGGGTATGCTCTTCCTGGACATTAAAAATATCATCTTTTTTTAAGCCTTTCTTTAAAAATATCAAAGCAAGGTAGTTTATAGATGTTTCTAAGTTATTCTTATAATGTTAGAAGAGTAATTACTTTGTAACTATTTGTCAAGTGCAAGTAACTAACCTAATTGGTATTAAATCATTTGAAACATATTTATACTACAACCTTGTTTCACTTGAAGTACTGAAATTTGTTCCAAATGTGAAGAAACAATTTTCATTACTGTACTGCATTTGCACCAATTGCAAATGAAAACTTTAAAACTTTATAAGGGTAAAAAGAAGGTACTACATAAATTGGAACTCACCTTTATCCAGTGTTGTGGCTAGTGATTTGAAAATAACCATTTGAAAAGATTCTCAGAACCATCATATGAGATGTGTAAAACAAGCACATTATCCTAGTCCTATAGAAGGGAAAACTGAGGCACCAAGAATCGGTTCCTTGCCTAAGCTTAGTGAACAAATCTGGGGTAGTGCCATAACATACTGCACTTATTCCAAATTCATTAGTTCATAAAAACCAACTATATGGACTAAGCTAAGTGCTACTTATTTTCATTTTTCCTTAGACTTTAAACTGATGCTTTCTTCTCAGAAAATGCTTAAGTGATAAAGAAAACGAATTTGAATTCCTTTCCTTTGGGCCTTTCATCAGTTGAGGGCATAAGCATTACAGGTGATCGTTCTATTTGCTTAAAATAGCTGTCTTTTATAACAGTTCTAATAACAGCAATAACCTACTTGCACAGTCTCACAGTCAATTTTTGAACAATTAAGAAGGAAAAGTATCTAAATTTTCATATCCAATAAAGCCTTAATTAGAAAAGGCTTTATATTACTATAGTTTCACCTACACAAGAAATTAAATTATTATTCCTGTTTAAAAAGCAATATATTGTATTCCTGCCTCAGAGAACAAAAAATCTACAACATGGTTTTTATCCCTCCAGCACACCACCAAAATACTGATCTACCTAAAATGCAGCCCTACTCCTTTCAACTGCATGTAGGTTCAAAACCTACAATATATTACAATTACTAATGGAATAATGTCTAAATTCCTCAACTTGGCAACCAAAGTCCACTGACTGAGGAAGGGGTTCATTCAAGCAAAACACGGTAACTATTTGTATCTACCCCTTCCCTTACCTAAAGTGGGCAAAGTTGGAAATGAGCAGGTGACCAGAGAAAGCTGTCTCAAATGGGCCGGAGGAGTTATCAGAACAGCGAAGGCGTGTTTTTTAAAGTTTCCAAGGTAACTCTGATGTGACTCTTAATTGAAAGCTACTGATAAAATTTTATCCTATTCTCCTACTTATATTTTTCAAATCAAATAAGCCTTGCGCTTTTTTATACTTTAAGCTCACACCTCTCACCCTACCAAAAAAAAATTACCCATCTTTCATTTCTTTTCTATGTATTGTCCTTCTTTAAAAACTCGTTTCAAATTCAACTTATCCTCATTTCAAATTCAACTTCTCTATGAAAGCTTCCAGTTCTGAAGGAAATCATGAAAAAAATAGTGCTTATTTGGCACTTTTATGTGCGAGGACACTGTAAAAGAATGTTACTAATTGTCTTAGATTTGTATTTTACCTATCCTCATTCACAAATGATGTTATCACTTTCAAAACAGTGATTTATTCCAACTATATCGCCATTAATAAAAATATTTTTTGAATGGTGATTAAAGTTATTTAATAAATAGTAATGTATTTTTAAAAGTCATTTATCATAACAATCATCCTTTGAGTGTGGATTTAATTTTCTGGGAGTGGACAAGTGGCACTGAAATTCTTAAATAATAAAAAGTAACCAAATTCCTTGAAGAGAGAGAACTGTGTCTTCTCACAATTCACTCTCTAGCACCTTAAAGAGTAGCTATACCTCAACAACTATTTGTTGAATAAATAGATAAGTTTTGATCAAAAATGAAGTGTGATTCTAAAGAAATTATATTTCTTTGGTCCTAAAAACAATTCTGAAGAGTGAGTCCAAAAATGTTTAAGCAATTGCAAAATCACTGGCTTTCTGTAGGGAGTAACAATCATTTGGATATAAAAATATGAGTCTATATTTTTTAATTATCATTATTTTTCATTACATATTGTGTATGGATTGGTAGTTATTTAGGAAATAGCGATTAAAATTTAAAACTGTATACATTATTAGATTTAAGTTTTATTTTTTTTTAAAGATTTTATTTATTTATTTGTCAGAGAGAGAGAGAGAGAGAGCACAAGCAGGCAGAGGCAGAGGGAGGAACAGGCTCCCTGCTGAGCAAGGAGCCCGATGTGGGGCTCGATCCCAGGACCCTGGGATCGTGACCTGAGCTGAAGACAGCTGCCTAACCAACTGAGCCACCCAGGCGTCCCTTAAGTTTTATTTTTAAATAACATGCAAGATACATATACAACTGAGAAAGACTGGGAGGAAATTACATAAAAATATTAACAAATATTGGCTACAGAATGTAGCATATAGATAATTTCATTTTTTCTGTATTATTTCCTAAAATTTCTGCTATAAATATGTGTTAATGTATTAAAATGTTACACTAAGATGGAAAGCAAATTAAAGAGTTACCAAATATCTTCTATAAATGATGGTGGGTTCAAGGAACCAAGTTTACTGGGTTATAACTGCTATCTTTACTTGCCTTATCCACCATCTAAAATATTCCATTATCCCTTTTATGTAATAACTATTTTGAATACTGCAGATGCCATAGAAAACAAGATACATCTCTGGCCTTCCAGGAACTTGGGGTAAGAAACACAGCTGGTAAATAACCAGTACAAAACACTGTAGGGAGGAAGAATAGTGTGGAAATCCTAAAGCACTATGGGGCCATGTGGGAAGGGCACCAGTATTCAAAGATCAGGAGAAGCCTCCCAGGGAAAGGAACTTTAAAATAAAGATTGAGAGGGATGCTTGGGTGGCTCAGTCAGTTAAGTGGTTAATTGTCTATCTTTGGCTCAGGTGATGATCCCAGGGTCCTGGGATCTAGCCCTGCATTGCATCAAGCTTCTCGCTCTGTGGGGAGCCTGCCTCTTCCTCTGCCTGCCACTTCCTGCTTGTGTGTGCTCTCTCTCTCTCTCTCCCCCTGACAAATAAATTAATAAAATATTTTTTAAATAAAATAAAGATTGAGAGACGAGTGGAGTTACCTAGGTGAAGAGAATGAATAGGCAAAAAGATAATCCAGGCAGAGAAACACCAATAGTACATAAACAAAGGAGAATGTGGTGTTTGGGGGATCTATAAATGGGTTGGCAATGCTAATGCAAAGTAATAGAGGTTGGGGGTAGAGGTAAGCTGTTCCTTTGATAAAGACATGATGAAGTGCTTCATAAGCCATGTTAAAGAATTTGGTGACATGGTAGCAAATAGGCCTAATGAGGTTGAAATTGGTGGGGAAGGATAAGCCACATCACTATACTTAAGATTCAGAAAAATTATCCTGATAAAATTGAAATTACAAACTTCGACAATGTAAGAAGCAAGAACAGTTTAAAAGCTGCTGGACTATAAAGTTTTTAGAAGAAATTAGAGAACAATATCTTTATACATTTAAGGAATGAAAAATTTTCTTAGAAACAAAATTCAGTGACCATAAATTTAAAAAATTGAGAAGTTAGACTTCAACAAAATTAAAAACTTCTGTTCCTCAAAAGATATAAGTAAGAAAATAAGAAACAAACTACAGATGGGAAATAGGTGGCAGATATAGAGATGGAATTGTGTATAACAAAGGTCTTATAGCTAGACTATGTGTGTAATGGCACATCTTTTTGAACTAGGTATATTCTTTGGATATGAATAATTCACTAAAGCTCAGAATTTTCATGAAGCGTTCTTTTGTAGGCTTAAGAATAAAGTTATTTTCCATACTTGAATAAACTCATTTAAACCATTCAGATAAACTGAACCTATACTGTATAAATTCTTCACATAGCCAAACCAGTCAATCCATTTCACCATGGAAGTATTTACAATATACTGTGTGCTGCATCATTAATACAGTTGGGACTATCACATTGATTCTGGTAACTGGCCCCAGCAAACCATACCAACTAGTTTGATTGACCACTTATAAGCCCAGATTGTAATTTTGAAATAAACTTATTATTGCCAAGTTCTTGAAGACTGAAACGTACGAATTTCTTAGATGTTTTCTACATTTCTTGCAATTAATATTTTCCTCCTTAAGTCTCATTTTTCCTATCCTGTAAGTCATGATATGTCTGTGAATTTATCAATTGCTTAAACAATTGGGAAATTTGTAGAGTCTTGATTTTTCAAGCCCATGGCATAAAAATCTGATATTCTAAAAGACCCATGGGAGTTATGAAAGCTAATTATATCGTAATAATGATAATAACAATAGTTGTTGGTAATGATGGAGATAATAACAAAGTAGCAGAAAGAGCCCAGGTATAAGCTCTAAGAAACTTCAAGTGGCTGAAGGAGGAGAACCATAAGAAGGGACAAGCATCCAGAGAATTATAAGAAACACTGGGAGGATAAGATGTTAAAGAAGCTAAGAAAGAAGAGGACTTCAAGGAGGAATGGGTAATTTGTGCAGGTTGCTGCTGAAACACCCAAATTATGATTAGAAAAGAAAAGTATCCCCTGAATTTAGCAACACAGAGGAAACTGGTAGCCCTAGCAAGAGCAATTTGGTCAAGTGTTGAGAGTAGAAAACAGACTGAAGTGATTTTTATAGTTAATTAGATACAGAATAACCCAAGAGAATTTACAGACTCATTTTTTAGAATTAATAAGAGAGTTCTGCAAAGATGTTATACTAAAACCAACTTCTTTCCTACATACTGATAAGTAAGAGAAAATTATCTAATTAAAAAATATTCTTTAGGGGCACCTAGGTGGTTCAGTCAGTTGAGCATCTGACTCTTGATTTCAGCTCATGTCATGATCTCAAGGTGGTGAGACTGGGCCCTGCACTGGGTTCTGCATCTGCACTCAGTGTGGAGTCTGCTTATACCTTTCCCTCCCCGACTTGCATTCTCCCTCTCCCTCTCTCTCTCTCTCTCTCTCTCTCTCTCTCTCTCCCTCTCTCAAATAAAGAAAAAAAATTTATAAATATATTCTTTAAATCTGGTAAAGAAGGCAAATTGAACACATTCATTTACTTCTGTTCCCTCAATAAACCTCATTAAAATGACAATAAGATTTTAAAGGCATAAATCTGTAAGGTAATGAAAATAGAAAACAAGAAAATGCAGTGGGGAGGGGTAGGGAAGTAAGATAAAAGAGCAACTGATTGAAAAGATTCTAGCAAGATAAATTTTAAATCGGCAGTAAGAAAATCCATAGGCAATTTGCAGTTATACCACAGAACCCATATCCAGAAATTGGAGGCACCAGCTACCTCTGGTAAATTGGTTAAAATTTAAGATGCAGAAAGAGCCTCAGACCACCTCACCTATTCTACATAGCTAGTTAACTGCCCCTCCTCCCTCATTTTACAGAGGAGAGCAGAAGGGAAATAGAGATCAGAATGATGAGACCCACTCCCCTGCCCTCTATACCTACTCGTCTGTCTGAAAACTGACATCCAGGTTTATGTCTTCCATGCAAAAAATTGGAGGATGCTTCTCTGGGTAATCTTATGAGTGGTCCTAAAGGAAATCTTTTGAGGGTCCAAAAGGAAAGGCAGAAGTATTCTTATGTTAAAGGTATCTAAGAAAAAAGCCAAGCCAAAGTACCCCCAATACATAGATGAGCACAAAAGCTTTTGATTAGCTTTTAAGTATAGGGAAACAAAGTAATTTGCCCACATTGTGTAGCTAATTAATAAGTGTCACAGCACGGGGCTCCTGGGTGGCTCAGTGGGTTAAAGCCTCTGCTTTCAGCTCAGGTCTTGATCTCAAGGTCCTGGGATCGAGCCCTGCATTGGTGCTCTGCAGGGCTCAAGCACTGCTCTGCTTGGTGAAGAGCCTGCTTCCCCCTCTCTCTTCCTGCCTCTCTGCCTACTTGTGATTTCTTTCTCTCTCTCTGTCAAATAAATAAATAAAATCTTAAAAAAAAAAAAGTAAGTGTCACAGTTAGGTTTCAACTAACTTAAGGCTCTCTGATTCCTTAGTCCATGCTCTTAACTGCTATACTCCACTGCTCTCAAAAGGTTAAGGTTGAAGGAAGCTTATCGATCATGGATTCAAAATTCTAAAATGTGTATTAGAAGGGTTTGAGAGGGTCAGGGTGGAGTTTGGGCCCGTGTAGATGATATTCACAGTTATAACTGATGATAGAAAAGGCTTGCATTTTAGACAGAAGGTGACCATATATCTAGTCTGCCCATGACACACCTTGTTTATTCTTCTTATATATTAACTAGTGTCTGTTAATTTTTAGTGCATCCTAGCTTTAAAAGTATCCTGGTTTGAATGATAAAGTACACAGTCAACCTGTCAATGACCAATGCCCCCAAACATAGAAGGAAAAAAAAATTCAGTCCATAACTGTTTGGAAAAAGAATAACAGATAAACCTGACAGTCTTCTTTTGTGGCCTAGGAATTGCAATGTAAGACTAGACCTCCTTTCCCTCCTGCTTAGTGGTTGTTCTCAAATTTAGTATATACAGCATGACTGTAACAGAAAGCAAGCAGTAATTCATCTTCACAGCAGAGTAATCATCTTGAAGAAATATGGCTCATGTTCTCCAATAAATTTTTATTTCTGCTGGGATTCAGATTTAGCAGATCTCAAATGTCATAGAATATTTATGTGACATTTTTAATTGTCACTGGCAACACAGTACAACTAGAAGTCCTAGCCTCAGCAATCAGACAACAAAAAGAAATAAAAGGCATCTGAATCAGCAAAGAAGTTAAACTCTCACTCTTTGCAGATGACAGATATTTGATGTAGAAAACCTAAAAGTCTCCACCCCAAAATTGCTAGAAGTCATATAGGAATTCGGCAAAGTCACAGGATATAAAATCAATGCACAGAAATCAATTGTATTTCTATATGCTAACAATGAGACAGAAGAAAGAGAAATTAAGGAGTCAATCCCATTTACAATTGCACCCAAAACCATAAAATACCTAGGAATAAACCTAACCAAAGAGGGAAAGGATCTGTACTCAGAAAACTATAGAACATTCATGAAAGAAATTGAGGAAGACACAAAGAGATGGAAAAATGCTCCATCCTCATGGATTGGAAGAACAAATATTGTGAAAATGTCTATGCTACCTAGAGCAATCTATATATTCAGTGCAATCTCAATGAAAATATCACCAACTTTTCTCAGAGTTGGAACAAATAATCCTAAAATGTGTATGGAACCAGAAAAGACCCCAAACAGCCAAAGAAATGTTGAAAAAGAAAACCAAAGCTGGTGGCATCACAATCCCAGACCTCAAGCTCTATTATAAAGCTGTAATCATCAAGACAGTATTATAATGACACAAAAACAGACACAGATCAATGGAACAGGATAGAGAACCCAGAAATGGACCCTCAACTCTATGATCAAATAGTCTTCAACAAACCAGGAAAGAATATTCAGTGGAAAAAAGATAATCTCTTCAACAAATGGTGTTGGGAAAATTGGACAGCCACATACAGGAGAATAAAACTGGACCATTTCCTTACACCATGCACAAAAATACACTCAAAATGGATGAAAGATCTAAATGTGAGATAGGAATCCATAAAAATCCTAGAGCAGAACACAGGCAGCAACCTTGGCCACAGCAACTTCCTACCAGACACATCTCCAAAGGCAAGGGAAACAAAGGCAAAAATGAACTATTGGAATTTCATCAAGATAAAAAACTTTTGCACAGCAAAGGAAACAGTCACCAAAACCAAACAACAACTGACAGAATGGAAGAAGATATTTGCAAATGTCTTGACAAAGTGTTAGTATCCAAAATCTATAAAGAACTTCTCAAACTCAACACCCAAAGAACAAATAATCCAATCAAGAAATGGGCAGAAGACATGAACAGACATTTCTCTGAAGAAGACAACCAAATAGCCAACAGACACATGAAAAAAATATTCAGCATCACTCGGCATCGGGGAAATACAAATCAAAACCACAATGAGATACCACCTCACACCAGTCAAAATGGCTAAAATTAACCATTCAGGAAACCACAGAAGTTGGTGAAGATGTGGAGAAAGGGGAACCCTCTTACACTGTTGGTAGGAATGCAAGCTGGTGCAGCCACTCTGGAAAGAGTTATGGAGGTTCCCCAAAAGGTTGAAAATAGAGCTATCCGGGGACCCAGTAATTGCACTACTGGGTATTTACCCCAAAGATACAAATGTGGTGATCCGAAGGGGCACGTTCTCACAAATCTTTATAGCAGCAATGTCCACAATAGCCACCTATGGAAAGAAAGATGTTCATCAACAGATGAATGGATAAAGAAGATGTGAGCAGCCAACTACATAAGCCAACTGTTAATCAAAATAAAGAGTCATGTTGATATGAATACATTAATAGTAGGAGATCTTAACACACCACTCTCAGTAATAGATCATCTAAACAGAAAATCAATAAAGAAACAAGAGCTTTGAATGACACATTGGACCAGATGGACCTCATAGATATATATAGAACATTCCACCCTAAAACAACAGAATACTCATTCTTCTCAAATGCACACGGAACTTTCTACAGAATAGACCACATACTGGATCACAAATCAGGACTCAACCGATATCAAAAGACTGAGATGATTCCCTGCATTTTCTCAGACTACAATGCTCTGAAACTGTAACTCAACCACAAGAAAAAGTTTGGAAGGAATTCAAACACTTGGAGGCTAAAGACCAACCTGCTAAAGAATGCTGGGATCAACCAGGAAATCAAAGATGAACTTAAACAATTCATGGAGACCAATGAGAATGAAGACACATCGATCCGAAACCTATGGGACAAAAGGCAGTCTTAAGGGGAAAATACATAGCCATCCAAGCCTCACAAAAAAATTGAAAAATCTCAAATACATCAGCTCTCTTTACACCTTAAAGAACTGGAAAATCTTGGAAAAGCCAACCCCACACACAAGAAGGGAAATAATCAAGATTAGAGCAGAGATCAACAAGTTAGAAACTAGAGAAACAACAGAACGCATCAATGAATCCAGAAGTTGGTTTTTTGAAAGAATCAATAAGATTGATAAGCCACTGGCCAAACTCATCCAAAAGAAAAGAGAGAGGACCCAAATTAACAAAATTATGAATGAAAGGGGAGAGATCACGACTCATCCAAAGGAAATAGAAATGATCATCAAAAATTATTATCAACAGCTATATGCCAATAAGTTAAACAACCTAGAAGAAATGGAAGCATTCCTGGAAACCCATAATCTTCCAAGACTGAAGCAGGAAGGGTTGCAGGGAAAGGCTTGATCTCCATGTTCTGCTCAGGAGTAGTTAGGTGTCCCCGTCTCTCACTCTCCTCTCCCACTGTGCAGAGGACCCAGATCTGGCTTCTTGCTCAAGGAGGGGGTAAGGTATTCCTCGTGTCCCTGTCCTTGAAGGCTCTCCTCTCCCCAGCCTTGGTCACTATGCTCTTCCCTATGACCAGCCCTGCAAGAAACTCTGCCAGTAATTGGGGCCACCGTCACCAGCCAGATTCCAACACCAGGGAGAAGTGGATTCAGAGAGCCACAGGTGGGAATGTTGCCTGTGAAAGGGGAGCCTTTTGCTACAATTTGTAACTTATTTTCTAAAGTCTATTTTGTAACAATTTATTTAAGTTTTAAAAAAAGAAAAATTGCTCCCCCGCCAAAAAAAACAAAAACAAAAACAAAAAAAACACCAATTTTCAAAGTAAAAAAAAAAAAAAAAATTGACAACCAAATAGACCAATATCCAGTAATGAGATTGAAGCAGTGATCAAAAACCTCCCAAAAAAACAAGAGTCCAGGACCTGATGGATTCCCTGGGGAATTCTACCAAACATTCAAGGAAGAAATAATACCTATTCTCCTGAAACTGTTCCAAAAAATAGAAACAGAAGGAAAACTTCCAGACTCTTTCTATGAAGCCAGCATTACCCACATCCCCAAACCAGGCAAAGACTCCATCAAAAAGGAGAATTTCAGACCAATATCTCTGATGAATATGGATGCCAAGATTCTCAACAAGATCCTAGCTAATAGGATCCAACAGCACATTAAAAAGATTATT
>CM053608.1:15717407-15760632 GCA_028646535.1 Procyon lotor
GAATAAGGGGGCTAGAATGACCATGTGGATAGAAAGGGTGCAATTTTGTGTAGAATGCTTGAGAAGTCCTCAGTGATAAGCTGGCATCAGAGCAGAGGCTCCCAAGAAGTGAGGGAGGGGGTCATATGAATATCTGGAGGAAGATCATTACAGGCAGAGGAAACAGCCATTTCAAGGCCCTGAGGGAACATTTTGGCGTGTTGTAGATACAAGAAGCTCCCCAAGGATAGAACAGAGGCACAGAGGAGGGGTACCAGTGATGAGGACAGAGGCCCCAGAGGCTCAGATCAGCAGGGACCTTCCATCCTTCATATAGATTTAGGTTTCTCTCTGACTGAGTTGAATAATGATGGGAGGGCTTTGCACAAAGCTGGGACATTATCTGCCATATGTCTTAAAAGGATCACACTGGTGGTTGTGTTGGGAAAAGACTCTAGGAGGCCGTGACAACGACCTAGGTAAGATGATCATGGCAGTGATGGTGTTCGCTCTGGAAGTGATGGCAAGTGGTTGGAGCCCAGATGCATTTCGAGAGTGAGCTGATGGATTGGATGTGAGGGGTGAGAGAAGAAAAAGACAAGATGACTGCAAGGTTTTTGGCTTGAGCAAGGGAAAGATGGAGTGCCATTTACTGAGATACAGAAAACAGCCGGGAGGTTTATTCCTACACTGTTAGTTCAGAAAACTTCCAGTTAAGAAGTGTATTTTATTTTTTATGGCTCATGATGTTATATGCCTTTAGTTGGCATCTGTAGGCAATCCCATGGTTGTGAACTCTGGGAAGCGCTCTTGGTAAAGCCTCCCATCCTGCTACTAGGAGAGGCTGGTGTGTCCATGCTTGCCTGCAGTGTGATTACAAAGGGTGGGTGGGTCACTGACGTTAGTGGCTCAGTGATGTTTGTTAAAGGAGGTAGGAAGGGAGGCTGAGAGGGAGGAAGACAGGAAAGTTAGCGACCCCTTTATCCCATCTTTCAAAAGACCATGCGGTCTATTTATGGTCCCCTTGAGGCAGGTGAAGACTTTTCAGTGGGAAAATTAATGTCACAAAGTGGTATTATATTAATGTTATGACATATCAAAACATGTGGGCAGATGACATCCTTACCACAGTTTCAGAATGTAGTAAGTTCATATTTAAAACCCTTGAAGTACAATGTATCTAAACTTAAATGACAGTGTCCTTCATTCTTAGGTGATTTAATTGGTAGACTAGAAGGACAATGAAAGTGAGTTTTACCATGCTGAGTCTCTGACCTTAATGATAATAGACATAGAGTGTATTTGCAAACCGTCGATAGCGAATCTTTTACTATATGGCAAAACTCATAAAATTACATTCCTGTTTTTTTTCTTTAAATGTTTCCATTTATGAGTGTCCAAAGGCAGTTTTTTACTATAATACAAACATTCATTCCTTCTGTGACTCCAAGCTGGTATTTCAGCATTGGACTCAAATTTTAGATCAAGATATGATAATCTTCCAAATAAAATTGGCAAAGAATATGGTCACCTAAATTTAGTAAGATCAACGGAACTGCTTTTTATACAATATTCTGGATATTTCAAATCATCGAGCTTATACAAGTAAAGTAGAAATCAAACATGCATTTTTTCTTTTGGTACATGGTCTGTGTTAGCACCATGGAAACTCACAAAGTCTTCCCTGACTTACGGAAGTGGTTCTCAATTTTGCCCCCTACGAAATACATGATGATGTCTGGAAACATTTTTGGTTGTCAAAACTTGGAGGTTGGGATGTGCCACTGGCATCTAGGGGGCAGCGGTGAGGGATACTGTTGAAGATCTTACTAATGCCCAGGACAGTCCCCACAAGAATGATCCGGCCCAGGATGTCAATAGTGCTGAGGTTAGGAATCTCTGATATACGCCACTGCTCACAGTTTCTTCTACGCTCCTATCACAATCACATTCCTTTAACTGAGCCTCACAGTTCAACTGTTCAAGACAATATTTGAGTGCAAAAAGGTAGATTGGCACTATGTTGTATTTCTAGGATGGGACAAACATAACTTTGGGGTTACATGAGTATTGGTTCATCATTCCTTGAGTTGAAAGACCATAGGATTCTTTATTAGAAACTGGCAAGTGTGAGAGATTAAGGCTTTTCATGAGAGTACCGTCAAGGTTAGTGAATTTTTGAAAGATAATAAGCACCTTTGTTTTATTTCTAAGAACCTGATTTATTTACTCTTGTTTGGTCATTCCATTTCCATGGCTATTTATTCAGACAAATGACAACTACAACCAGTAATTCGAGATGCTACCCCACTTAAATTATAGCTTCCAGGTATCAATGAGATTCATAGGCCCAGGGCACGATATTCTCTACAATGTGTGTGTCATATTTTGAAGAACGTCTGTCTTATTTTAATCCAGAATAGACTCTGCCGGAGCTTTTGCATGTCAAATGACTTAGGAAAAAAAAAAAAAAACAAAACCTTTCTGCTATGTTCAAAAATGTTTTAAAATATTTTTATTGAGATATAATTCACCTACCACAAAATCCAGCCTTAAAGTCTATAATTTGGTGTTTCTTTAGTATATTCACAGAGTTGTGCCACTATCGCCAAGACCTAAGTTTAGGACATTTTCATCTTCATGCCCACTAATAGTCACTCCATGTAGCCCAGCCCCTCTCTTAGGCCTAGGCAACCATAAATGTACTTTCTGCCTCTATAGATTTGACTACTCTCAATATCTCCTATAAATAGAGGCATACTCAGTTTTATTACTGGTTCTTTCTCTTTGCATAATGTTTTCGAGATTCATTCTTTTGTAGCATGTATCTGTGCTTCATTTTTTTAATGTCCAAATAACATTCCATTATTAGTATGTATGTTTTTGTCTATCCATCTGTCATTTGATGGACATTTGGATTTTTTCCACTTTTGCCTGCTGTAAAGAATGCTGGTAACAACAAGTTTTAGGATGGGGCTGGAATCCAATCTGACTGGTGTTCTGAGAAGAAGAGGGGCATGAGGGGTGCGGGCACTCAGAAGAGACACCCCGTGAGGGGCAAGGGGGAAGCAGCTGCCTGCAAGACAAAGGGAAGCCTCAGAAGAAATCAGATCTACCCACACCTTGATCTTTCTGATTCCAGCCTGTAGAGCTGTGAGAAATGGATTTGTCTTGTGGAAGCCAGTCAGTCTCTGGTATTTTGTTCTGGCAGCCGTAGCAATCGGCCACAGGTGTATGCCTCGGAGCGGAAATGCCAGGTCCTATGGGAACTCTGTGCTTAACAACTTGCAGGACCGCCAGACTATTCATATGCGAGTCCTTGTATGGATATATGTTTTCTTTTCTTTTTAGTAAATATATAGGAGTGGCATAGCTGGTAAGTGGACGTTTAACTTTTAAAGAAATGAATCAACTATTTTCCAAAATGGCTGTTCCATTTTACATGCCCACCAACAATTTAGGAAGGCTGTAGATCAGGGGTCTTGGAAAACCTGACGACCCTGCCTGGTCACTCTGTAGATGTTATCTAATGTGCTGAAAGACTCCAAAGAAGTCAGTAAATCCTTGGGGCGCCTGGGTGGCTCAGTCGTTAAGAATCTGCCTTCAGCCGGGGTCATGATCCCAGGGTCCTGGGATCGAGCCCCACATTGGGCTCTCTGCTCAGCAGGGAGCCTGCTTCTCCTGCTACCATTCCCTCTGCTTGTGTTCCCTCTCTGGCTGTGTTTCTCTCTGTCAAATAAATAAAATCTTTAAAAAAAAAAAGTCAGTAAATCCTTGACATCTACAAGGAAGACATATTCTATCTGTCCCTTAAGGCGTGTGTAAGGCGACAGTGTAGATCCTAGGGAAAATGGAAACAGGAAAAGGAGCGAATAAAGCAATTTTTCATGGGGTCTCCTCAGTTGCCTTGCTTCAATATGTTTATCTTTCTGGGTTTGATTTACTTCACTTAGGGTTCACTCTTGGTGTTGTGCACTCTATGGGTATATGTATGTGTAGTAACGTAGCCACCATTGTAGCATCATACAGAACAGTTTCACTGCCCTAAAGATCCTCTGTGCCCTGCTTATTCATCCCTCTCTTCCCATCCTGCAACTCATTATGGTTTTGATTTGCATTTGATTTCATTTCCCTAATACTGTTAGTTATCTTTCTCTGTTGTCTGTTTTCTTCCTTCCTTCCTTTTTCTTTCCTTCTTTTTCCTTCCTTCTTCCTTCCCTTTTTCTTTCTTCCTTCCCTTTCTTTCTTAATTTCTTTCTTTCTTTTTCTTTCTTTCTTTTCCTTCCTTCCTTTTTCTCTTTCTTTTCTCTTTTTCTTCTCTTTCTTTCTTTCGATTTATTTGTCAGAGAGAGAGAGAGAGAGAGAGAGAGAGAAAGAGTGAGCAAGCACAAGCAGGGGGAGCAGCAGGCAGAGCAGGCAGAGGGAGAAGCAGGCTCCCTGCTGAGCAAGGAGCCTGATGTAGGACTGGATCTTTTCCTGTGCTTATTGGCACTTGCCTACCTTTGTTTGCAGGGAAGGGAGATACAGGTACAAACTTTCAGTTACAAGGTAAATTAGGTTCTGAGACTCCAAAGTATAGCATGATGACTACAGTTAACAATACAGTATTGTATATTGTAACTTGCTGACAAGAGATCTTAAGCTTTCTTACCACACACTCAAAAAGATGATTAATATGTGAGGTGATGGGGTGTTATTATCTTGGTAATCATTTCACAGTGTGTATGTACATCAAATTGTACACTTTAAATAGATATACAATTATATTTGTCAGTTATTCCTCTTGCTAAAGCTGGGGGAAAAAACCCTGCAAAGTTAAGATGCTATTATTTGTACTGATTACCTGATAAGTCATTTTTGAGGCCACACATTTAGTGTCGTTATATTGTGGCAATACAAAATACACAAGATATTTTTGAAGTAATTTTATAGACCGTTTAGATTACTTATGCTTTCAGTGTCTTCATTTTGAAATACAAATATGTCTACCAAAAAAATATGTAAGTGCTTTGCCCATTTTTAAACCAGGTCATCTTTTTATTGTTTGAATGTCAGTGCTTTTTAAGGTTGAATTTGCTTCCAACTGGAGAGGAAAACCATCCATGATTTTGTCTTGTGTAGGGGCCAAGGGCGGGCCACCCCAAGGTAGGCAGGTTGGCATGAAGATTATTGAGTTAAAACGCAATCAAACCTCAGCAGATTCTGGAAGAGCTCTTTACCTCTCCCTCTGTCTTAAAAGAATTTAGACAGAGGACCTGGTCCAGGAAGAGAGCTATCATCATCGGTAACTACATTATCCTATGAACTGGGTAAGGCCTGATGGGCCAAAGTCCTCTGTGTCCCATTGTCCTTAGTGGCCCAGCAAACATTTACTCTTTCTCATCTTCCTGTGAATTGCATTTCACCCCCCTGATGTCCCAGACCCCAAACCATTTCTCCTTAGTTCAGAACGCATATACACCTCATTCTGCCTGTCTTGGAATTTCCATGTCTGGGTGGATTCCCCATACGGTCGAGATTAAATGTGACTTTCTGGGGGCGCTGGGTGGCTCCGTCGGTTAAGCATCTGTCTTCAGCTCAGTGTGGTGTCCTGGGATCTGGCCCCGCCTTGAGCTCCCTGCTCAGCAGTGAGCCTGCTTCTCCCTCTCCCTCCTTAGACATATATGCACTCTCTCTCAAATAAATAAGTAAAATCTTAAAAAAATAAATAGATTTGACTGTCTCCAGTTAATTTGCCTCATGTCAATTTCTTAGTCCGTCTAGCAAGACCTTGAAGGGAACAGGAAATGCTTGCTTACTGACATTAGCGTGAGAGCCTAGTAATACTTGATTATGCTGGAAGGTGGGCTTCTCAACAGATCCACTGTCTCTTTATACCTGTGACGCTCAGACAATGCAGTTGACTTGTGATTTCAGGACACAGCTACCACATTTTTTGGACGGTTGGCTTCATGGGAATCCAAGAAAACCCAAACAGCTCAACACAGTATTAAATAAATGGTAGAGAGGAAAGTTAGTTTGTGTAACAGTTACTGATATCAAAATCGAAGAATAAGAATGAAATGGCACTTACTATCAAATATGGAACGCACAGGAATAGTACAGTTAGGAGAAGTGTGAAACGATTTCTCAGTGTCTATTAGCCAAATCTCTTCGGTGGACAAGATTTGTGCAAATGTTTTAGTAGCCCTCACAACTCTGCTCTGATGTGAACTATGTTTATCAGTTATTCTGATGAATTATAATTCAACAAACCCCCCCCCCCCATTTACTGCACACCCAATGGAAGGTGATGCCTTTACTACTGAAATCATTGCATTCTTGATAAAATAAAAAAAAAAAAAAGTTGCATTTTCTCTTTACTAACTTTTTAGAAAAGGAAATAGCAGTGCGTCTTTTTGGTATTATTCACTTGGGTAAAGAGATTCTGGAACTTAACACCATGCATTTTGGGAGAAAGAAAATAAAAACCTAAAACGGGAAATACTGTAATTTAACTAAAGGATTTAAAAGAACCTTAGAGTTCACTTGTAGTTAGATAAAAATCTTAGCCTTTTCTTAAAATCTTTCAGAAACGATTTCACTATCTCCTTCGAGTACCTGTTTTATGTTCTAAACTTTCTTGCGGATAATCAATATCTTGATATATATATATCCCTCCTCTGCATTTAGTAGCAAAGATGACTAGCTTCTCCCCACCAACATCTTGATCCAGAAATGAAACTCTTCACTCTTCCTTGCCTGAGGTATAAGAGCTCCCATCTCCACTTACATAGGTGACATGTGACTGCCATATGTGTGGATGGGGGTAAGGGTGTCCCTGTCAATCTGCATATTAAATAAAAGGAAGCTTAATTTCTCTTTTTATAAATAATCCTCCCACTCAATATAAGTTCTTTCCCCACCTTCATGGATCTCCTTGCCTGTTCCTGGAATGTCAGTGCCACACTGGAGGCCATCATGGATGCCAGTGATACTCATTTTAAAAGCGTCCATCCCCATACCTCCCCACCCCCCGCCACAGCAACCTGTATTCTGTAAGTAAACAGGACATGTATAAACATTTTTAGGTATGTGTGTGTGTATATATATATATATATTTTTTTTTTAAAGATTTATTTATTTGACAGAGAGAAACATAGCGAGAGGGAACATAGGCAGAGGGAATGGTAGCGGGAGAAGCAGGCTTCCTGCTGAGCAAGGAGCCCGATGCAGGGCTCGATCCCAGGACCCTGGGATCATGACCTGAGCCGAAGGCAGACGCTTAACGACTGAGCCACCCAGGCGCCCCTTTAGGTATATTTTCTAAATACTACAATGCTATTTAAAAGTGGGACCCAAGGAGAGGGGTTATGTGTCAGGGTTTGATCGGAGACACAAAAGCAGCAGGAGAGATATATTAAAGGATTTATTGCAGGGCATTGGCTTGTGATTGTGGAGGTTGGTTCAGTGAGTCCAAGGTCGTGGGGCAGACATGAACTATCGAGAAGGCATGAGTGGAAGCCACTGTCCACAGGTGGAATATCTTCTGGAAGTTTCACTTCTGCTTCTAATGCCCTTTTGCTGATTGACTCAAGCCCATTCTGGTCATCTAGAATAATCTCCTAAGTTGGCTGATTATGGACTTTAATTATACCCACAAAACACTTTCACAGCAACACACAGATTAATATTTGATCAAATGACTGAGACTATGGCGTAGCAGAGATAACTCATACAACTCAACATCACAGGTGAGGATTATCTCTGTGGTCACAGAGTAGTCACAGAATGAATATCACTGTTTCCTTTTATATTCATATGGAGAGAGCTTTTGGTTTAAAAAGCCAGCTGCTTTATGCACCTCAACCATTTTTTTTTAACAGTGCATGATGCAAAATTAAATAGAACTCATTATATACAAGATCCACCAAACTTACATACACTGCTACTGTTGTGGGGGTAGCCTTTTTACCATAAACTTTTGACTGTGATCAATAAAAATGTACATATAGCAAAGATAGAAGCATGGCTAGAAAAATTTTGCCACTTCCTCCCTTGATCTTAATGAACAAGTATTTAACTGAAGATACTTCAAAAATAAGCTATTGTAGTTGTTCTCAAACTTTTTGGTCTCAGGACCTGCATATGCATCAAGATTACTGAGGGCCTTTGGGCTTCTGTTTATATGGGTCATGTCATTAGTTTGGGCTGCTACGGGTGCAGTGTTCTCTCCTGGGAGCTGCAGACTGTATAGTTTGGTGTTGGAGGGGTTGCCCTCTCGAGCTCATCCGAGGAGCCTCGTCCCTGCCCTCTACCCCCCAGGAGCCCACTGAGTCCAGGTTAGGCTGTCTAGGTAGGGATCTGGTAAGTACCCTTTTATCTATAGACTACTTTTTGATACAGAGACAGTCTCAAAACTGTGGAAGAGCAGAACAGATAGAAAGAAAGGAAAGAACAGTGGAAGAAATGAAGAAAGAAGAGAATTTTAAAGTGGTTTATTAAGTAAAGACCTTCATCTTAATGCTTGAAAGACCAAAACCATTTAAGAAGGAAACTTCCTCACCTTTTGCCATACACATAGAGAAAGATGGAAAGTAAAAATAATCATCCCTTTAAAAGAACTTACTGCATAAATTAGATGTCTGCTTATCTGAATCATCCTTAGCAACTTAATAGGAAGACAGAAGTGCTATGTATTTATTTGTACCATATCATGCTGGCAAGCAATCATGTGGGAAGCAAGGTGGAATAGAATAAACCTGCAGAATAAAAGCAGTAGCCTGATTATTGACTAGAGACTTAAAAAGTGAGACACACTGAGGAAGTTTTAAGTAAATACAACATTCCACAATGATGCTTAGTAGTTTAATAACTAATCACCGAAAAACATTTTGATACAATAAAGCCGGATCAGGCACTAAAATATATTCTTTCCTTAAGCACAAGTTTGCATTTACCAAAGACATCTTTTTGTGATAACCAAAGGGAAATATTTTCAACAAAATCAACAGGCAATAATGCTCTCATCTTAGTCAATGGAAATTTTTATGAAGAGTCTGAGAAAAATCAGTGGATGTAGCACTCATTTGATTATAGGAAGCTGGGAACCAGAAGGGGCATAACGTGCCTTTGTAGTTCTGAGTACAGAATTAGGGATGTGGTAAATATAAACTAAATGGTCTTCGAATAAACTAAACACAGGTAATCTCCATAGACATACTCTAAATAAATTATTAATAAAGTGAGGAGAAACTAGATTTCTAAAGAAAATTGGGCACATATATTTGCTCCATAAGGTACTGGAGAGGTCAATGATTAGAATTGTGCTGGGATACAAATCACAGATCTGAAAAGATCTCACACATACAAAACTGGTCCTTGGTATGGAACATAAACAAGAACAGGTTTCCAGGAGACAAAGATACCAAATTGACTGTCTCCAGTCAATTAGCCATCATTAAGTTGATGGCTAATTAATCAAGGGCTTTGGAGCAAGACCCTTAAGAAAACTGAAGGGAGGGGCGCCTGGGTGGCTCAGTGGGTTGGGCCTCTGCCTTCAGTTTAGGTCATGATCTCAGGGTCCTGGGATGAGACAGCAACACCGCCCTCCCTCACCCTGCTGAGCAGAGAGCCTGCTTCCCCCTCTCCCCCTGCCTGCCTCTCTGCCTACCTGTGATCTCTCTGTCAAATAAATAAATAGGGGGCACCTGGGTGGCTCAGTGGGCTAAAGCCTCTGCCTTCGGCTCAGGTCGTGATCTCAGGGTCCTGGGATGGAGCCCCCCATCGGGCTCTCTGATCAGCGGGGAACCTGCTTCCCCCCTCCCTCTTCCTGCCTCTCTGCCTACTTGTGATCTCTCTGTCAAATAAATAAATAAAGTCTTAAATAAATAAATAAATAAATAAATAAATAAAATCTTAAAAAAAAAAAGAAAACTGAAGGGATGGGTTATTTGATAGGAAGAAAGAAAAAATTAACTGAACAATTTAGTAACAATAGACACCTATCCAAAGGATCATCATACAGATAAAGGAGGCTAATTTTTATTTCTAGTTTGCAAAAAAAGAAGTTGCATACATAAGCTGCAGTACAAAGGATTCAGTTTCAATATAATGGTCAGTTTAACAAACAAAATCAGTCTTAAGTCACTGATACTAAATAATGCAATAGGATCTGAGGGATGGTGCGGGACCTTCAAAGACAAGATACGTGTGTCCCTGAAAGGCTGGCTGAAGGCAAGGGAAGACTTAAGTTCTCGTGCTGTTTTCTGTATGTGATACTGCGTGTTCTAGAATTCAGGTGCAACACTGCATACTTATCACAAGACTTGGAATTCTCAGATTACCAATTACCTGCAAACTCCTCCTCTAAAGGAAGGCTTTTAAGTGGTTCATATTCAGCACTTAATGTAGTAACATTCTTGTGGGCTTCACAATATAAGAGATACATGAAGATTCTCATAAATTTTATAAAATATAGTTAATTGGTCCCACTTTGAGGAAATAATATTAAAGATTAGACTTCCTTTACCAGAGTAGACAGGCTCAAAGTGCATTTGCTTATACTGTACTGTTTTAATGACATTTCAATTTTTTTTTGGTATGCCAATTAAAAATTATGAAATGACATGTTATGGAGGGGATTTTGCTTAAATTCTATAAAAACGGAAAGATACTTTTTTAAGTAGGCTCCACGCCCAACATGGGGCTCAAACTCAGGTCTAAAGACTCATGTGATCCACCCACTGAGCCAGCCAGGTGCCCCTGAGAGATGCTTTTTATTTAATTTAACTAAGTTAAATTAAAAATTAATTAGTTTAACTAAATGGTGAATTTTGCATTTCAAAAAGGCTATTCTGTAGTTTAATAAACAAAAAATTCAAGGACACTAAATCTTTAATGTACTAAATCTCGTAAATGAGATCAGGAGAAGATTTAAAAGACAATTGTCCTTTGTCCACTTGAAAGGACAAGTTAAGTTGATGGCTAATTATTCATGCATTGCTCAATTCCATTCCTAACTAGTTTGAATACTGTGAGTTTGATAATTATTCGTAAAGCATTTGTGGTTACATGTTTAAATATCATGTTGCTAGTTTTAGTTTGTTGTTATTAATATGACATGAAAAGGAGGAATCCCTAAAACCAAACACATTGATCATTCTGCCGCAATCACCCACCAAGAGAAAAGCTGAAGCTTCAATAAACAGTGAGGCTATTTGGGTTTGAGGCAAAGGATTATGGAATTACGCACATGTATTTTACATTGTATCTACCCCATCTTTTCAGTCCTAATAAACTCACTTGGATTCACGTAACAGAATGCTTCCCCAGAGCCAAACACATTGAAGCTCTTTAAGGATTGGCACGATCTCATTTCTTCTCAGGGGTTCACTAGTACAGCAGTCACTTCAGAACTATTTGTGAGCACACTGATAGTTCAGAAAATATAAAATGATGGAAGATGGAAACAAGAAATTCCTTTGTTTGCAGCGAAGATGTGGGGATTAGAGCTGTATTTGTGTTGAACGATTCTTTTGAAGAAATAATAAATGTCTATAAAATACGGAATCCTACAGTATAAACAATTTTGACAACTTTTGTTGAGACCAAAACAAGAAAATAGACTATATGTCGTATGGCTCAAAAATTAATAAATCCCCAATTTCAATTTCCACTAAAATATTTATTTAATGATATTTTACAGAAATAAATAAGAACAGTTTTTCTCTAATACAGGTAGGTATATTTATATATATATATTTTCTCCTTTTTTTACAAAATTGAAGCATATCAAATTGTTTTCCCTAAAACTTTAGCTCAAAAAGGAATACTAGGAAACAAACAGAAATACTGAAATATGCTCATCCTATTAAATTACAACTACGGGCCTTCTGAATCTCAGCATGACATAAGATTTAGAGAAAGACCATCAGATTGGGAGTCAGGGGACGTGGACTCCAATGTTTCCTTGCTACGTGCCACAAGAACAGTTCTCTGTATTTCTGAACCTTGGTTCTCTACCTTTAGAATGGGAATGATATTAGTTATATCAACTTCACAGGATTGTTGGGCAACTTAAAGCTGAATGTGAATGTACAGGAAAGCTCTTTATACTATGTAAAGAGCTACAAAAATAATAGTTCTGTTTAATTTCATATAAAAGAATCAATGCATATCTTCCTTCAACTGCAGAATAAGCACCAAAAATGTGTGTGTATTTTCTTCAGTTGAATTATGTCACCCTATAAGCCTAGAATAAGAAAATGCACCTTAACTAAGCACCAAAGCTTCTTGGACAAATGTGACAGAAGGGATATATTTCTATTACAGTTTTCTGGGCAGCTAAGTAGGAGCTAATGAGTCCTGAGGGTCATTTAAAACTCTGAAGGCTCAAAGAAAACAAAACAAGAACATTTGTATTACATCAAATGGCTAGGATAAAACGAGCTACTCCTTATTTAGTGATTTCAAAGTCCATTCATTCTTCACAGAAGAAGAAACACTCAGTTGTTATCGGTTGTAATTATTTGCTTATGTAAATATGACATTCTCTTGTTCCAAAGATCAAATGCTAGTCCTTGAGAGAGGTCCTAGTGAAATAAAATAACAAATATCGCAAACTTAGATACTAGCGGTTAAAAGTCTAGTTTCTCAAAAACATGGGAAAGGAAAAGAATCCAAGACATCAGTATAATAATGATAAAAAAAAAAAAAAGCAAAACCCTGCCATACTTCCATGTTATAATGATTTAGACCTAAAATTATAAAAATTGCAATATTTACAGATACATCAATCTTAAAATATGTAAAAATAAGGAAAATTAAAAGTAGAGAAATCAGTTTAGATAATTTTATGATAAACATGAACACACTTAAAATGCTAAAGTTCACTGCTTACACCAACACTACTTAACACATCACAGAAATAAGAAAAGTGTTCAATGTTTCAATTTTTAGTAGCAACATACAGAGAAAATAAATTCTTGTGTATTATTAACTTATTGTTAGGAACTGTATTACTGTAAAGTTACTATGCATGGAGTTATAGTCTAAAGCTACTTAATTAACTAGGAGTTAACATAATTCACCATCCACTTAAAATATTACTACCAAGATATTGGTGAATCATTTGCTAAAGATACTGAAGGCCCTTCCCAAATTGAGATTTAAGTGGGTCAAATATACTCGGTGGTACCAAAATAGACCAGTTTACTTCCTCCCTCACTCCAACTCTTTTTAAGACTGATCTTATCAAAAGAAAAGTACACATTACTTCTCTTAATTCCCTTGCCTCATCAGATATAGATATTCTTTGGGACAAAAATAAATGTTTTATCAGGAGCGTCAAATTAAAAATCTTTATAGATCTTTTGGAAACAAGATAATTGGAAAGGACTCAGTAACTACTAGGATGCCTTACAACTGAAAGAAGAAAGAAATTCATCCAATGAAGAACAGTATTTACTGACATCTACTGGACTTTTTACTTATAACTTTACTCTATAAGCTATGAAAAATTTAAATACATTAAAGTCTGTGGATTGAACCAGGTGTACGTCATTCAAGTTCTTCAGTTTCTTTGGTAAAAAGGTCTGCCAGATCAGCCAAGGTTAAGACGGAGGCCTCTGGATGCTTTACCGATGAGTTCGTGTGACTGTAGGATTTTCCAAGTGAGTAGAGTCAGAAAGAAATCAAGGAATAAATGATTACATTTATGTTATATTTTGCTCTAGTCCTAGAATAATAAAAGACATAATGATATTAAGAATATTCTTGTAATATAAAAACATATTCCCTCATCAATATTAGTAAGTGAGAGCTGTAAGAACCTCCAAGGACAAAGTCAGTGATAGGATCATTATTACATCTTGTCAAAATTAGCGAAGACTTCTGTATAGCACTTTCAGGCTTTGTTATAAAAATGTCCTTTTCTCTCCACAAGAGAGAAACAAAGAAACAAACCCATGCCAACTGCTGCTAAGGCTCTCACCTTAGAATCTGCCTTCTCACTTCCCAAAGTTACTGTATTTCAAGAGAACTTCAACAGCTCTTCCAACTGCTTTATTTAAGCAGCTTAACTATAATTGCTGAATTCCATTACACATGGAAACAACATCGACAATAAAAAGCCTCATGTCTGATGCAAACAGCTTTCACAGTAGACTCTTTTCCTTCCCATAAACCACCAATGGAAGGAGATTTCTGGTTTTAAATTGTTTCTTCGAGGTGCGCACTGCCTCTCTCTGGACATCCCAAGGCAATCACTCCTCTGTATCTGCCAACCATACCTATACCGTAAGGATGTAGTGAAGCCTTGGTTTAGGTTTTCAAAATGACTTGGAAAAAAATTAAGGAATAACTACTAGAAAGTTTTATAATTCTAAAGTTAAGTTTTTAAAATTAAGGCTCCTCTGGTCTCCTCGCTTCTGTTCTGCCTTTGGAACGCGTATCGAAATCACCAGCTGAGTTTTAAGTCCAGATCTTCCTGTGTGCGTGTGACTGACATGTGTGATGTATAAAGCAACACTTCAAGTTTCCTTTTACAGATATCAGACTTTTAGGGTGGGTATAGATAGATTTCATTAAAAAGTAATCCCATATAGCAAAGAAATGCAGGGCAGTTTAAATATTTTTAAACATTACAATCCTTATTAATAAAAGGAATCAAGTATAGGATGTCTAGAGCATTAACTGGGAAATTTTAGATAGGTAAAATGTCCTACCTTGCTTTTAAAAAGTATCTGGTCATCTAAGTGAAGGAGTCCTAAACACTTGCACAACCTTACATAAATAGGAAACATCCATCGGCTTGTAGATTGTTACCTACCTCTTCTCAGCAGTTTTCAGCATTGCTTGCATTCTTTCTTCTATTGTAGCCTTAATTAAGAATCTGTGTACAATAGTAGGTCTAGAAGGTACATAATAATAATAAGTTTAAAAACATCTTAAAACCAATTAGAACAAATAAGACTTCACGTTATATGCTATATTTGTGAGTCATGCGGTGCCCACTGCGGCAGATGCTAATCAAGGTGCTGGGGGCGGGGTCAGCAGTGAATAAAAAAACCTAGTCTTAATGAATTAGCATTCTAATGAGGGGAGACACACAATAAACACGTAAATTGGATGGTACAGATAATGCCATGAGAAAGCTGACATATGAGTTGAGACATGACTGATGAGAATGAGGCTGCTAAGCCAAGAAGCAGAAAGAGCATCTAAACAGAAACAACAATAACTAAATGCAAGCTCTTGGGAAGAGAACATGCTCAGAAGAAGCCTAAAATGTTCAAAGGGCAGAAAGAAGCCTCGCATGGCAGAAGTGTACTGTAATGGAGGGCCAGAGAGTGGAAATGAGATTGGACAGGAGCAGGGAGCAGATTGTGTAGGGTCTGGAGGGATATGGCAGGAATCTGGATTTTATTGTGGTTATGAGGGGAAAGCATCTGTGGGTTCCATGGATGATTTGATTTATACTTGATTATACTTTAGACATCCCTCTGGCTGCTGCGTGGGGGATGGACTGTTAGGTAGCAAAAGTGAAGGTCAAGAAGCCAGTTAAGGAGTTCTGTAGGAGTCCAGGTAAGAGGGTGGGCTGTGCTCTGCTTGTATCAGTGGAAACAGTAAGTAGCAGAAGGTCTGGAAGATCTTTCACAGGTAGAGTTGGCAAGACGTCAGTGACGGTTTAGATGTGTGGCACGAAGAGAGGAAGTATAGAAAAGTCCTAGATTTATGGTCTGAGAAACTACAGATGAGTCAGATTATAAAATGAGGAGGGCTGGGGGTGGGTGGGAGTGCAGTAGGAATCCACTTTCTTTTACCATGTTAAACCCAAGTTTTCCATCAGCTAGGTGTCCAAGGAGAGGTGGAGTCCAGATGTGTGTGAAGCAACAGAACTGGGTATGTGAGTCTGAGGCAGGAGCTGAAGGGGCATCTCTGGACTGGGGACTTTTGTCTGAGAGTCATCCACATATAAAGGCTGCTTAAAGCTCTGGGACTGGATAAGCTCATCCAGGAGGGTAGATGAGAATAAAACCCTCAGGGACCACTGGCAAGAAGCAGGTCATTAATAACATTATGAACCTCACTTCAGTGGCACAGTGAGGACAAAAACCCAAACGGAAAGGCTGAGAGGGGAGGGTTAAGGAAGTGGAGGTGGAGGTGGAATGTAGGGGAGTGTTTTTAAAGACAGGTGATATTAAGACATATTTATTCATGTGTTACAAGAGGGATGTCCTTGAGAATATGAGAAAGGATGGGACCCATGAGAAGCAGAATGGCTGGCTTTTCAAAAAAAAAAAAAAAAAAAAAGGACACTTCTCCCACTGAAATAGAAGGGAAGGAACATACTGTGCCTTCCTGCCTATTGCTACATATGAAATGCCCATACCCCTACCTACAACCACTAATGTACTCCAGCATTATTCTGGCCCTCTCTCCCCTCTCTTGCTTCACTAGTTCTCCATTTCTAATGAGTCACTCCATTATTTCTCCCATATGAAAGGAAACAACAACAACAAAACCTCTTGATCTCATACTCTTCCTTTTCTCTGCTCTTTGCAGCAAAACTGCTCAAAATACAAGTCCCACCAGAGATGTAGAGGCAGGAGTGGACTGTGCTTAAAAGTAGGGACTGGGGAGGCACAGCAGCTGTGTTTGAAACCCACTACCAGTTTTGCTAGCTATGTGACCTTGGGCAAGTTACCTAACCCCTCTCTGTTAGGTAAGTGTTTATTAGTAAATATATAAAACCCTATTCTCTGATATTCAAATCAGGCCTTCGCCTCCACCACTACCAAAACTAGTTTCGATCTCCATGCTGTTAAATCTAAGGGTCAATTCTCAATCTTTATCTTACTTGACTCCCAGGAACCGTTTTCTTCCCAACTCATTGTTTGATCTTTCTCTGTTACCTTGGCTGGTTCCTTTTCTTCTCCCACAGCCTTTAACTTTGGGGCGCTCTGGAGTCCAGTCCCTGGTCCTCTTCTCTACCTACACCTATTCCCTAGGTAATGTCACTCAGTCCTGTGACTTAAAAATACATTTTATGCTGTTGACTTTCAAATGTATCTCTAGCACAGACTTCTGAACTCGAGATTTGTACATGCAGTTACAGAATAGCTATCTCCATTTGTCTAATAAATACTGGATAAACATTTCAGATTTCTATTTAAAATAAGTTTCTGTTTTCCCTCACCAAACCTGCTCCACTCTAGTCTTCCCCAGCTCAGCCGAAGCTACCTCATCCTTCCAGTCATCTAGGTCAAAGACCACGGCACTGACCTTGACTTGCTCACGACCCATGTCCAACAAGGGTTGGATTGCTTGAACAATTGCTTGAACCAGTACTATAAGTACTGGTTCTACCCTTGAAATATGTCCAGAACCTGACCACTTCTCACCATTTCCACTGCTGCTTCCATGGTCCAGGTCACCTTTAACTCTTACCAGGACTACACAACAGTGTCCTAATGATTCTCCCTGCTTCTAGTCCCCTGGCCCTGAACATAGCACTCAGAATGATCCTCTCCAAACTTAAGCTAGAACTTGTTGCTTCTCTGTTCAAAGTCTTGCGCTGGCTCCCTGTCTTATATACAGTGAAAGCAAGGCCCTCATGGTGACCTCCTAAAACCCACTCTCCTACCGGCTCTTTAACTTCATCTCCTATTCTCTCCTCTGCTTATTCTGCTTCAGCAACTCTGGCTCCTTGCTATTCCTCAAATGTACCAGGTATCCTTTTGACTGGGTCTTTGCACTGAGTGTGCTGTTTGCTTCAATATTATTCCCCATGACATTTGCATGGCTTTCTCATTTCTTTCAAGTCTTTGTTCAGATGTTAACTTCCCCCACAAAATCTTGCATGCTGGGTGCCTCAGTGGGTTAAGCTTCCAACTCTTGATTTTGGCTCAGGTCATGATCTCAGGGTTGTGAGATCAAACCCCAAGCTGGGCTCCATGGAGCCTGCTTAAGATTCTGCCTCTCCCTCTGTCTTCCCCCCTTTCTTTCTCTCTCTCTCTCAAAAAAAATCTTGCATGCCATCCTGCTCAGTCAAATGTACACTTTCTCATTTTTAAAGAGAGATCAAGACCTGAGCTGAGATCAAGAGCCAGATGTTTAATCAACTGACCACTCCGGGGCCCCTAGCCAAATGCACTCTTAATCCTCCTTACCCTGCTCTACTTCTCCAGCTCCTAACAGCATATATTTTACTTATGTTATTGTTTACCATCTCTCTCTACCAACTGTCATAACTAGAATTTAAGTTCCATGAGGGCATCTCAGAAGGTGTTCAATAAGTTTATTGAATGAAATATGTGGGCATTGATGCAGGTAGACTGTTCAAGCTGGTGATGAAAAGACGAGATGCTTCAAATCTGACTTTTTCTGTTTTCCATGTATGAGGAAAGACTGTCATCAATGGGACAGGAAGTTATAGAAGACTTTTAAGATAGTGTCTTCAGAAAGTGGAAAAAAATCTATCTACTAGGGAAGCATAGTAGGATGGTCAGGTAATGCTGAATGGCCTTTTTAGACTGTGGTCTTACATCTGAGCTGAATCCAGTCTATGCTTTGGAAAACACTGATAAGACAAGAAAGCAATGCTTAAAAATATAAGAAAAAAACCCCACAACCAAATAAAATATAACTGCATTTTAAATGACACTCCATAGTACTCAGAACAAGTGTGTGTTTATTAGTTATGTTACTTTGCCGTATTTTACTACAGGTTTGTCTGATGAACATGTCTTAAAGTCCTCATTTGTTCTCCTGGCAACCACTGATAGAGCAATCCCAGTTTTTGGAGTAGGTCATACAAAGATGGCATCTCGTGTCACTCCTCTCCACGTACTCTATACCCCAGCAATTCCAAACTCCTTCTGGTCCCCAGGAAAATCATGGTGTTTATCTCCTCTGTGTTCTTGCACATGCAACTCTCTCTGGCTATGGGCGCACCCTTTCCTAGCCCAGTTTTGAAATATTTATTCCGTCGAGACTCAACATAATGAAGCCTTCCCTGACTCTCTAGGCATAACCAATCACTCTCTTCTTTTATTACCACAGTACTTTTTATATTTTTGTACACTCTACTGCAATATTTCTTGTACTACACAGGGACCTCCTTGGGGGAGCAGATTACGTCTTATTCAATTTGAGTCTTTGGTATCTAGTATAATGAGTGACATATAGTTACCACTTGGATATTTATTTAATGACTACTCAGTATGGATTTTTTTAAAACATTCAAGGCATCTAACATCTAGGAGATAAGACATCTAAGAGGTCTTATGAAGATTACTGTCTATTCTAATATTTGAATAAAAGTAGTAAATATAACACAATATACACTATTGGATTTGGGCTCAGTATTAGGTTGAGCCTTAACTAAAACTAAATACATCTTAGAATAGACCTAAGGGACTGTCTTTTTCTAAGGGGAAGAATTTAAAAAGGAGTCATGAATGAGATATGCCTTCTTTTAAATACAGTCTACTTTAGACAATCAAAAATCAATTCTTCTCAAAGTCATGATGGATGCCTTCAACTCTGCAGCTATCTTAAATATTTTAAGAAAGTGATCAGGATAAACTGAAGGAGAGAAGACAAAAAAAATCTGGGAGAATTCAGTGATTTGTTGTTTGGAGGAGGGAGGGTTGGAAATCTCAAAATGTCTTTTGGTCATATACTTGAAACTTTAGTAAATAAGTGATTACAAATGAATAGGTTATAATGAACATAATTGAAGAGTTTAAATACCTATTTGTATCTTAGAAACTTGAGGCAAATGTAACTGATGCTAATTTTAGTTCTTACTTTGTTTGTCCAATTCGGTGTACCCTCCCAATGGCCTGAAGCTCATGGGCGGGGTTCAATATGGGCTCCACCAAGAGAACATGAGTTGCTTCAATGATAGTTAATCCATTAGAACCTGTGTGCAGGGGCAGCAGCAAAATATTGATTTGAGGATCATGTTTAAATGCTGAAAGGTTCTCCTAAAAAAAAAAGGTACATTTAAATTTTAGTTGGCTCAGTTAAAAGTGAGAGTAGTATATTATAGCTCATATTAAGAAGCCTAATAGAATTCAGGTCATTGTGAAATGTAACAATTAAGACAATTAAATGTAAAATAACCAATTTTAGAAAATGTAATCTTGTTGCCTGACTCCATGAGAAGTGTCACATAAGCTCCCTTGTTTTTTATGATACAGTGGAAGCACAAGATACATGTACATGACCTATGCCAATTAAACATGAGTTTGGAGGAAAAAGAGAGAATGAAAAAGACTGTGTCAGAGGAGGATAGGATCAGAGACATGAATCCACTACATTTTCACTTGGTCTTTGTGTTTTTGTCTTTTAGGGTGTGTGCCCGTTGTTGTGCTGAGTGTAGCATAAGGAATTTGACAATATAGAGTTTTGCCTGGCACAGTGTCTTGAGGACCTAATCCCAGCAGGAGGGACCTGTCCACTCAACAGGTGTATTGTTGGCCATCTTTTTCTTTATTGAAGCAAATTACCTCAATTCAGAAGATCTTAAAAAAAAATATCTTGCTATGGGTATAAATGGATAGAATATAATTACAGTTTCTTTACTTTGCTTTTGAATGTTAATTTTATAATGAATCAATAACTGAAACCCTTATACAAGACAATAAATGCAAGTAAGCTATTAACAGCAGTTCCAATTTGTAACTAAATCCACCGCCCCCCAAAAAGCAAGAAAAATCTTCTTGACATACCTGAAATGTCTTAACACGACTGATCTGAGCAAATTCCATGTTGTTGTCAGTGAGGGCTTTTGAAATAATGTCTAATACATCTTGCCACTAGAACACATAAAATAGTAAGAAAACAAATATTTACACACAGCTTTCACATAAAAAGGAGTTGAAAAGGTACTAATCTAAATAACTTTTACACCTCAGAATTGAGAAAAGATAAAAACAAACCTTCAAATGTGATTCCATCGATATTATTTCATACTACCAAAACGATAGTGTTTTTTTTTTTCTCATTTGTTTTAAATCAAATGCTGGTTAAAGATGGGGTAAAAGACATGAGTGTCTTTGGCAACTGAATTAAGATAAACATAAATAATAGAAAATAAATAATGGAGAGTTTAATGGATATAGTTGCTTACCATTTGTTTATTTATCCCCCCAAATACTTTTATTCATTTATTTTTAAAAGATTTTATTTATTTATTTGAGAGAGAGAGCATGAGAGGGGAGAGGTCAGAGGGAGAAGCATGTAGGACTCAATCCTGGGACTCCAGGATCATAACCTGAGCCGAAGGCAGTTGCTTAACCAACTGAACCATCCAGGTGCCCAGTTGCTTATTTTTTAAAAATAAAAACTAGAATTTTTACTCGGTATTTTATTCAGTGGGTTGTTTTAACTTTTTTTCTCAAACAACCAATTTCACTTGTGAAATAAGACTTTCAAGGTTAAAGATTCTAATTTTTGATATATTACTATTAGAAAGTCCCCATAAAACATATTAAATAGGAAATGTAGCTATAGAAATTGCCTTATAAAACATCACCAAATTTCTCTAAAAATAATTCTATCTTATGGACATAGAAAAAGAAATGAACATGGAAAGTCTAGCGGTAATTCTAAATTTCAACTATATTACGGTGCACATTACACATGAGATCTCAGATATAAACTGATTAGAGACAGAAAGCCAGTCTGAGCTAAGACTCAGGATGAAAACACTGTACCGTTGAGAAGACGAGTGCTTTAGCGCCTGGGTCTCTAAGCTGGATTCTCATCAGAGTTCTGACCACAGCTTCCACTTTTGTAGAATGGCTGCCCTTTGAACACAAACAAGGAAACACATCACTACCAAATAAAATCTAGTTTATAATAGAAAAGAAAAAACAATATAAAACACTTGAATTACCAAAACTACATGTGCATCAAAACAAACTATCAGGTGCATATGTGTTTACCCTTCTTTACTCTGTATTTGTTGGAAATTTTCTTTAGCCTCAAACTGTAGACGCTATAGAACTTACACCCTAGGAAAACTGAATATGAAACACACCAGAAAGTCAAACAGCAATACGACCCTGAAGAGAAGATTTTTAGGTTCAAGTGGTTAGGATTTGTAGTTACAAGATTTTGTTATTTTAGATAAGCAGAATTTATATTAGAAACACTCTTCACTTCAGATTATCAGGGGATTAAGAATACAATGAATCAAAATTCCAATGTAAGCAAATTGTGAAGGATCCAACCCAGGAAGGATCCTTTATTACAAAGGACAGAGACAGAGGTACAAATGATACTTACTTGGACAGCAGCAGATTTCTACAAAGCTAGATAAACACTCAATGAGTGGTTTTTGCATTTTCCATAACCATTTCCATCATAAAAGTATGAAAAGAAAAAAAAAGAAGAAATAACAAAACGAGGAACTGAGCAAATGTTTTTGTAGCCTTCATGGAGAAAGTTTTCCTCCTGGAATGCTCTGGGAGGTGGCATGACATGAAGATAGTAAGGGCATGGGATTCTGAGAAAAATCTAAATTCAAAATTGACCAGCCAGTTCTGCATTTTGCTGGTTATACAGACTAACCTTTCCAAGGCTTAGTTTCCTCATCTGTCAAACAAATGATAATTCTATTTACAAGATTGTTAAGAGAAATACATGTATAGCATTTAACTCAACACTTGGCAGAGTAGATACTCAGTAACCTATTATCTTTCTAAGACACTAAATACGAGCACAGATAATGACACAGATGATCTCACAAGGAAAGCAGATCTAACCAAAAAGAAGTAAAAATATTCCCATAGCAGCGTTACTCTTCTCCTCAAACTGATTCCTCACACCATTTTTACAGAGACACTCAAAGGTAAATACGTAAATAAAACAAGAAAGAAAGGCATATCAACTTGAAGTTAGCAAGACAGAATTATGAAAGAAGTTTTAAAACCCTAATACTAAAATCTTGTCTACATAATTATTTTTCTGGTATGCAGATTGCCAATTACACTTGAAAGGTTAAAAAATATAAAGGATCTGTTCCAGTCTAAAAAATGTCTTAAACAGAGCAAAATTGTCTCAAATGAGAGGAAGCAGGAAGTCAGCATGAAGTATTGTTTAATGAATTTAGACAGAAACATTCATATCCCTTGCAAGGTCTCATTTTCAAAAATATTTTCAAATGAAATATCGTTAACTGTAAAACCTTCCATCTATTAAGCTGCTTCTTATGAAAAGTTCAAAAGAAAACACAATAATAACCTTTTATAAGCAAGATGCCAAACTAGAGTGCTAACTCTGTGAAGGAAAAGACCAGAACATTCGCTTTTGTCAAAGTTTGGACAGTTCAGTGGTAGCTTTCAATGATCCCTTGCAAATGTCACAGCTTGAAACCATTTGGTCCTAGTCCAGTTACGTCTACTATGAAAGAATAATAATAAGGAAGTGTAGAAATCCAAAGCTCTGCTTGGCAGAAAGCTACATGGGGAGTGAGACTACCTTAATACTCTTTTCTTCCACTTGGACATAAGTGGCTACTGAGAGTGAGAACAATGGACAGACTTCTTAGTGGGTGGCCCATGTATGCTGGCAGGTCTTGGTTTGAGCATGTATGCCCTGAATAACTTTAAAAAACAAATCCAATAAATGCAAAATCCTTATGTTAGGCCAATATGTTAAGGTAGTTCCTGCCAAGACAAAAGATTTCCTATTTTAGACTACCTGAAGACATTCAAATTATCATAAGTTGTCATTAAAATGTTGCTTCTCAGTTGCAAGAAGATATGTTAAGTTTATTTTATTTTTTTAAAAGATTTACTTATTTATTAGAGAGAGAGAGAGAGAGAGAGAGAGAGCGCACATGCGTATGTATGCGTCAGGGAAGGGACAGAGGGAGAGGGGAAAGAGAGCCTTAAGCAGACTCTGTATTGCACACGGAGCCCTACACAGGCCTTGATCCCATGACCTGGAGATCATGACCTGAGCCGAAACCAAGAGTTGGATGCTCAACAAATTGTGCCACCCAGGTGTCCCTGTTGAGTTTATCTTAATAACAATTCCTAATTTGTTGCTAAATGGAAAGAAAATGCTATGCACAATGAAGGATTACTGACCTAAGAAGTTAACACAGAAAAGCAGTAAATTATAGAAAAACTGAATAGAAGTTAGATAAGGATCGAGTTTCTGTCTTATTTACTGTATCTATTACAAGCACATTTTGGACAACTTTAAAAAAATTACATAAAAGCAAAACATGCTTATTGGACAACTAAGCTTACAGAAATATACAGAATTAAAGAAGTCTTTTTTTAAAGCCCTACCCTCTCAAGCACCATTAAGAATTGGTATTTATCCTGTTAGACCTTCTTAGGCATTTTAGAAGCTTACATAAAAAATGCATATATATTGCACAAATATTTGTAAACTTGTTTTATAAAGTGGCTTTTTAACTTGTACCTCAGCAATCTATTCATGTAGAACCTTTATTTTACTTGACCTTAACAGATGCACAACATTTAGGGTATAACAATTTATTAAATATTGGTTATTAATATCATTTAGATTCTTGCATTCATTTTGCTATTATGAACAACTATTCATAGTCCACTATTATGAACTGAAGTTCACTATTATGAACTTTAGTGATACTTGTTCTTATAGCTTTGGATGCATGTGAAAATATTTTTGTTGGATAGGTACATCAAAATGGAATTGTTGGTTAAAGACTCAAAAAATGTATTAGATACTTGGATTTTGGTAGATTTTGGTGGATCAAACCGCCATCTAAAAATGCTGGAAACTGGGACACCTGGGTGGCTCAGTCAGTTGGGCTCAGGTCCTGGAGTCCTGGGATCCAGCCCCACGTTAGTTCCCTGCTCTGTGGGGAGTCTGCTTCTCTTTCTCACTCTGTGCCTCCCCTAGCTCCTTCTCCCTCTTTCATTCACTCTCTTTCTCTAATAAATAAAATCTCTAAAAAAAAAATAAAAAAAAAATGCTGGAACTTTAACTACCAATTGTTTAAAAAGTCTGTTTCTTTGCACACTTGTTAAAATTCAATTTTTTGCCAGTGTGATAGGGGAAACGAGGAGCCAAATTTTCATGTAATCTACATTTTCCTGAGAGTGAATTTGAATATCATTAACTGGCCATTTAGAATTCCTCTTCTGTGAACTGTATTCATATCCTCTGCCAATGGAAAAAAAAAACAACAAACCTACGTTTTCATTTCTTACTGATTTGTAGGATCTCTTGTATACTGTACATGTTAAATTTATGTTGTCAATATTTTTCTATGTGGTTCACAGTTGTGTTAAATGCAATAATGCAAGCAAAAGTGCTATCTTAATACATATTAATTACATATTAGTAACTCACAAATGTTTGAGGAATGACAACTGAATTTAAAAATTAAGTATTCTTTGGGGCGCCTGGGTGGCTCAGTGGGTTAAGTCTCTGCCTTCAGCTCAGGTCATGATTTCAGGGTCCTGGGATCAAGCCCCACATGGGGCTGTCTGCTCAGCAGGGAGCCTCCTCCCCCCCCCCGCCCCCCCGCCTGCCTCTTTGCCTACTTGTGCTCTGTCAAATAAATAAGTAAATACCTTTTTTAAAAAATTAAGTATTCTTTCATTTTACTCTATTAGATTTTCCTGTGCTTGACATCTAATTAGTCTTTCATAAGGGAAAGATGAGATTTTTTTTTTTGGAGAAGAGCAGCTTTTTCCTCAATTGTCTTGCCATGGTTCTATCCTTTTTCATTTTTAATCAAGTAGGCTGCACCCCAACGTGGGGCTTGATCTCATAACCCTGAGCCTAAATCAAGTCAGAGGCTTACCTGACAGAGCCACCCAGGTACCCAAACCCGGTGGGTTTTTATCTTTAATCTTTGGAAACCTAGATTCCCATGCCACATTATGCCCTTATTGATGAACTTATTTTCTCTTTCTTGCTTGTGCTTTTTTTTTTTTATTTTTAAAATTTTTATTAACATATAATGTATTATTTGCCCCAGGGTACATGTCTGTGAATCGTCAGGCTTACACATTTCAAAGCACTTAACAGCACATACCCTCCCCAATGTCCACACCCCTTGCCTGTGCTTTTTACTTCCAAATGAAAAAAGCAAGAGTCCCAATACTAAAAAGACTACGGTTGGTCTTACAGCAGAGTCAATGAAAGGGAACATGAGATAGGACAGACTTTCTTCCGCATTTTCCTCATCATTCAAATCTCTCCAATATATCAAGTAAGTTCATATTTGATTATTCGAATCATTCATTTATTCAACAAAAGTGCCAGGAACTATATTAGGCACTGGATATACAAAGATCAAAAGATACACTCTCTTGTTCTCCAAAACATACAGCCTAATGCATGTTACAGAATATAGAAAACAACAAAAAAGATGGTTTATAATGGTAGTTTGGCTTGGATGCAATTTAAATCCATGTTTTATTATAGTATCTTAATGAGTACTATACACATTCTACTGCTTTTTTTAATGTTTCTATCTAAATTGCATAAATGAAGTTTGGCTCAAAACTGTCAGTTTCTGAGAAGACTATATGGTGTTGCCACTGCTATAGAAACTAAGTACTCAGTTTGTTAAAAAAGGTTACGACACAAAGAAGGGGATGGGTTATACAGGCAAGGCTGGGGGAGATCACAGAAGAGGCACAAAAGAGATCAGGATGAGAAATTGTGCACACGAATCTATCCCTATGCAAGGTGTTAACAACATAACAAAGTATGAATATTCTCAAGACAGGTAAACTGATAGCCTCAGTCCAACTTAGCTTATTTTTAACTGTATCAGTAAACATACAAATGCAAAGTTAAGCTGGGATGATATGTATTTGTGAGGAGGGTACATGGGATTAGAAATCCCACAAAACTGCCAGATCACTTCTTGATACATTATGTTGATAAAGTTGTATTTAATTATAAGCACTTTTGTCCTCTTCTGAAATTCTTTTTTTTTTTTTTAAGATTTTATTTATTTGAGAGAGAGAGAAATTGAGCGAGCACTAGAGTGGGGAGGGTGTGGGACTCGAGCCTGGGACTCAGGATAATGACATGAGCCAAAGGCCGTCGCTTAAACAACTGAACCACCCAGATGCCCTGAAATTCTTGTCCCTTTCCCCATTTCCATCCTTTCTTGAGAGTCTCTCTGGTTTTTCCAGAAATATATCCACCAACCACCAACCCTGACTTTTTGATCAATGCCTGCATTTTCTTCATGTTTCTGAAACATCAATGACGAAGGCCCAGCTTTGGAGTAAAGACACATCTGTCCTCTGCCTTCCACTGACCATATATTCACAGTTGTTCTCCTTAAGGCACTACTTCTAAGGTCAACTGGAGAACCAGGATGGGAGATGTACGGAGTACCATCAGTCAGATCAAGTTAGTACCTCTCCTGTTGTTCCACTCATGACGTAAGCAGCTAAGAGTACTGTAATAGTTAATGAAGAAAAAGGATGGAATTTTCCTTCTTTATAGCAAAAGAATCATAAAATATTCTTTACGAAAATCTTTGTTCCCTTGCTTGTAATTTAATCAACAAAAACCAAACAAGGTCTCCAAGCTACATATACAGATGGTCTTTTTACTTTTTGGGAAATGGACCACAAAGTTAAAAGCTCTAGACTTCTGGGTAGAAGTCAAGGCAATGAAAAGAACAGCAGATATGCATGAGCACCAAAGGCCAACAAAGAATATTTCTTATGAAATCTGGCCTAGAGGCTGTCTAGTTGCATGACTAAAGATCAGCCTCTTAACTACTCTAAGTAAGTGCAGCTAGCTTTTTTTGATCACAGAGTTAAACTTGACTGGAGTAGCTCTACAGTCTCAGGTTCATGTTATAAAATTCTGAGAACCTAAAGTTTGAAGTTAAAATTTGTTAAATGTGTTAAAAAGATGGAAAACTCATTTTTGTTTCTTTGTCATATATCCAGTAGATAGAATTCTAATATTAAAGCTATCAAGTAGGATTCATTTAGACTTTGATCAACACTTCCCCCCTCCAGAATGGGACTATCTATTTCATCAGGTCATGTCATTCGTAGAGTGAAGTACTGCTTTTCGTTACCTAAAGTCTTATTATTGGGGAAAGAGGAGGGAATAGGTAAAACCTTTGAATGTGGTACAGAAGATATGCAGTGGTTGGCTTCACTCTATTCCCTTCATGCCTATTTCCTATTGCTGAGAATCCTTGTTTAGGGAAGGCAGGAAAGGAAGGAGAAGAGATATGAGATCTCCCTACTGTAGCAGCAAAGTGGTATTTGCACTTGATTTATAGAAATAAAACTAGTGCTCTATGGCTGGAAAGTTACTGTTGCTTTGTATTATAGCCCTTTGTCACCAGTCTGTCCTTCTTTCCCTGAGCCCCCTCTATTTTCTCTATTTAATCTGTCTACGTTCCTCTCTCACTTTTCCTCTGCAATATCTATGGTTTCTCATGGTTATGCTTTGCTCCACTGGCAGAATTGAGGGCTAAAATGGCTGCCGGGTCTTGAAGAACACCAGAAAAAAGTCAAACAGTGCAGATGATGAATGCACTCAGTCTTATTTTTCACCGAACATTAGAGAGAGTATTGTTTAGCGACTACTTTATGTCAACACACAGGCCATATCTTTAGAGACCTTATACATATATATTCCATATATGTTAAATACATACAATACACATTAGTACGTGAAACATTTCAAATCATGGCTTACATTAGAAGGGGCTGTCTGTCACTTGTTCACTATTTTACTGATTCCCTGTAGATATGGAAGACATACCGATAACGAGGTAATAAAATGTGAAAGCTATAAACATAAATATAAAAATGATACTATAACAAAGTGATACTATATGATACCATAACAAAACTTACAATGTGAAAGAGAGAAGAAAGACTGAAAGAGGAATAGATGCACTAATTTTCTCATATTTTGAAATGAGGGGACAGCAGATCCTGTCTGTCTACAGCTAATGTTTTAAGAAACAAAACCGATTTGTATTATTGAAAGTCATATAGGTGATGTTTAGAACTAAAAACAGAAACTAATCATAGCGGCAAAGCAAATAAGGAAGAATGAAGGACAGCATTACTTTTCATGGTATGTATTCCATTTTATTCTGAATTTATTTTTCTTTCTTTTGTGTAAATTATTGCTACTAAAAAATAAATGTACTTTTTGTCTACCCTTATTTCTTACAGATGGACAAGAGATCCAGGGGGATGGGAGGGAGGCCTGTAATGTAACGTGTCACTTCGAGCATACCAGCCCTCTGAATCTGTCAGGACTCGAACGCTGGGCACCACTGGGCCCGCGGGGCCTCCTCCTGCCCAGGGTCACACGGATGCCTGACTTGTACCACCTGCCACAGACGAGGAATTTCGGCTTTGTGAGAGGTAAGGCAATCACATCTGGAACATAGCACAGGTTTTAATAATCTTCCAGTTATTAGATGGATGGATTTTTGCAGTCTACAAAGGAGTTGAGATTAGAGATTTTTGGAAAGATTTCATCTAACTGAAAAACATCACTTTAAAGAAGACAAATTCACACAACTTAGTTCTCCCCACCCCCCCAAAAAAGAGAACTATGTCCTCTAACCAGTAACGTGACCAACTAGGATTATAACATGGTGACAGATAACAGATTTTTTTCTCTAGGATTTTGTGGTGGGCTTGTAACTTGCAAATAACTTGAATGCTCAGTATAAGGTCATTTCTGTCTTGGTGTTACCTGACTTTTGTTACTTTTATTCTAGACTTTTCATTTTGAAAGACGGCTAACTCTTTGAATGCCCCTGTGCTATCCATAGTAGTTTCTGCTGAGTAAGATCAGTTAACATTGTTTTATTTCTATCTGCACCTGTCCCCATGCTAAAAATCCATGTCGGTAGTGACAGATACAATTTAGTGTCGTTACACACTTGTATGATTGTTTTCATGAAGTAGGAACACTTCTCAAGCATATTCGTGGAGCAAGTGCTGGATTCTTTAAGAATTCACATGTTACTTGAAAGAAGTTTAGTGGAAATGCCACCTGTACAAGTGGGAAATCTTACAAGTACACTAGGCCATGAAAATATCATTCTGTCCCTTCAAACACTTTGCATAATGATCTCAAAGAGATAGGTTAGCAACTAAAAAAGTTAAAAATTTTATTTGTACCCAAAGGCTTTTAGGGATATTATATGTAAATACTAATCAACTGCTTATCTGTTCATCCATCTGTCTGTCCATTCATTCAACCATCTACACTTACTGAAGACCTGTTATGTACCAGGCATTTTTCTAGATGCTAGGGATATAGCAGTGAATAAACCAAAGTCCCCACTTCATGAACAGTGTCCTCCCCACATTTTAATGGAGTTTACATCCAGCAAAGTATAAGTTTTTCAGAATAGTAACTTCATAAAGTTAAAGTCTCTATTGTGTGTTTGATTTTTGTAAGCTATTGCTAACTTCAGTACCAGATTCCCTAACAGTTCAGAATTACAAGTGCTAACTTGGCCAATGAATAGAAACTGTTTTTTTTGGTGTGATTATAATTATACTTACTCATGACATTTTCTAACAAAAACATACAATTACATTCTAAAATTACCAGTTAATGTTCATATACGAATATTTTATATAAATATATTGAGATATACTTAAATATATTAAAAAAAATAAAGCTTATGGCTTCTATTCACCAAATTATTTTAGGCTCAGTCACAATTTTGGAATCAGTTTTTTTCCATCCAGATGTTTCATTATATTTAGAAAGTACTTCACAAGTCATTCTTGAGTAACTGAACAAAAACTCAAGAAAAGAAACAACAGAATTCTACATATACAATCTGACACATGGTGCTCCTAAAATTCTCGGGGAGTTGGGAGTGCAGAAATATAGTTTTGTTTTTTTTCCCCCTCTACAAAGAGGCTGTGTAAGACATCTCTATTATCAATAAACTTACTTATTAAAAATTCAGATTCCTGGAGCAAATCCCAGATGTAATGAGTTAAAATTTAAATGGGAATGGGGCCTGATAAAAATATTTTAGGAAGCAGGCCAGTTATTAGACACTCAAAAGTTTGAGAAGATGAAGCAGTTGTGTCTAAGTGTAGGATGGGTGGGAAGGTTATTGTTTTGCTGTGGTTATACCCATGTAGCATATTTGCTCCAGGATAGAAACTTCTTATGACATGAGAACCATGTCCATTATAGGGTCAGGGTTTCCACTGATAAAAATGCTTGTATGAAACCTATCCAAACTTAGAACACAAGGAACATGCCACGTGAGGTGTGTGTTCTGCCAGGAAGCCTACTTCACCATCCCAAATGCCTGGCAGTTGTCAGAACTTGCAAGGGGAATTTTGTTTACTTCGTGAAATGCCCAGTAGGTTCCAAGGGTCATTTAGGAATACTGTCACACAGGCATTAGGGTAGATACAGTCTTTAACTTACATGTGTCTGCTGAAGGGAACACTGTGATCTCAATATTCAGTTGATGTCTATGGTCCATCAATAGGATTCTTTATATTGTGAAACACCAGTAGAAAAAAATGTCTTATATTATTTATTACTATCTTTATGTTTTCCAAATATCTTTTATCCAAGACCAGCTATGTGATTACGTATGACACAGTGTCTGCTCTGAGAGTCTTGACATACCACTTAGAGCGAAATAAACATTTCAGATAATACAACTTCAATGAAATAAAAAAATTACTTCTCAGTATTATTTAATAAAGGCCAGAGATTTGATAATCAACATAAAAGAAAAAGTTCAGCAATAGTTTGAATAATATTTATAAAATTTCAAAATAGTGCCTTACTCATATAGAATCTTTATTTTATATACGATTACTCCCCTCCAGTTCCCAATAGATGACATGACTGTTCAGCAGGGTAGTTATAGAAGCAGCGAGGTATGAGAGAACAATAGGCATATGCTTCAAAGAGGAGGTGGCAGACAGTGGGGCAGAAATGTGACAGAAGTTAAAAAAGGGGACAGGCAGCAGAAGGCAGAAGTGGCAGGCACAAATGGTGACAGTAAAGGCAGTGAGAGAAGCAAAAGTAAATGTGGCAAGAAGTAATGTGAGAATATAAAAGACATAAAACTTACAAGCATAATAGGTATAATAATCAGTCATGTTTAATAAAAAGGAAATATAAGTATATGCATCTTTGATGAAAAAGAAAAATTAACTTCAGTTATTTATAACTTTTTATAAGATGCTTCAATTAATTGATATGTTTATTGGTACGTAGGAAAGACAGGAAGAAGTCAGAGAATAATAAACAGTATTTGTACACTGATATTCCTGTCCCAACAGGACGGCGAATGTAACCGTCCCGACCTCTCTCCTCTGTGTCTAGGAAAGGTGCCATAAAGCGAACAGGTGTTCGGGTTTGATGGGCTCCATGACTCAGTCTCTCAGGGGCTGTGTGTTTACTGGTAGCTAGAGCAATCACTTCCTAAACCTCATGGTGTGAAGCCTGACGCAGCAGTTCTGACACTCGTTCCTTACAGTGTGAGGAATGCTTTTATCGAAGGGTCAGTAGCCCTTCTTAGCCACGAGTGCCATCTCTGGCCCTTGGGATGCCTGCGGCCAAACGAAGAGACAGCAGAAGAGAAAGAAGGGCTAAAAAAGACTTTTTAAGGGCAGAAGGAGAGGGAAAGTGTGAGATTGGGAAGAAAGGGAGAGGGAAGCTGGGAGGAAAGCAGTTCTGTGGGTGGGGAGGAGGATCAAGCCTGACCATCCAATGCCTCATCAGGGCTGGTCAGCAGATTGCACCACGGACCACCTTCCTTCTCACTCAGCAACTCTTTGGCATTTGGTTTAAAAATACACATTCATCCAGGGGATTCCCAGAGAGGGAGTAGGACTACACGACCCCCTGAATCATGATCTTCTCATCACTTAACTTGCCAGTTGTGTTATTCCCAGAGTGCTCTGCAGTTCCCTCCCTTGCCCCCACCCTGTCACTTTTCTGTCCACCCCCAAATCTGGTAGTTCCCCAGGAACTAGTGCTTTATGGTCAACAAACTCTTTCCCACTTTTAACCTTTTGTGGAAATGCTGTGCTCTACTTCCTTGCTGTAATTAGAACCTGGCTGTCCTTTGAGCACAGTGCTTTTTTTGCACTGTGACTACTGGTGTCCTCTGGTCCCTGATGCAGGTTTCAGATCATTATTTCTCATTTTTGTAAAAATTTCCATTCTTTTGGGCCTCATGAAACCCAGTTATCCCCTAATTCTACTCTTTGTTCTCATCATTTACTGAACACTACCTTTCATTCATGGAAGAATTTGGGTGCCTAACTCTATACCTCAATTCTATCTTGATCTCAATCTTGAACCTCTCCAACGTTCAAGTCTTACCACTTCATCTTCTACCACTTTGTCTCCTCCACCTCACTTGGGTCACCTGCTTCTGCAGTCACATCTGGAGTACTGAATACCTGTCCTTTCTAAGAAAGCCCATCCTCTGACAAGGACATCTACCCTTATAGCTTATTTGCTCAGTGGCCCAACCTTTCCCTGTTATTTGAATGGGATCTGTACTTTCTCTCTATATGTCAACACGCTTGTCTTTTCAAGAAACTTATTACACTGCAGATTATCCCTTTTCTTTCCTTTATCTTCAAACTATCCTTCTTTGTCAGAGAGTAAACATACTCAAGAATCTTTATCACAAAAAACCCCTAAAACAAATAAAAACCCCCAAAACCAAAAACCAAAAACCCCCATAAACCCTCCTTGTGCACTTTGTATCTCTTGCTGGTTATAATTCTCTTCTCTACTTCACAGCTAAATTTATAAAATGGTTGGGCATTTTCTCTACTTACTCACTTCTTGTTCACTCTTCATTCCCTCCCAATCTGCCTTTTGCCTCTAAATTTCCATGGAAAAGCTCTTCTGAAGTTCATCAATGACCTCCATCAGCCAGACTGGTCCACAGGGTCACTGAGCCACCTCGGCATCCCCAGATATGGCTGGTAACTGCCTCTTTATGGAAGCAGTTCTCCTGCGGCCTCTCCTTGACTGCCGATGCCTCCAGCAGCTCCTTCCTGGTCATCTTTTCCACTTCTCCCCCTTTACTCAAACTTTAAAGAGCTCTGGAGTCCTAGGGGACCTGGTCTGAAGCTAACTTCTGTGTTTCACCCCAGGTAATCTCATTTACTCTCATGGCTTCACACATCATTAGGCCAGTGACTCTGAATTTTCTATCTCTTGCTCCACAGAGCAATACTTTGCTACATGGATGTCCTAGGCATCCAGTATGTTTAAATGTACTCCTCCTCCAAATACCTTCTATCAGTAACTACTATTATCCACCTGCTTTTTCACATCAGAAACCAAGGGGTCCCCCATGAAATTGCAATCAATCTCGTACTAATCAGCATTCTCTTACTAACCAACCTTCAAAGACCTCATGACTATAACTGCTTCTTTCTACTTCCACTACCACTGACCATCACTACTGCTGTGGCCTCCTACTCTGCTCTCTCCAAAGTTTTTTTTTTTTTTTTCTATTCCTGCTAATCTAATTTCTACACTGCACAAAAGAGATTTTTTAAAGATTCAAATCCGATCATGCCACTTCTCTGCATATAACACATAATGCCTTTCAGTTTATAGGAAAAGAAAATTCTCAAATCTTCAGACGGCCCTTCAGCATCTAGTCCCTCTTTGGTTTCCAGACTCATTTTATTCACTTGTCCTTTGTGCCTTCTACACTGCAGCCACTAAGTTCTTCCTTGTCTCAGACATTTCTATGTATTGTTTTTTGTTTGTTTCTGTCTGGCAGCCTCCTCCCACAAGATCACGTCTCTCTTCCCCCAGCCTGGTGAATTCATTCATCCTTTAGGCATCTACTTAACTGTCATTCCTTCAGAGGAGCCAGGTTTGATTTTCTTTTGGAGGGCTTACCACAATTATAATAAATTAATTATTTGCGTAATGTCTGTTGCTGCCTGCCCCCACTCAAATTCTGTCCTCCCATTGCCAAACTGTAAAATTGACGAGGACAGCAATCATGTCTATTTAATTCAGGAGTGTCTGTTGCATCTGAGAGGCCCAACACACTGCCTGGCACACACTATATGTCTAATAAACAGGTATGGAACGAATGAATGTTCATTCCAACTTTGGAATTCTGTTTATCTCAACAACTAGAGAGCAATGTTAATGAGATTTTCAGGTTTTACTCAAATAATAGTAGGGATAAACAGCAATTAGTCAATCACTTTGTCAGGAGGGGGAGCCCTAACTCCTGATAGTTTCAACTTCTGGTTAATTTTCCTCAAAAAATACAACCCTTAAAAATCAGGATTTTTAACTCTCAATTACTCCTTCAGACCTATATTCTCTACTACAATCATATATTGATTTGTCCTTTGTCTAAGTCTGATTAGGATGAGAAAAAAAAAAGCATGTTTAAGGAAGGTGAAGAACAAAAGTCTAATAAAGGTTTTTCATTAAATAAATGCCCCTTAGAGAGAAAGTCCAATTACAGATCCTGTTTGGATTTCAAATTCTACTCACTTTCTTGGAATTCAGAATGAAGCATGGGAAAAAATTAAGAAAATAAAGCCAACTTTTGGCTCTACCATGAAATACCAATCCGTGTCATCTGAAAGTACACTACCTCCTTCTGTGACAGTCTCCACTAACTTCATAAGCACTGTTTTTTCCTCCAATTAGGTCGGGCCCATCCCTTTGCCCTGCTATCTAGGGCAAATGAGAGAATGAGGAAGAAGCTTTCTCTAAGTAAAGCTCTAATTTAACCAGAGCTCTATTGGTAGTAGACAGAAATACTATAAAAGATGATGAAGAACTGAAATTCTAAGATGGCCAGCTGTGTTTGAAAAAGGCTTTTTGCCTTCCTCCCACACAGAAAGCGTAGATGGTAAAGTTGAGGCCTTCAGGCAGTGTTCCTACAGAGACAGTGGTTTTCTACATATTCACTGTGCTGGCCTTGTTCTGAATTTGATGGTCTCACTGTCAGACAACGACTCCTATTACATTGCTCTATGCTTCCACATGTTCTTAACCTACTTTACCTTCACAGGGATGTCTTCTTCCTGGCTGGCTTTCTCTGAGGTGAAGACATACGAGATTTCTTTGTGAGATGTGGTCTGGCGGCAGATGGCACACTTAATGGAGCTTCTATGAGACCCCACGCTGTACTGCTCAATAATAATTGAAATGCACTCATTACAGAAACAGTGTCCACAGGTCAGAACTGCCCACTGAGAAAGAAAACACAGAACATACCTCAGTGAGGCGCTATCAAAGATGCCTTCTAATCTATAAATACGTTAAAAAAAGAATAAGGGAGTCATAATTTCACTTCGTCAATGTTTTATGACGTTAACACTCTTTAAATCATAAAAGCTAAGCTGTACTTTAAAATTAACTATTTTTTAGTTCAACCAGGGTACGCTTTCAGTCTTTAGTTCTACTCACTCTGATTGTGAGCTTAACAGTTAGCCACCATTATTTTGGAAGAAGTTGGGTGTTCTCATTTCGGTATTTCAGAAAAATGCCAATTACTCCTTTAGCATTGCAACAGCAAATAGAAGGACTGAGAACATTAATTTGGAGATAATATCATTCTCAGTATACTCTGTATACCTCATTAAATGGATTTACATCTTCACATGTTACAATATTTATTATACAGAAAATAAGATGGGCCAGTATCTCAGATTTAAAAACAGTTCTAGATATATTTTAAAAACCCCAAATAAATAAAAAGACATTTTTGAAAACGCCTTAGTCCTATTTCAAGAAAAGTACAATAGTTCTCTCTGATGTCTGGAGTATACTACAGAGGCTCCCTGACATTGGCAGTGAGTACTGGTTTTAGGGGAGGTGTCAGTTCTAATAGCTACAGCATCTTATGCAAATTATTTAACTTTTTCACCTGGTAAACAACAACAACAACAACAAAAACCGAGTGGTGTTAGGAATGACTAGGTTCTAAACACTAAGCTGTGTTCTTCTAGAATTCAGACATGCACAGACGTGCATGGAAAGAAGGTGCATGGCTGGGCCCACCTGGGGTGCTTTGCAGGATCGACTAAGAAGTCCCTTATAAAGGAACTGACACTAAGGGAGGAGAAAAATGAGGTATATAAACTTGGTTTGAAAATAATTTTTGAGAAGGGCAAGGGGCTGTTTGGGGTTTTACTGTCTGAAGCTGTTCATGCTGTTGTCTAGCTGCACATTTGCTCTTTTGTCTCAGTCCTCGAGAGTTGAGGCTGCAGTAAAATTAAAGAGCTGTTTCACTAGCAGATTTCTTTTTTTAAAGATTTATCTATTTTGGGGGGGAGGGGCTGAGAGGGAGTGACAGAGTCCTTTTTTTTTTTTAAAAGATTTTGTTTATTTATTTGACAGAGAGAGAGAGATCACAAGTAGGCAGAGAGGCAGGCAGAAAGAGAGGGGGAAGCAGGCTCCCCGCTGAGCAGAGAGCCCGATGCGGGGCTCGATCCCAGGACCCTGGGATCATGACCTGAGCTGAAGGCAGAGGCTTTAACCCACTGGGCCACCCAGGTGCCCCGGGAGTGAGAGAGTCCTAAGCAGACTCCATGCTAAGCTGGATCCCATGACCCGGAGATCATAACCCGAGCTGAAACCAAGAGTCAGTTGCTTAACTGACTGAGCCACCCAAGCGCCCCTCACTAGCATTTTTGTAAACTCAGCAGCATTCTTCTGTACCTGTGTACCTTTAGTGCCAGTAGGGATGAAGGGTACTTCCTCTACTTGAGAGAACTTCTGTGGCTCATGAGAGCTCACCATGGACAAGCTGAAAAGATAAGTCCATCTATACCTACAATTCAGGAAAAATCAGAAACTTGGCACCAGAGCCTCGGGAGTGACTGGAAGTTGACTGAAGCAGCCAAACGGAAGACAAGACAAGTGGTAATGCGTTCAGGGGTGTTACGAGTTCTCTCTGATTCATCCTCGAAATCAGGAGGGAAGAGGAGAACGGGAAGATAAAAGGGATCTAGAGCTCCTACAGATTGTGGTGAGGAACAGAATTAAAAAAGCAAAGTTTTGTTACTTTTATTGTAATTGTTCTCTTAAGTGAAGGAAATATGAGTTACATTAAAATTAAATGAAATAATGTATATGAAAGAATCTAAAAAACTAGAAATGTTTAAGACATAAATTAACAAAATTTCTGATTCATTCAATTGCACGAATCTCATTGAAACTAAAAGAAAGACTACTTACCTCATGATCCTTTCCATTTTTATCACGACTTTTATCATATTTTTACCAGTGATTTTTCTCAGAAATCACCAGCATCTGTACATTACTATTCTGCTTGGTTTCCAAAGTAGTATTGATGAATTTAAGATTTATTATCAATAAAATGTCCTTTAAAATCCCACTTTCTCCATAAATTGTGGAAACTAAAAGGTACTTTCTTTTTGATTATTGCTGGTGAGAATGTGGAGCTCATATATTTAACTTTTTACTCTTGGTTCCATAGAAAAAAAACAGCCCAAAACACTTTTAGTCACTTCAAATTTTGAGAAGCAATTAATATTCTGATATTATATATATTGTTTATCATACAAAGTATAAATTTGTAGTTTTAAAAATAACAGTTAATAGGATAAAGAATCTCTTTGAGGAGAACTAATATGGTGCCATTAATTTTACAGAAATTTGTACACCAATATTTGAAAGAAAGATTTATTCTTATTAAAATGGCCTTGTAAAAACCACATCTAAATTCCCCTAGGTTAGATACTACTTCATTTTAAAGTCTGGTTATTAAATATTAATAATCCCAAGTAAGAGCTATGTTACTATACCTTTGTAATACCTTCTTAAGTAAATCTATGTATGCTCTATTATATTCTGTACAATTACCAAAACTGACAAAGTCAAATTACTTAGACTTGATCTTGTGACTGGAAACAATATGTAAAACTATGAATCTTTAATGAAAAATGTGGGGTTATTCTAGAAATACCTTTTCACCTGTTTTAAGGAGGAACACTACTCAAACATATATGGCACTAAGCTTCTCACCTAACTTTTGGCCCTATTTTTAAGGTGGAGGTCATTTTTGCCTTGGTTATAAAATTGTCATGAGAGAAAAAGAGAGCTATTATAGGTAAATGCCTTCGAAAGGTAAAGTGTTTTATAAATGCATATGCTATTTATTATTATTTCACCTGTTTTCCCAGCTGCCGAGCACAGATTGGACAAGGTTCTGGATTAATGCCTCCTGATGTTTTATCTTGAGACTGTTCAAAAAAATAATTAAAAAAGAGATTAATTGCATTTTAAAACCTGATATGCATTTTACAACTCATTTATAAAAGTAAATGCTGGCAACTGCTATTTAAATAAATTTGATAATTAAGATGACTTAATAATAAATTTACTTAATACTAATATTCCCAGGATTTACAAATAACATTCAAGGAACAAATAAAAAAATGGAAATAACTTTCCTTAGAGTTTATTAAAGTTACTAAACTACTAATATTTGTGACTACTATAGAAGGCAAAGTGAAAAACAAGTTGTGATGTAACAGGTAAATTCTCAAAATTTTACTTTCAAGCTAGCTTTCATAATAAAGGAACACGTATTATTTTAAAAAATATAATTTGGAATTCTGAAATAAAGGCTCCTTAAAAACTATACAGACAATATTTATTCTGTACATTCACAGGGCAGGCGATCAAAGACTTGGGAAGAGGCAGCATTTATTTACATATCTCCTTATTAATACTGGTTTCTTCTCCATATTCTTTTGTAATCTCATTAAGGCAAAGCAATTAACTAGAAAGTGGAAGTATCTTTGATTTGAGACCCATTTTGCCTGGAAATTATATTTAAGTATAACAGTTCTTTTCAAAATCTCTTTAAAACTATTTTGAAAAATTTTGAGCTTCAAAAAAGTCACCAAACGGACAGGTTCTAATACTGAGGAAAATCTGATGGAAAGCAAATTAGACTCATAGATCACTAAAGTTCCAACAAAACTTTACTGTAATTACAAAACAGGTAATGAGTTGGATTTGTCCCATGCATAGTTCTTTCAGATCCCTGATTTAAAGTCATACATTTCCTCTAAGCACATCTTAGCTGCTCACTGTCACATGATTTTTTTGTTCAGTTCAGAAAATTTTCCGATTTCTGTTGTGATTTCTTAAACTCAGGAGTTATTTAGGAGTGTGTTGTTAATTTCTAAACATTTGGGGATTCACCTAGTTATCTTTCCAGATTGATTTCTAGCTTAATTCCTTTCATCAGGAAACATAACTTGTACAATTTTAATCTTTGACAAATTTTGAGTTGCTAATTGAATCAGCACAAGGTCTATTTGGGTAAATGCTCCATGTACCCTGAGAAGAGTGTATTTTGTAGCTGCTGTGTCAATTCAGTCATGGCTGGTCAGTGTTCAAATGTCAGATACCCTTACGGATTTTTTCTGTCCATCTGTCTGACACAGAAGAATCCTGTAATAGTTTGCCTCTATTTACCTTTTTCTTGCGTTACTGTTATGTATTTCAGTTCTGGGTATGTTGTGCATCCTATACAAACATTAGCACTGCTGCTTTGCACAGGCAGTGTTCTTTTTTATTTACCTACATACTTAAGTCTTCTCTTGTCCTGCATTCCTTCCTCCCTGTAGTTCTATCCTTCAACCTGGGATAATTTCCCTTTGGTCCAAAGAACCTCCTTTAATATTTGTTATAGTGTGAGTCTACTGGGAAGGAATTCTTTAAGTTCCACAAACCTAAAAACATCTTAATTTCACTTTTAAATACAGCATTTAAAGATGTTGATCCACTGTTACCTGGTTACACAGCATAAAGCTACTGAAACCTGGTAACAGTGGAATGCCATCTTTAAAATGTTAAAGCAAACAGCTTCTCCGTGTAGTCAATAAAGAGCTTTTTGTCCCAATTCTAGTTGCTTAAAATTTTTTTTCATAATTTTTGGTTTCTTGTAGTTCATGATATTCATAGGTGTTTTAGAAAAATTTTATTTTTATTCTGTTTGGGGTTCTCTGAGCTTCTTGAATCTATAAAACATTATCTTTCATCAGTTTTGGAAAACTCTCAGCCCTTAGCTCTTCAAGTTGCACTGGTACCATATACCTTCAATTACATGTATGCCAATCATATGGCTGTGTCCCACATCTCTTTCACTTTATCCTGTTCTTTATTTTTATTTCTATGCTTCTTTAAACTGGGTATTTATTTGTTGAACCATCTTTGAATTCACTACTTCTATCATTTTCTGTGTCTAGTTACCATCTAACCAGTTTTTCATTTCAGATACTGGATTTCGCCTATCCACAATGTCCACGTGATTCTACAGTATATATTCCAATTCATTTATCTATGTTGTCCAGGCTTTCCTCTCTTTAATGTATGAATCATAATTGTTTTAAAGTCCTTTCCTGCTATGTCCACAACCTGGATTATTTGTAGATCTGCTTCGATTGTTCATTTTTTCCCTTTTAATTACTGGTCACATTTTTCTGCTTTGCACATTTCTTAAAATTTCTTATTGTACGCTACACTTCTTAGTATGTTTATATGACAAACCACAGAGAGAAAATTAGATGTTATTTTTTTTCATAGAGGATTACTCCTACCCTGGTAGGCAGTTAGGTTGAGAGATGAGTGGCTCATTACTTCAATCTAGGAAAAAACTGAGCTGGTATTGGGGATGGGTTTTAAGTTAAGTTCAAAATCAAGCCACCATGGTTTCAAATGTCTCAAGGGTAAGACCTGTTATGTGTTTGTTGTTGGACCCTTGCTCCCTTGGGGAGAACTGTCTCCTAAGCGCTGCTGAAACCAAGATTTCACTCTATATTTCTAGTTTAGGCCCAGCTGTCATGCAACCCTATCACTTAGCAAATGAGTAAAGTTTGTCATGCATCTGAAGCTCCTCGAAGTTCCAAAATGTTAATACTAACTCACCTGGCCATCAAAAGTTCTACTGATCTCTCTTTCTCCTATTTGAGTCCCTCTGCAATACTGATCTTAATCTCTGCCTGTATCCAGATACCACAAATGTTTTCAGGCAAGACAATGGTCAGCAATCTCAGCTCACCTAGAAAGAGCTCTTCCTTCCCTGGAATGTCATTTCACCTCAACCTTTTTGCTTCCACAAGTCTCCACTGTCTTTAAAAATAAGATGTTAATAAGGTAATGGCAAGACAGTACTGCTATTCCCATATAGAGGTAGCAATCCCCAAATAGACTATGAAAGATCTCATGTGGTTGCTTAGTATTCAGAAAATTTCTTCCGAAGAACTTATTTTTTAACTGAGATATCATTGACACATAACTTATTAGTTTCAGGTACAACATAGTGATTCAATATATGTTTATTGGAGACCTTCCTATGCTTTGAAATCTTACTGGAAATTGACCAGTTTTTTGTTACTTGACTCTGAAATTGCTGATCAACAATATAACATGTTCCTCTTTCAATTTCTTCAGAACTCTTGGATGCATGCCATTCTATTATTTATTTATTTATTTTTAAAGATTTTATTTATTTGACAGAGAGAAACACAGCGAGAGAGGGAACACAAGCAGGGGGGATGGTAGCGGGAGAAGCAGGCTTCCTGCTGAGCAGGGAGCCCGATGCGGGGCTTGATCCCAGGATGCTGGGATCATGACCTGAGCCGAGGGCAGACGCTTAATAACGACTGAGCCACCCAGGCGCCCCGCCATTCTATTATTTTAAGTGATTAAGTTTCTTGAGGCCAAGGACCAAGTCTGTCTATCTCAAACTCCTACTATAATGCATATACATCTCAGGTGCTAAATATCTGCTGACTGCCAGAAACTGTAAAAATTTGTTTTGCTTATTATTATTTAACTAAACATAGTCCAAAAAAATAAACATAGTCATATAAAACTGGGATTAAACTCCATTGATAATTTTATTTTTTAAATTTTATTTTGTTATTTTTTTCTCTTAATTTCTAACATGAGCATTCTCTTATCACATTTATTTCCTGAAAACACCATTTACAACAGTCATATCATAATCTTATTGTAACAAAAACCCCCTTTAGGGGTGCCTGGTTGGCTCAATGGGTTAAAGCCACTGCCTTCGGCTCAGGTCATGATATCAGGGTCCTGGGATCAAGCCCCGCATCAGGCTCTCTGCTCAGCGGGGAGCCTGGTTCCCCCTCTCTCTCTGCCTGCCTCTTTGCCTACTTGTGATCTCTCTCTCTCTGTCAACTAAATAAAATCTTTTTTTTTTTTTTTTTTT
>CM053608.1:15761132-15805816 GCA_028646535.1 Procyon lotor
TTTTTTTTTTTTTTTTTTTAAGATTTTATTTAGTTGACAGAGAGAAACACAGGGAGAGAGAGGGAACACAAGCAGAGGGAATGGTAGTGGGAGAAGCAGGCTTCCCGTCGAGCAGAGAGCCCAATGTGGGGCTCGATCCCAGGACCCTGGGATCATGACCTGGGCCGAAGGCAGATGCTTAACGATTGAGCCACCCAGGTGCCCCTAACTAAAATCTTTTTTTAAAATAAGTAAAATCTTTAAAAAAAAACACAATAATCCACTTTATATGTAGATATTGTACTTTTTACTGGGCACTTAGTCTTCTAGTTTATTACCATTATAAACAAGAATATTATAAAACTATCCTTATATCTAATTCACTCTCTAAATTTCTATTTACTTCTAGTATTCAGGAAAAAGTTCTAAGAACTACTAAGTCAAAGGATATGAATTCTCTAAAATTGTTAATACATGTTAAAGTATTTTCAGGAAAGGGCTATATTAATTTATATTCCTATTTGTAATACATGAAATACCCATTCACTGTCCTTTTACCTCTGTGGAGTGTCATTTTAAAAATCTCTGCCTATTTGTTGGCAGGAAATGGTATCAATTTAATATGATTTTCCTTCATAATGTTTTTTCTTTTATTATTAGCTGAATTTGATTTTCTAGGCAGATTATATATCCTTAGAATTTTAATTTTTTAAAAAATGATTCAACAAATACAGGATATCAATTTATATCCTATAACTAACAATTAACTATCTCTTAGTTTTGACTTTCACATTTAAAATGGAAATCTAACATTTAAAAAACTCACATTCAGGAATATCAAGAAATTTTTTCCAAATATTATTTCTCTAATGCTGGAATTTTGTGCGACTGACTTTAAACGTTGTCCCCCATCAAGGGGCACCTGGGTGGCTCAGTCAGTTAAGTGTCGTACTATTGATTTCAGCTCAGGTCATGATACTGGGCGGGGCTCTGTCCTCAGAGTGGAGTCTGCTTGAGATTCCTTCCTCTGCCTCTCTCCCCCTATGTACTCTCTCTCTCAATAAATAAATAAGTCCTAAAAAAAAAAAAGTTCCCCACATCTTTTCCTCCTGCCAGGATAATACTAGTAGTCATCACAATAAGAACAATATTAATAGCAAAGACTTAGAAAGTGCTTAGTAAGTTAGAACTGCTCTAGCACTTCACATATATTAATTCATACAGTCCTCAAGAAAGCCTTAAGATAATGCTGTTTTTCTTATTTTACAGATAAGGCAAAGAGGGGTAAATAACTTGAATAAAGTCCCATATGTAGAAAAAAGAGTGGTGTCAAGATCCAAACCTGAACTGCCTGGGTCCCAAGACCATCTTCTCAACTATCATGCTGTTTTACTTATAATGAATGACCAACTTCTCATTTTATCATCATGGGGATTTACTGATTCACTTAAATGTATTTTCTATCAGTTTTCAGGACCAACTCTAGTCTACTGCTTTCCTTCATTTGTCCTATCCAAAAATCTGTTATATCTCTTTCTGATAAGGTACTGCCAAAAGCCATTTATCTTTGCAATAAAATGGAACTACATTCATCAATGTCCAATATAAGACATTGCTCACAACTCAGAAAATGTGGTTTGAATTACAATAATTTATCATTACATCTTCTGATTTAGTAGCCTTTCAAACATTTTATAGTTCCAAATAACAAATTTTAAAAAATCTATGTGTTAATAAATGCATGTATATGTATATACAGATTATACAATGCATTTTTTGCCCAAAGGTGGTTATACTTCCACAATTCAAGGTTTTGAATGACAGTCTGTTTATATTATTTTATACTCTAGAGTGCACACCCTTTACATAATCTGTGTAACTTACATTTTTTATAGGTATCACCTGTTGTGATCTGCATAGTTACTGTAGATACAACTAGTGTTCTGACTGATATAATTAATGCAAAAGATTAAAGAAAACCTAGTACCATAATTGTGCGGCTAACAGATTAAATGGAAGGTGTCATAAAGGTTTATTGATACACAGCGTGGGAAAAAGTAGCATCTTTTAAATACAATACCTTCTCCAAGTTAGTTAGGTAAAGAAGTTGCCCAAGTTTTTTCTGAAGCTGTGAAGTAGCAACAGCTTTATCATTTAGTAGTTTTATGCGATTTTGTTCTACCTAAAAAATAAAACACAACTTTTTATTCTCTCTTAGAAAGATGGTAAAATTGTATTAAACATGTCAATGGGTTTTCTTAAAAAAGGACACACTTAAATTATTGAAGAAATAATAATTCCTCAATAATTTGGGTCCTATTTTAAGAAAACCATTGACATGTAAAAACTCAAATTTGCAAAATGGATAGTAGATATTTTAAAAGGAAACACACACACACAGACACACGGCTCTACAGAAGACAAAATTCAATACAAAATTCTTTTAAAGCTTCCGTATACACTTGAAATTGGTTAAAAATCAACCCAAATTCTGTTTATGTACCATTTTTCAGTAATATATCCATGGGATAAAGAAAAACTAAATGATCTGCTGCTTTTGTCAGAGTAATTTTAGGAAACCCAGGAAGCCCTCTCCCTTCACATGCACATTCACACCTACGCCCACACCCCTTCCCTCCTTTGTCCAGTAGAAAATAGTAGACAGAAGATTATGAAAATAGGATAATTTGGTTACGCAGGACAAAATTACTGACAATTCATATTTTAAAAGTTGAGATAGTATAAAATGAGTATCTTTAAATTTTTCTAAGGTAAAGTTTCGAAGTTTTATAGAAATAAAAAGATTTAAAAGTTAAAACACATAGAGGCACCTGAGCGGCTCAGTCGGTTAAGCATACTGACTCTTGATCTCCGCTCAGGTCTTGATCTAGGGTCATGAATTCAAGCCCCGTGGAGCTTAAACAAAACAAAACAAAACAAGAAAAAAAACCCCACATACAAGGAAATAAAACTATAAAGGAAATTATATTTTAATATGGGAGACAAAAGGTTGGGAGAGTAATTTTTTGATCCTGGGATATAAAGAGGGATTTATTAGAAGATAAATTGTCAATATCTGCTCATCAGTAGCAAAGGAAAAGTGCAAAAGAGAAGTTTCTGATTATTCTTAAGGAAGGTAAGAATAATCAGAAACTTCTCTTTTGCACTTTTCCTTTGAAAAAACTGAGGTAATAAGAACATATGTCTAACAACTGATTGAGACCCCTTTTAGATTTTGGCATATAGAAGGTGCTCAGAAACACATGAATATGCAATCTGAAGAGAAATAAACGAACCAAAATAGTGAATTCTATGCATGTGTTAGATATGACATTGTTCATTCTTGTCCATTTTGACCTATGAAACGAAACACTTTTGTATGGCTCAAAATAAGAGCCGAGGGTAAGTACATTATAATGGAAGAGATCACTGTCCTGACTCTTCTGTGGACTTTGGATTTTTGTGACACCTATTGGGTGTGTTTTTTTTTGTGATTTACTTGCAAATTACCTCATGTGGTTCAATGATATGAAGAACAGGTGGATTGGGCTTTGGCTCCCTAGGATGACGTACTCTTAGTCGTTCTGTAGCCATTGCAAGTTCATCAATTGCAGATACACGATTCCTCAGAGCCATCCAATACTCATGAAGCAACTAGGAAAACAGAAAACACAACGACAGTGTAATTAATGCACAGAATTAAAACTGGTTAAAATGACCGAAATGTACCATGATCAAAAGTCTTCAGTGAGGTCTAAGATATACATATTTATTAATTGTCTAAGACACAAGCAATTTTGGAGCCACTTTTTAGGATGAGGTTGTATGACTGAATAACCTCCACAGGCCACTATAGAATATTCCACCTTTACAATCTTAAGCACAGAACACCCAAGGATATTTTGGTGGGACCACAGATATTTATAGGTCAGTTTTAGCCTAGTGGAATCTCTGCTTTGTTTTTTTTTTTAAGAAATATTTTTTATTATAAAATATTTCATATTCTCAAAATAATATGTATATATGATAATGAAAATACTAAAATATACAACTGAGTACTCAACATCCAATTTAAGAAAGAGAATAATACCAATGCCTTGAAAAGTCTCTGTTCCTGGCTCAACTCTATCCCTCTTTCCCTGTACATTCTTCCTTTAACCCTCTACAATGGACTAAGCACTATTCTGAACTGGACTTATTCTGTACTTTTCATTGAGTTATACTAATCTACACATTCTTAATAATTTGGTTATATATGTTTCTGAAATTTATGGAAATGTTATCAGTTATATAAAATCTTTGATATGCTTTCTTCACTAACATTATGCACTGAGGTAGACCCCAACTGATGTGTGTAACAGTAGCATGTTGATTTGCATTGCTGTATTAGAGTTCAGTCTGCAAAGTTATAGAGAAGAAAATTCACAAGGATCTGAGAAAACTGCATGATAGGCCATCTTCTAAGACACAGTATATCGTCAAAATAAGCCCAGAGGAAAAATGCAGGGCAACTGGACAATGTATATAGTACTGGCTTCCAATTGCTTGCTGTAATTATGCATTAATGTGCATTTGCATTTAGAATAATAATGTGAGAAGAAAAAAATTATTATGAATCAATGATTTCAACTACAAAAGTATTATTCCCCAATATATCAAACATATGAAATGATATTACAGATAGGATATTTTCTTTTTCTGGATATAAATTTTTATCTTGCTTTAAAAGTTAAGAACTTCAGATTTTTAAAAAAGATATAAATGGAATTATAATATTATAAGTAGAACAGTTCTTTCATTTCTTTACCCATCTCACCTGCAAAATAGGATAATGGATAACAAATTCAGATATAAAGAATAATTCAAAATTAATGATCACGCACAAAGTTGTGCTATGATAAAATTATCAAAATACAATATAAAGGGCTACTTTCTACTTTATTAACTGCAATGGTTCCCAGCCTCGTAGGTTGAGAAATATTTACTATGTTCTCTAATCTTCAAAATTATTGAGTTTTGTTGTTATTCACAGAGCAAAAGCAAAACAAAACACAACAAAAACAAAACTCTAATTTCATAGAACTGCAGTATAAGATCAAGCTAAGAATAGAAGGAAACACTTCTACAGCTAAATAAGCGGCTTCATATCAATTTCATTTTAATAATGACTTCTTTTTAATAATTTATCTATTTATTTTTTAAAAAGATTTTTATTTATTTGACAGAGAGAAACACAGTGAGAGAAGGACCACAAACAGGGGGAGTGGGAGAGGGAGAAGCAGGCTTCCCGCCAAGCAGGGAGGAGCCCGACCCGGCACTCGATCCCAGGACTCTGGGATCATGGCCTGAGCTGAAGGCAGATGCTTAATGACTAAGCCACCCAGGCACCCCTTTAGTAATTTAATATACAGAAGTTCCTTATTTGTTCAGCATTATTATATTTATTATTTTTCACTATAATCATCACATGTTAGGGAAACAGAAATTATGATACCTCAAGTCTCTAAAGCAGATTTTTAAAAACTCTGAAAAAAGCAAAGTAAAGCAGTAATTAAAATTAATATAAAGAAGAAAAATTTTTAATATTGGAAAAAAACACTGAAATGTTGTACCTTATATTCTTTTTTCCATGCTTCAAAAAGGTCCATTGAAGTACTTCCTTCATCAATGAATTCAACATCAAATCTGTGTGACTTTGCAAATGACAGCAATGCTTTCATAGATCTCTCTGTCTCACTTACTGCCCACAGACCCCGGCTAGTGGTGGGTATTCGATCATCCACCAGCCCTTCTTCATCTTCTATCATCTCCTCAAATATTGCAGTCTGGCCTTTGACACTGAAAGCATGTAAGAACAAAACAACAGTAATTACTGTCAGTGGGTTAACAAGCATTGTGAAAAGTCCTATTGGCGGAGCCAATAGAGAAGCAGGTCAATAACTTGTAAGTCTTTGGAAAACCACAGCAATTCTAAAAATGCTGGAGGCTTTATAAATTTGTCCAGTAACTTGACAGCAATCTGACAAAATAAAAAATGGCTATAAAGTTTTATGCTAAAATCTAGCTCTGAGAATTATCATAATACAAAACACAAACTTACCACCACTACCATCCATGCAAAAGCAAAACAAAACAAAAACATTGGATGATCTCAAAGTACACTGTCAATCTCTCTTTTCCAAGGCAATCAGAACTTAGTCATTCCTCAATTTGTTTGTAAAAGAGGAATAATTTTGCTAAAACCACAGCTACTATGCACTCACTGCTTGACACAGGATGAAAACTTCCAAATTGTGTTGGAGAAAGTATATTAATGATGAAAGCTAATCTTTTATAGAACTCTTACTATGTATGTATCATGCACTATGCTAAGCAATGATGTGCATTTTAAAATTTAATATTCGTAAAAAATTAAATGAGGTAAGTATTGTTTTACTGTCATTTCACGAATGAAGACACTGAGGCTTAGAGGCAATTTGCCCACAATAGTGGGCAGGCATTTGAGTTGAAATGTGTTGGACTTGAAAGTCTGTCACTCCCCTAAATTGTCCCTTCATAACACATTACTAGATGACATGAGCATTTGGGGTAACTTCTGTGTAAATGAAACTAACATGTTAATGATCACATGCCAAAATTCACTGAACTGATGTAATTAAAGAAAAAACAGGATGGTTATTGTGAGGAAAATACACAGTCTTATAAATCAAAACACCAAGTCAAATTGATTGATGGTAATCAATCAGAGAACTCACGTGTGGGAAAACAGCTTTGATTCATACTCTGTGAACAATTCATCAGCCTTACAAAAGACACAGCTGAAAAAGAAATGAAATATTTACAAACATAACTAGAAGAGAAATATTTACAAACATAACTAGCAATTGGGTAATTTCTAAAAGAGACTTAGTATTTTATACCTCACTTTTTCTTTACAACACATATGCAATTTAAGAAAAAAAAAAATTACATAGTTTTCAGTATGTGATCCTTGAGAGTTTTTTAAAAGTTAGATTAATAATATGTTTCTTTCCACTTCTGTCTGAATTTAAATGAAAAAACTTGTATTAGATGAGCCACTGTTTCTTCTCTCAGAAGACATCTAGCTGAAAGGAATGACTCCATTTCATTGCATGACTTGTCCTATTACCTACCAGTTGAGAGGAAGTCTGGTTGGTCGGAGGTGGCAGATTGTTGCTGATTCAATAACATTACGAGAAGGAGGCCCCTCCAGGTTTTTTACAGCTTCTCTTACTAGCTTCTGGAATTTATTTAGTTCCTCCATTTGTGTTGTAAGTAAGAACTGGAGACCTCTGCAGTCATGGAACCTGATTCCCATCACCAGCATCACAGATGACACAAAGAAGAGTAGATCAATTTCCTCAGATTCAAAAAATGGTTGCCAAATAAAATATTCAAGAAACTGCAACATTTTACCTAGCCTACCTTGAGTGAATTTACCTTAGTAGTATGCTCAATCTACTAGCAGACAAGGTATAATAACATTGGGTTATTTACTAAAAAAGATAAAAATTTTGATAGTCTGTCCTCAGGAATCGAAACAAATCTGTAAAATCTGTCTCTGTCTCAGATGTCTTTGGAAGACCAAGACTGCCACATTCTTTCTTTTTTAATGCTGACTACAAATATCCCTTCTGAAATCCTTGCTTGATATGGAGAGGTGACCGAAGGATGAAAAATAAAGAGGAAAACTTGAGAAGAAAGAAAATATCCAAGAGTTATATTGCTTGCTGCAAAGAGCTTATAAATACATACATATATATGTGACATGTGTACATATATATATCACATATATTTTATAATACATATATATTACTTACACGTATATACATTTTATTAAGCCTTTATTATATGATGCCAGGTACTTTGCCAAGTTCTTTTCTTGTATAATCTCAACAGATACTACTGTGCTCATGTTATGGATAAAGCTTAATGAATTAAAATTAAAGCTATAAAGCTATAATGTAGCAGTTAGGAGTTAAATCCAAACACAATATTCTCTTTTTTAAAGATTTTATTTATCTTTCTGAGAGAGAGAGAGCGTGCACACAAGCGGGGCTGGAGGAGGTGGGGTGGGAGGCAGGCAGAGGGAGAGGGAGAAGCAGGTTCCCGGCTGAGCAGGAAGCCAGATGGGGGGCTTGACCCTGGGTTCATGACCTGAGCTGAAGGCAGATGCTTAACCGACTGAACCACCCAGATGTCCCTCAAACACAATATTCTTAATTCTTGATAAACTGAGTGAAATGTGCCAAGGAAAGAAATATACAGGTGTATGAGAATGGGTTTATGAAATGAGAAAGAAAGTCTAGACTAATAAGAAATTAGAAAATGGAAAATACAAATGGGATTTGTTGACTTTTTAAGTTAAGAATATATCCCTTCTCCTTCCTAAAATTTCATACACCCATTTCTCTAAATTGTTCAAAAGAGTCTGCTCTCCTTCCTGAAAGCTTTCCAGTATTTTACAACACTAATCTGTTTCTTTCTGTCCATAAAGTTCATTGAAAATTATCACTCATTTTAGTACTCTGTCATGTTCAAGTGTTGATACATACTTATATTTCTCAGATTGTTCATGGGTTTGTCTACTGATTATGCTAATTTTTAGAAGGTTAGAATTAGATCATATCTTAAAAAAATATGTAATAGACACAGAAGAGCTGCTCAATAATTTCTAAAACAATTTGCATGGGGATACGCAAACACAATTAGGTCAGGTATCAGTATTATTCACATCAGTATTATTCACAAATTATGCAACAGGAGCTAAAAAAATTATCATAGATAGCATTTAACCATCTTAGCAATATTCTTTCTTGCAGGTCCTTTAAGTGAAAAAGAAGAACATATAATTACATGTTATTGGTAGGCACTACACGGTAGGCCCTATTCTAAGTACACAAGCACTTTGCATACATTAATTTACTAATCTTCACAACAATGCTGTGTGGTTTTATAGATGAGGAAACTAAGGCACAGAGCTTATCTAACTTTCCCAAAGTTATAGAACTAGTAAGTGGTGGAGCTGGGATATGAACACAGGCAGTCTGACTCGGGAATCTACCTATGCTCTTAATCTAAGGAAAACCAAGATTTTCCTTTCCTAAGAATTGGTAAGAAGCAAACATGAATAACTTGGCTTCTGAGATATTTATCTCACTGAAAAACACAGCAGCAGTATTAAAATGATCTTTGAATGTATATGCAATACAAAAAAAAAAATACTAACTCTCCTAGATGGTAAGTTATACATTAAAAAAAATTATTTTAGAAGTGTTTGTTACTTTCTATTTATGTCTAACGTTTCTGAGAAAAATATGTGTAATGAATGGCTTGTTTTATATTACCTATTGGTCTTTCATAACCCTGGGATCCAAGACTTTTATAAGGGACTATGTTCTCATATACAGGAATTTGTAACTTTTCAGTAGTTTCTATGTGATTTAAGAAAAACAACTTCAAAATAACTTTAAGATTTTCTTATCAGCTGATTCCACAATGCTGGCAGAACAGATCAGTATATAGCTTTAAAACTAGATAAAACGAATCATGACTTAAATGACAACTTCTCCTGGAATGGTGACTCTTGGGTTAAACAGAAAAAGGAAGTATACTCAGGGGTATAATGTACTGCATATACCTCAGAAATGATGCCTGTCAAGTTCTGTATGGTGAAAAGATGATGACTGTATATCTAAATTAATAATGACACCTGGAAAATGTAGCATATCTCTTTAGGGTTTTAGCAGATATTTCGCAAGTTTTTTAAAAGAGTAAAAGAAAATACTTTAAAAGATTTTAAAAATATTCTTATGCTAATGGGGCACCTAGGTGGCTCAGTGATTAGGCCTCTGCCTTTAGCTCAGATCATAATCCCAGGGTCCTGGGATCAAGCCCCACATTGGGCTCCCTGCTCATAGGAAGCCTGCTTCTTCCTCCCCCACTCCCCCTGCTTGTATTCTCTCTCTCGCTGTGTCTCTCTCGTCAAATAAATAAATAAAATCCTTAAAAAATATATATATATTCTTACGCTGAATTTTTTTTTTAAAGATTTTATTTATTTATTTGACAGACAGAAATCACACATAGGCAGAGAGGTAGGCAGAGAGAGAGAGAGAGGGGGAAGCAGGCTCCCCACTGAGCAGAGAGCCCGGGGCTTGTTCCCAGGACGCTGAGATCAAGATCTGAACTGAAGACAGAGGCCCAATCCACTGAGCCACCCAGGCGCCCTTTATGCTGAACTTCTCTCTGAAAACCAACATTAATCCCAAGGTGACCTTATACTGGGATGTGATCTGAAAAGCAAGAAAAGATCCTCTCTCTGTCCCCTACCTAGAATCAAGAGTCCTACCACAATACCTCAAGTCCCCACATTAGACTGACATTCCTTTGGGTTAAATAACTGCGGATACTTTTTATAAAGAATAAGTTTAGTCTTTGGGAAGAATTATTCACCATTTATACAGTAAGAGCAATAATCCAATTTACCTATAAAGACCCTAAAGAATGATGAGCGTTGATGAGAAGAAAGAAAGATGGGGGAAAGAGCAGGAACTCTACAACATAACACCTGGGCCACTGTTGTGCTATGATGCTTAGCTCTTTGGGGGTGAATTACACAGTGGAAGCATGAATGCCTTATCTCAAGGACAACTTTCTCCAAAAACAAAGTCTACTTCAAGACTGCCTAGAGTTGGCTTTGGCGTATCCAACAAAGATAAAATGAATATTTTATCTTTAAGCAGATTAAAAAGACACTAAAAGTGGACTATTTAAAAATGACTAATACACAGAAGAAACACAGGTTTCTTCTTTCAGACTTATGTATCTAATATTTGTTTGAAATGTACTTTTAACAATATGTAAAATCCAGATGTTCATAACCACAATATGTTCTGACAGTTAATTGTACCTCTTAACATCAAATGATCTGAATATTTGGGGTCATTACTCATAAAGTTATTCTATTTTGTACTATTTTCTTACTTCTCTGACATAGAAAGCTTGCCAATTTGTTGCTTGTAGTTGCTCGTTATTTCATTTCGCACTCGCTGAACAAGTTCCTCATCAATAGCAAATTCTATTGCTCTGTGGATCACATTCAGCCACCAAGGAGAATTAGAATAAATCTGTGAAACAGACAACAGATCATCAATTCATGTTTTTTCAGTGCTCACTATGGTTTTTTTTCTATCACTGGGAAAGATGCTGTGAAAAAGTCAAAAGAAGCAATAAATGCTAGTCTCGAGGGAATTATAACAGTGGGGGAGACAAGCATACACACTCTATATACAATGGGTGCGTACAAGTTTTGCATACGTAATTAAAAAAGAATACCTGCTTCCTGACCACTGTGGATGAATGAGAATTTACTGTATATAAATTTGTGTAACACAGTTGTGCTAAAAAAAATACATTACCAAAATGAAAACTCAGTATTCACTGCATATATAAGGTGACAGAGATCTCTTTCTCAGCATAATAAAGACATCCTGCTAATCTTTAACTAATTGGACTAGATTCTACTCAATAATACTCTAAGATTACTGGCAAAATTATATACCTGAATACTAAATAATGAATTAGGAAGAATAAAGTGTGGAAATAACTGGTGGAAATAAAAAAGGCAGTGTGTTCTGTGGTAGCTTCCTCTTTAGGCTTGCAACTGATTTCATAAAAGAGAAATTTTAGAAATGACAAACAGCACATATCCCATAAGAAAAATACCCATGTTTCTAATGTTCTGACATCTTAAAAGAAAAGATTTTGGAAATGAACATATCTAAGATCAAAAGGAGGTTATGGAAGTCTTTACTTCCTTCAAAAGACAACTTATTGTCTACACAAGGTAAGGGAAAACCCATCATAGCTTGAAAAAAAATGAAAGAGAATAACTTCCAAATAGGTTATTTATCTACACACCTGTTCATTCAGTTAACAAACACTGTGAACGGCAAATACATTTTTTATTACGGGACAAGCACCCTACTAGGTGCTATGAATTCCAAGAAGAGTAAGAAAGTTCAAGTTTTCCTCCAAACCAAGACAAAATCCAAAATGCTATATGGAGACAAACACAGGTAAGAAAAGTCGTTCTGGGGACATACCTTTCTCTGGAGCTCCCGTATGGTCTGCTGCACAGGCTGCAGAGCCTGCTGGGCTTCAGCGACTTCTGTGTTACACTTGCTCATATAATGCTCTCGCAGCTGTTTGGCCTGTGGTGAAAAAAGAAAGAGATGACAGCTGTCATTCTAGGTCTAGAACATAATTCAGTACAATCTTGTAAGGATAATGTGGTCTATTTTAGGTAGGTAAAGCTACTTAACACAGTTTAAGCACAGAATTCCATAAGGATACTGTCAAAAACATATGAGCCAAGCTAGGAATTCCCAAGACAGATATTAAAGAGACCACATTTACTTAAGTCACAATATTTAAGAAATCCCAAGGGTCTGCTTCCTAAATTTCTAATTTTTTTTTTTAAAGATTTTATTTATTTATTTGACAGAGAGAAACAGATCTCAAGTAGTCAGAGAGGCAGACAGCGAGAGGGAAGCAGACTCCTTGCTGAGCAGAGCGCCTGACGCGGGGCTTGATCCCAGGACCCTGAGATCATGACCTGAGCTATGACCTGAAACAGAGGCTTTAACCCATTGAGCCACCCAGACGCCCTGTAAATTTCTAATTTTTTAATTAAAAAAAAAGGGGGAGGGAATGGGAAGAACAACAGTATTTCAAAGCATGAGGCAAAGCAATCTTTTAGAATTGTCTGATTTAGTTGTTACAACTTTTTGGAATTAGTTTAGTTTAGAAATAATACTTGAGAATATATAGTAACATAGGTGCTGTGGACATGGGATAGTGGGGGGAAAACCAGAAAGACTACTGAGCAGGAAATTCTAATCTTTCCACTTAGAGGTGGGTTGACCCACGTGAAGTTGCCAACACTAGACCCTTTGACTTACAAAAAATGCCAATTTCATGAGGCTCAACTGAACAGCTATATCTCTCTGAACTAGCCTTTTTTTCCCTCTAGGCTTCTGTTCCTTCATTTGTAAACGTGGTGGCTGAAGTAGGTGATTTTTGGATCTGTGATTTCATATTCTTTGAGAGGCAAAAATGATAATGTGGTCCTCCTTGGAAATCTATCTACCTAGTGTGACACATTTTTTCTTTTCCTTCTCCCATGATGCATTTCTTCTTTTCCTGTCACAACCTTCTGATTAATTTCCATTAAAATTCCTTGGCTATAATTATTTAGTAACTAGAGCTATCTACTAAGAGACTGGACAGTCTCCTAGAGTTTCCTGTTATTGAAGGCATTTAAACAAGTAACTGATTGTATGTAAGATTAGACGCCTGCAATGGGAATGAGATTTCACTTAAAAATCTCCAACACTTAGGCTGTCATCTAACATTAAGAAAGGGCTGTACATACTTATACAATCTCACTTTGTATGTTAATTCAAATAAAAAAGGTCCCACTTACAGGTTCAATTCATTTCAAATATATCTACTATTCTTGATTTTAGTTTTGCCATCTGACTTTTAAAAACGCAAAAATCTATGGGGGAATTAGCATAATATGCTCATTAACAACTTACAGCGAAATGATTTATACCATCCTTTCCAATGAGGAAAGACTCACTGCAGAACGAACTTTTTTTTTTTTTAAAGATTTTTTTATTTATTTGACAGAGAGAAACACAGCTGGAGAGGGAACACAAGTAGAGGGAATGGTAGCGGGAGAAGCAGGCTCCCTGCTGAGCAGAGAGCCCGATGCGGGGCCCGATCCCAGGACCCTGGGACCATGACCCGAGCCGAAGGCAGACGCTTAACGACTGAGCCACCCAGGTGACCCACTGCAGAACGAACTTTTTTTTTAAAGATTTTATTTATTTGACAGAGAGAAATACAGCGAGAGAGGGTACACAAGCAGAGGGAATGGTAGCGGGAGAAGCAGGCTTCCCGTCAAGCAGGGAGCCCAATGCAGGGCCCGATCCCGGGACCCCGAGATCATGACCTGAGCCGAAGACAGACGCTTAACGAATGAGCCACCCAGGCGCCCCAGAACAAACTTCTTTGAGAGGACATAATACCACCAAAACACTGAGTTTATTTCAGTGATACACAAAAAGGCAGAGGAAGCACAAAACTTTTTATTTTTACTAAACCATATCTTTTGATGAGATTAACAAGTTCTTCCTTCCTTCCCTTTCTTTTTCTATGTGCTCCTTCCTTTTTCTTTCTTTGTGCTGCTGGCTATCAACTGCCATATCTATTAGATCACCAGAGAAACAAAATAATATGTAATACTGCAATTCTCTCCTATCCAAAATCACCAAAGCAAAATTAGGAAAATAAAAGCAGCAGGAAAACATACGATTACTTTTATTTAGATGTTATATGCCCTCGGAAATATTAATGAGATGAGGGATAAAGTCTGAAAAAAAAATTCCTTTAAAGACAGAATAAAAAAATAATTACCTCTTCCTCAAGTCTGCCATCTCGTAAGGTAGGAGGTATTCCTGGGTGCTTGGCTACCAACAATTCCATCAAGTTATGGGTAGCATGAAGTCTCTACAAACACACAAAAGGTAGTAATTTTAAGAGCCAATGCAGTGGATTCTAAAGGAAGAATCTACTATTAATATGGCATACAGAATACTAACACCACGATAAAATCAGATCATTGAAAACTTTCCCTCTAATACAATTTGAGTACCAACCTCCTCAGAGAAAAGCAAAATCAGTTTCATAGCAAAGGTCTTAATTCATGACAGCATAAACTTTCTTCAATTAAAATACACAGTCTGAAAAAAATATTATGAAATATGTCTATTCATTTAGCTGAATGTGTAATATAGATATATATTTCTTCTATTACACGTGCTTTTGTCTATATAAGGAACTATGATTACGCCAAGTAAGTCCAGTAAAGTAGAAAGATTGACTGCCCAGACTTGACTGATTCCTCTTCTGGGAAACGAGTCTGCATAAGCCTAGATCAATTATGATAAAAATAAGGATAATGAAATACATTAGAAAACAGGGCTATGACCTGGATCTGTTGAACTTAATGCTGAAAAGGGGAGAAATTAGAGGTAAAGATAGTATAGGAAGGAGAAAACTGTATCTTTTAATCATTTGGCATAAACCAGGCTTCTCACTATGATATTAAGTCTGTAGCTGATTGGAGGCTCCCTTTGGAGTCAAGGGCTGTGAGGAGAAATAAGTAATTTCTATCTGTTAACTTGACTCTTTACCTGGGAAGACAGCTAAGGGGTACAGGATAATCAGGGAAGAGTCCTGGTTAAGATCTGATTTGCTGTTAGTGGTTTGAGACTATAAAGGTTTACTCTGTCTGGCTATAGATTTCAGGCCATGGTACAGATCTCTGTAGATTCATCTCTGAAGATTCACCTCAAATAAATGTCTTAGGTCTTTTCAACATGCCTTCATAGACTATCAGCAACACTATCAGATTGAGTAGCAACAACGAATCTGTAAATGACACCATGGAAACAAAGTGGTAGAAACTCCGCTCCTCTTCTCCATATGTGCTTGTGGAAAAGGACTTCCGTTGCTTCCTGAACAAGGTGGTGGAACACACTGGGAAGAATACCTGTCTCTTTCTATCCCCTTACACATTTTATCCTAAGGGAGCAGAGTGGCCAATCTGACTGAACAGAACCAAACATTCAGCAGGCCATGGTTTACGTAGACAGGATTATTAAAACCCAAAGGAAGAAACAGGCTGACTGCTTACTCTTCACTTCTGGACTCAGGCATACTGGACTTACCTCTCGTCTTGCCCACTTTTCTACTTCTTTTTTCCAGGACCATGTTACCTTTGTATTTCTGCTTTCTTCCACGAGGTAGACACATTTGCCTAAGACCGAAGGTCTGACTTCTGTAATCCTTACCCATACAGAATGTAAGTAGGCTTGCATTTAATTTTCTCCTCTTTCCCCCAAACATTCCTACTAATACTCGCTGAGGCACATGTGAACATGGGGGTCCCAAGGTCTAGATTGTGAATGATGAAATCTCATCAAGGACTTAAGCCTAAACTTACTAAGATTAATACAAGTGGTCCTTATTTACCATTTAGCTAGAGAGCCTTGTGTATATGATCCACTGGACAGAACTAAAGAAAGGGAAGAGATTCAATACTTAAAATAAATGTTATAATTCAAATATCCAGATTTTCCTAAGAGACCTCCAAAAATTAAATGAGATCATCATGAAAATTTATTTTGTAAAAAATAAATACACTATATACTTGAAATTGTTTAGTTCTTACTTACTTGGAGTGAATCCGTTTTGAGTTTTCCTTTGTGTTCCTCAGATGAACGCAACACTTCTCTGTACAGCTCTGCAGCCGAGGCATACTCACCTGAAGAATTAAAATGTATTCAAAGCATAAGATAGACATATATTAGGTCTCAATGTGACCTACTAATCTATTACCTAAAAATGCCTACTGTAAAGTATAACAATGATTATACCCCACTATTTTTTAAAGAACAGGAATTTGATTTGTATTAATAGGACTGCACTGGTAAAAAAGCAGATGATATAACTTCGCTTGCTAATTCCATAGCATAGAACACAAATCAGATATACTTATGTTTTAATATTATACTGAAAAACTGAATAAACTTTTAATTTAGATGATTTTCCTCTTACTGAAGTTAAAGAGTGCCAATACTCACTTTGATGTTTGAATTTAAGAACAAATTTATAAATAAATATTCAAAACACTATGATCAACTTATACATAATTCTTAGCTAAATAATATATTAATAGGTATTGTTCTTCTTGGTGGCCAAAATGATTTGCAATTAAAAACTACATTTCAAAAACTTCAGGACTTTTCTTTCCATTTCTGGTCACATAAATCATAATTAGTTTGAGATTAATGCTGTTTTATATTATTCAGAACTAGCAGCTCATTCAAATAAAGTAATTTAAAAAGTATCAACTAAAGTACAGGATGGCAAACTATGGCCCACCGGTCATATCTAAACTTCCGTATTTTTGTAGGGTCTGTGAGCTAAGAATGATTTTTACATTTTTAGATAGTTTAAAAAATTCAAAAGAACATTATTGTGACATGTGAAAATTATATGAAATTAAATTTCTGGGACTATCAATAAGTTTTGTGGAAGCTCAGCCCACTAATTTATGCACTGTCTGTGATGGCTTTTGCACTGAAACATCAGAGATGGATAGTTATAATAGATCTTTGGGATCAAAATCTAAAATATTGATTATCTGGCTGTTTTAGTAAAAGTTTTCTGACGCTTCTATAAAAGGAGATATGAAACATTTTAAATGGCTTCAATAATAGAACCTACCATATTTGCTGCATGAGGAAAAACTCAAAACTGATAATTTACAAGTACAATTAAAATAAAAATCTAACAGCAGTAAAATCATAAAATACAAAAAAAAAGAAATCTTTGCTGAGAAAGTTTTTTTCATGATCATTACACACTTGCCATTTTTTTTTTTTACTTCAAACCAATTTTATTATATCAGTGGATTTATGAATTTGTTCATAGCCACAATGAAAGGAATATATATACACCTTTGTAAATTGTATTGATTCTTTTTGTTAAAGCTGATTACATATATAAATATATACACTTATTTTATTGTGGTAAAATATGCCTAACATAAAATTTACCATACCAAACATTTTTAAATATGCGGTTCAATGACATTAAGTACATTTACATTTTTGTGTAAAACACTTGCTTTTATACCATTGCTTTATGTTTAGTTCTACAAGTCACCTATTACAAAGTTTTCTAAAGCACACATTTCATAGTGTTTTAGTCAGTCAATTTCTATTTACTTTGATAAAGGTGAACATTTTTTTTTTTTTTTAAAGATTTTATTTGTTTATTTGACAGAGAGGAGAGAGATCACAAGCAGGCAGAGAGGCAGGCAAAGAGAGAGGGGGAAGCAGGCTCCCCGCTGAGCAGAGAGCCTGATGTGGGGCTCGATCCCAGGACCCTGAGATCATGACTTGAGCCAAAGGTAGAGGCTTTAACCTACTGGCGCCCCAAGGTGAACATTATTTTTGCAAAAATAATTATCACATTATAATGGAGTAACACTCAATTATCTTCACAACAAAGAAATGCTGTGAATGTCCTTTTTTAGTTTTGAAGAATCTTATGAAGTTTTTCAAAAGATTAAAAAAGATTCTATTAGTATTTATACTATCATTTATAGATAATAATTCATTTAATAATTCTTTCATAATTACCATACTTATTAAAGATTGTACAATGACTAAACTATAATACAAGCAGATGAATATGAACTATTCACTATAATCCCTTTTAAAACTGTTATTTAAAAAATACATGCCTTCTGGGAAACATAAAAATATGCATATTCAGTAAGTTCACAAGCTTAAGCCAAATTTAGAAATACCCATTCTTGACCACTTGATGGCACTAACATTTCCAAGCAAATAAATAGTACTGAATTTGATACTTGTCAAGCTAATTTTCTCCAAAAAATATGTGCAGAAAACACTGTACCAAGTTGGAATAATACCATGTTTTTAAAACCATAATCCGTGAGGACCTTAGAACATATATTATATATCATACATACAGGTTTGTATATAATACAAACAGACCCCTAGAGGTTGCAATTATAACAATCAACAAAGTTTTCATTGTACAGAAAGACAAAAAGCCCTAGTGGGAATGCAGTGGAAACTATCTGAAGAGAGCAGTGAGGCATGTCCTGTTATGCCCTGGCTTGGTATTTTGCTGCAGAGCCCACTACACACTGACCCCTCCACTGTGCTGCATACAGTGCTTAGAAATGATCAGATGAATAATTCTTTTTCATAATCCTCACACCATGCATAACAACATAGGAAAAAGGAGACAATAAATCTGAAAGGACTGAAAAAAAGGCCAAGTGAAGAAATTCACTCACTCTTCAAGCTTGAGTCATAAAAACAAACTGAAGTTCCAGTTTTGGAAGCAAGATGGGAAATATGAAATTTATTTTTATTACTGTAGTAATCTGCAAGTAATAAATTACTCCATTTTAGAAATTTTGATGAAGAGCTTCAATCTCCTAAAGACAGCATAATATTGAGGTTTAAAATGTCTATTTGATAAAGAAACAGACATAGTATAATAAAAAAATTAATTTGAAATCAAAAGATCCAGGGCAAATTCTCTGTCACTTACTAGGTATAATCTTGAGAAACCAACTAAGTCTTTTGAATGTCAGTTTTCTTATGTAAATGGGGATAATACCTCAATCATTGGGCAATAATGAGGATAAGACATAATATACATGAAGTATTAGGTATAATACAAAATGCTTATAGAAAATGATCATTTCTCAGATTTGATGATAGATTTTTAACTACCTGAAAATTTTGAAATAGTACATTCATTATTTATGTATCCCTAAGAAGATGTATACATATTTCTTATCTGCAACACTCAAGTATTCTGTAGATTTTAATCACAATTATTTCACTCAACTAATTTGGGACTATGAGAAACTTACTAGGTAGGACATATAATTTGCCAACTTTTGCTTAATAATTTCTAAGCTGAATAAAGTTTAATTTTTAAAGAAAAATTTCTATTAAAAAGTAGTATAGTGACAGATGCTAGCTACACTTGTGATGAGCATAGCATAGCATAGAGTTCTTACCACATTACACACCTAAAACTAATGTTTAACACTGTGTCTCAACTATAGTTCAATTTAAACAAAAATGCTGCCTTATTTATTCATTCACTTTGCATTGTAGAGCACAGATCATTTCAGATTTTAGATTGATGCTGGGCATACTACAGTCATAGGCACACTTAGCAACTGAGAGGGCCATGATAATGATGGTGATGATTAAGAATTATTTGAGTAAATCCAAATATGTACACACTGCTAGCTAAATATTCTCTAGGCAATGTCCTAGGGAGATTCACATGCAAAGTTGCATGTGCTATTTATACTTGTACATTTTATCAGAAATATGTAATAATATCCCTTTTCTCCTATCATTAGTTATTTACAATAAAAATCTGCATTCTAGGGGCGCCTGGGTGGCTCATTGGGTTAAAGCCTCTGCCTTCGGCTCAGATCATGATCTCAGGGTTCTGGGATCAAGCCCCGCATCAGGCTCTCTGCTCAGCAGGAAGCCTGCTTCCCCCTCTCCCTGCCTCTCTGCCTAATTGTCATCTCTATCTCTCTCGATTTGTGTCAAATAAATAAATAAAATCTTTTTTTTTTAAAGATTTTATTTATTTACTTGTCAGAGAGAGAGAGAGAGAGAGCACAAGCAAGCAGAGAGGTAGGCAGAAGCAGAGAGAAAAGCAGGCTCCCTGCCGAGCAAGGAGCCCGATGTGGGACTCAATCCCAGGACCCCAGGACCATGACCTGAGCCAAAGACAGCGGCCTAACCAACTGAGCCACCCAGGCGTCCCTAAATAAATAAAATCTTTAAAAAAAAAAAAAAATCTGCATTCTAACCAGGTTGAAAGTGGTAAGACTCTGAGGTTACTTCATATTACCATTATCAGTAACACCACTCTTTATTTATATGTTTCTATAAAGTTTTCAAAGTATGTTGACACTTCACATTAAGAATAATACTTCAAGGGAGGCTAAGTGAGTGGTACTATCTGTATTTTATTGATAAGGAAACGGATTCATAAACCTTGAACAATATACACAAGTTCAGAGGGGGACAACTAAAGAAGAAGCCCATCTTTTTCAGTTCTTGTCTAGAGCTACTTTTACTCAGCTTCTGCGAGTCTTCTCAACTCTAGGCAAGTGTTCAGGGCAAGAAACACTTTCTAGTACTGGTTCTGTTATACTGAAAAGCTAATAACCCGACATACCACTCAGTTCCAAGAGGCTCAGAACATTTCCTTGTATCAGACAAAACCACAAATTTCTCTGGGCAACTGATTTCTTTAAGGTCTTATAAGGTAAATTACAAGAAAAATGGTAAATTATCTCCATGACTGTGTATCCAAGTAGACTAATGGATTAATAATCTTTGTGGGAAGGTCAAAAGAATCGGATTTTACAAAAAAAATGCCTTTCTTAAAAAAAGAAATGCCTTTCTAGTTCTCACACTATAATGCTAAATACATAAATTTTGTGAGGAATGTAGAAATAAAGAAGCATTTGTATATACCAAGTTATAAAAGTGCTTAAAACTGTACGTTACTTCACCATTATGAAATACTTAGATGATTTTAAGAACTATATTCTCTTAGTTTTAGAGACTAAAATCAAGTTATCTAAATCAAAGCTATTAACGGCTTTAAAGGTAGATTTTATAAAAAGGCACATTTGCATCAGTAATTTCATCATTAGGTATAAGAAAGCTCCCAAAGTCATTATGGCATAAAAGCTGTAAAACTATGCAATCTAATTATATTACAAATGCAGTAATAGATGAATAACAATAGGTTCTGTTGAACAGAGTATTCAATGATTCATTAAAGTCGCAAAAAAATAACAGTTTAGTTCAGACAGCCAGAAAAATTATCAGAAAAATCAGAATAAATTTCTGCAAAGAATGAGTAATTCTAAAATAAAGATAGAGACACTGAGGTCATTGCAAGTTTATTATAAAAGTAAGCTGAGGTCAGGAAAATGAAGCTAATGAGTAAATAAATTAATAGAAAGATGGCTGTATAATTTTATACTCTCAATATCAGTGTATGAATGAGAATTCCAGTTGTTTCTACATCCTTGCCAACATTTAATGTTCAATTTAAGCCACTTCAATAAAGGCATATAGGGATATTCTTGAGGTTTGAATGTGCATATACTTAATGACTAATGATGATGAATACCTATCTTTTCGTATGCTTTTTAGCATCTCTATATACTGATTGAACTCTGTCCAAACATTTTGCCTATTTTCCTTGTGTTGTTTTCCTATTACTAGTTTTTAATAGTTATTTTCATATTCTGAATACAAATCCTTTCTCAGACATGTGATTTACAAATATTTTCTCTATTCATTGCCTTATCTTTTTATTTTCTTAAGAATGCCTTTTAAAGGGGCGCCTGGGTGGCTCAGTGGGTTAAAGCCTCTGCCTTCGGCTCAGGTCATGATCTCAGGGTCCTGGGATCGAGCCCCGCATCAGGCTCTCTGCTCAGCGGGGAGCCTGCTTCTCCCTCTCTCTCTGCCTGCTTCTCTGCCTACTTGTGATCTCTGTGTGTCAAATAAATAAATAAAATCTTTAAAAAAAAAAAAAAAAAGAATGCCTTTTAAGAACCAGGGGTTATTAATTTTGATGAAGTCAAATGTATCAGTTTTTTATGGACTGTGCTTTTGGTGTCATCTCTAAATCTTTACCTAGTCCTTGATTACAATTTTTTTTTATTCTTTGTGTTTTTCTCTAGGTTTTATAGTTTTAGGTTTTAATTTTGGTTTACTATCCTCTGTGTTATGAATTTTTTATATAGTGTAACACTGAAGTTTTATTTTTGACTATAGATATTTAATTGTTCTAGCACCCTTTACTGAAAATACTAACTTTTCTCCACTGAAATACTTTTGCATCTTTGCTGAAAAATCAAATGAACATAAATAAATAACTGGGACTCTTTCTGGACTCTATTCTGATCCACTGGTTTACTTGCCTATCTTTACGCCTATGTCACACTGTCCTAATTATTGTAGCTTTAAAATAAATTTTGACTCAGGTAGTATAAATCTTCCAATTGTGTTATGCTTTTCCAAAGTTGTTTTGCCTCTTCTAGGTGAATTTCAGAATCAGCCTATCAACTGCTATAAATAGCCTGCTGAAATTTTGACTGGAACATTTTGATTGTATTAACTATACATCAATTTAGGATGAATCAGGATGTTAACAGAAATGACTTTTCTGATCCATGAACATGGTTATAAGTAGGTGCTCTTTAAATTTCTCTCAGCAATGTTTGTAATTTTCAATGTTTCTGTGACTACCATAAACGACTTACACATCTTTTCAAGTTGATGCTTAAGTATTTTTTTTTGATTCTACTATGAAGGCACTGTCATAATTTCTAACTGTTCATTTCTAGCATACAGGAATAAAACAAATTTTTATATACTCTTCTTATATAACTTTTCGGAACTCACTTATTAGTTTTAATAATTTTCCTACATGGACAATAATACTGCAGTAAATAAAGAGTTTTACTTTTTTCCCTACTCAAACTGGTAACTTTTATTTCTTTTAATTGTCTTAACAGCACTGGAGAGAATTCAGGTACAATGTTGAAGAGAAGTGGTGATGGGACATTTTTCATTGTTCATGATCTTAGAAAACATTCAGTTTTCAATGATTAAGAATAGCATTAGTTGTAGATTTTTTATAGATGTCTTTTATCAAAGTGAGAAAGTTGTCTTTGATACCGAGATTGCTAAAAAGTTTTTAATCAGGAATAGATGCTGAATTTTGTTAAGTACTTTTCCTACATTTATTGAGCTGTTTGCAAGGTTTTCCCTTCTAGTTGTTAATTTGGTGAATTATATTAATTAATTTTTAAATATTAAGCCAAACCTGCATTTCCAGAATAAATTCTACTTGGTCATAAAATATTACTTGGTCGTAAAAAATTTTGTATTTTATTGGATTCATTTTGTTAAAAAAATTTTTTTTAAAAGATTTTGTTTATTTATTTGACAGAGAGAGAGAGAGAGAGAAAGAGATCACAAGTAGGCAGAGAGGCAGGCAGAGAGAGAGAGGGAAGCAGGCTCCTCACTCAACAGAGAGGTCGATGTGGGGCTCGATCCCAGGACCCTGAGATCATGACCGGAGCCGAAGGCAGAGGCTTTAACCCACTGAGCCATCCAGGCGCCCCGATTCTGTTAAAATTTTTAAAGAATTTTGCATCTAGGGGCAACTGAGTGGCTCAGTGGGTTAAGTTTTTTTTTTTTAAAGATTTTTATTTATTTGACAGAGAGAAACACAGCGAGAGAGGGAACACAAGCAGAGGGAATGGTAACGGGAGAAGCAGGCTTCCTGCAGAGCAGGGAGCTCGATGCGGGGCTCGATCCCAGGACTCTGGGATCATGACCTGAGCTGAAGGCAGACGCTTAACGACTAAGCCACCCAGGCGCCCCTCAGTGGGTTAACTCTTAATGTTTTAATTTTATTTTTATTTCACTTCAAAATACTTGCCAATTTCCCTTTTGATTTATTCTTTAACCCAAAGGTTATTTAGAATTATTTTAATTAGTTTCAAAATATTTGGGGGGGTTTCTAGTTATCTTTGTTTGACATCTAATTTAATTCTATTGTAGTCAGAGAATGTAGTTAAGACTTGCATCCTTTTAAATTTTCTGAATTGTTTTGTAGCCCAGAACATCTGTCTTGATAAACATTCCATGTGCACTTGGAAAAGAACAGGTATTCTTTGGTGGGGTGAAGTGTCCTATAACTGTTGCCTATGTCAATTGGTTGTTAGTGTTGAGTTTTCTATGCCTCTATTTTGTCTTCTTTTTCTGGCAATTAATTGGAAAAGAGATGTTGAAATCTCTGACTATAATTGTAGTTTTGTCTATTTCTCATTGTTGTTCTATCAGTTTGTGTTTTACTTCGAAGCCTTGGTTTTAGGCACATAAACATTTAGGATTATTTTCCAGTAATAGAATAGCACTATATCCTTGGTAGTATTCTTGCCTGGTGGTGATATAGCCACTCAAGCTTTCTTTTGATTAGTGTTAAAATGGCGTATCTTTTTTTATTCTTTTACATTTACATCTTTAAATAAAAAGAGGATTTCTTGTAAATAGTATATTATCAGATATTGCTTTTTTAAAATCCATTTTGAAAATCTCTGCCTAAAGGGGCATTTAGAACACTGCATTTAATGTAACCACTGATATGTATGGATTTAAGTCTACTACCTTGCTGTTTGCGTTATATTTGTCTCAGTTGTTCTTTGTTTCACTTTTTTTTCTTCTTTAAGAATATTTCATTATTACTTTTTATCTCATCTTTTAGATTATTACCTCTAATTTTTTGTTGTGTTTTGTAGTTGCTTTAGGTTATATAGCACATAACTTTTGTCAGTCTACTGTCATGATTTTATGCCACTTCATATATAGTACAAAAAGTTTAGAACATTATATATCTGTGTTCTCCTCCCAGATATTGTGCTATTATTGTTCTATATTTTAGATTTTCATGTTATAACTTTGTATATAATACACATTTTCATAATATAACTTTGTATTTCTTCATATATTTTTCTTCTTCAGAGACTTCAGTACATATACATCACACTACTTGAAGTTATCTACAGTCTAACTGATGCTCTTTTCAAATTTTTTAGTCTTTATTCTGTTTTTCATGCTGAATGGCTTCTACTGCTACTTCATTCTTTAATTTTAATGATTTTTTTCTCTACAGTGTCTAAGTTTATTTTTCATATCAAATACTGAAATTTGCATCTCTAGAAGTCTAAATTTATGTTTCATTGTCTCTACTTAACATGCTTTTCTTTTTTTTTTTTTCTCTCAAGGCTATAAAATATAGCCTGATAATTCTCCTATTTATATGGAAAGGGTTTTACTAAATGGTGCTCATTAAAAGAGCTAGTTAAGCAACTTCTGCTTTTGGGCCATGACAAAATAACAGGGAATATGAATTTACCCTCCTTTCTGAAACAAGTAAAATAACATAAAAAAATATATGAAACAAGACTGTCAGGCACTGGATATTAGGCAATAAAAAATGGTTATCCCTAAGAGATGAGAAATACCAATTAAATATTTTTTCATGAAAGATTCCCTTTTAATGTGCTTAAATTTTGTGCATAATTGTAACAGGGTAACTATAACTATACACATTGTGTATTTGTCTATCTCTCCTTGTTAAGAATTTATGGTCCACGAGATCAAAGACCTTATTTAGCTTTATTGTATTATTATGAGATCATAACTGGTACAAGACGCTCTAATATGTATTGAAAGAATGGAATTTAAACCACATTGTAAATTGATGACTAAGATTCCCTGAATGTGCTAAAATTAAACCACTGTTCTATTCCTAGATATTTTGCTTTATTTTAGTTGTTCATACAATAGACTAATCATTTATTGCCAGATTTTTATTCAAAACCTACTTTCCCTAAACAACAATAACAAACTTCAAAAGTGGAAATGTATGGTGAAAGCACATGTACACTCTGAAAGTTTTTCAAATGTTCAGCATAAGTGTTCTCCTTATGGTCAAGCCTATCTAAATTAAGATGAGTAGTGTGTAAGACTGTTTTTCTTCGGGGGATTTTGATTTCTACTATAACTAATCTGTCTCATTAAGTATTTAGAAGAATCAGAGATAACAAAGCAATCACCTTCTACCTTTAATGATGTGGATGCCTGCTAAGCCATTGAGAGCACAAACTAGTTGCCGATGTGCTTCTTCACATTCAGTTCCACATTTCTTCTGCAGAGATGTCAGCAGCTCTTCCATTGTCATGGTGCTAAATGAAAAGGCAGATTATCCAGAAATGAAAAGAAAGTTCTAGCTGAGATTTATGAGATTTCATCACATAAGATCAAGAATATTAGACCCTTATAGTCTTTTGTCTATCTTCAGGAGCTTTCTGGTCACCTCCATTTTTACCACTATTACTTTTAACTCAATTACCTCTTAACTATTTTAGCAAGCATTCTTCTATCTGATCACATCATTCTTTCCTTTTTCCCAGTTCAGTCAATGGAGAAAGGAACTAGAAAAATCTTCCTAAAGTACAAAGTACAACATGATATATTTGAAAGAGTATGGGTGTACTGAATCCCTAGTATTATAATTTAATTAATCTCCACGTGCCTGAATTTCTTATCTGTAAAAAAACAAAACAAAACAAAAACAAAACTTTTCTTCAAGGATCAGATCAAATGCCATTTCCACCAAAAGGCTATCTAACATGAACCATTTACATAACAATTATTTCCATATTCTGTCTGTAGCCATTTATATGTACCTCTTATGAAATATGTTTATTTGCCTTACATTATAGAAATTTATAATCTTTGTCCTTTATTTGTGCATCCTTTATTTGTGCATCAACTGTATAAGGGCAAAAACAAAAATATAATTCCTTTTCATGTTTTTTAATAACACCTCATCTTTTTAATACCAGGTGCTAAAAAAAAAAAAGGCCAGTTGCTGAGTCACAGTCTGACAAACGAAAACTTTCTGGCATAAAAGACTACTGTGGACATAAATACTTTAATATATTAGGAGGAAATAATCAAACAGATAGACTTAGCACAAAGAAAATATGTAATGGTAATCTAACTCATCTAATTCCCTGATGTGGGAAACAAAAAATATAATAAGAACAAAAGCTTTTCAAATCTGAAGTGTAACAAAAAACAAAACAAAACAAACAGAACAAAACAACAAAAGCCCAAAATAGTTCTAACTTTAAAAGAAATGTTCAAAACCACGAAACTAATTTTGATAATGTGACTCTCTTTCATAAATGGGGTTCCATACCAAAGAAAAATCACATTACTAAAAATAACAGACAACTCTGTTAAAACACCCCGAATCAAAAAGTGGGCTAGGAAGCTAATAGCTCACTGTCTGTCACTACTGTATTTATTAATTGCAGTCTAAGGAAACTGATGATAAAACCTTTTTTGGAGTGGCAAGAATTCCCCACGAACGGCCTGTGGGTGGCAGCAGGCCTGCCTGAGCCTCAGCAGTGGATACAGGATGGAGGTAACCGTCCTTCTGTCCAGGCTGCTGAGCTTCAGCGCCCAGTCAGAAATCTTCCTGAGTTTTACTACAGCGTCCTGGCAGCACACTTCATGCTGACGGTGATAGAAATGTCTTTCCACTGGAGAAAAGTGAAGCCAGTGGATTTCTTCTGTCTGAGGGGGTATCTGAATCTGTAGGGAGAGGAAAAAAAGATGATTTCACCTGAAAATTTAACTTCCACCCCAACCCTTTCTTCTCTTTTCTTGTAATGTCCTTAATCAGTAAAAACTTATCCTACTGACTTGGTCAATCACATCTTTCTTTGCAGACCTCCAGAGTATCTCGGCAATAAAGCTGTAGAGAAGCTGAGGATTCTTCTTGCAGTAAGGGCGATAAAGAAGTCGAACCCACCAGTGCTTGACACAGTAGGGTTCAATACCAAGGAAGACCACCAACCCAAAAAGATCTGAGAAGAAAATAAGAAAAAAGCACATTGAGAATAATTGTTTCTATATTTCTTCATTGCTATTCTGAATAATTACTTTCACAGACATTATACATTACATAGTATTTTCCATGAATTAAAATATGGATTGTACAGTCTCTTGAATCTGAAAGTTAATTCCACTTTGACTTACATTTTTGGGTATTTATTTTGCTCTAGATTTTGTGCTAGGAGCTAAAAATGTGAAACCATTACATAAACCTACTTAATTCATAAGTCCAGAATTTCCATCAGAAGTAAAACTAGAAAATGACTCACTTGTGTGAGCCTGATCAAGAGATACATAAGAAGAGTCAGACACTGAAACTACAGGATATAAGACTTGCTGGATTTGAAAATAAGTTTGAATGACATAGGTGATAATTTGTTACACTTTTTGGTCTAATGATTCTACTTTGGGGAAATAAGACTAAAACAATGATAAAATATAGAGACAAGATTAACCCACATGGTGATATTCATAGCAACAACAAAGAGAATAAAAATGACTCAAATAAAGGAATGATAAAATGATAAAATGAATGGTAAAATAAATTATGCAGTATTCTCCATAACATAAAAGCTTTTTGATCCAATATGTCTTGTGTTTGTTGAATTTACCGTATGATACTTGTTATATATTTCATGATTGGGCATGCTTGATTTTTATGTCATTTTCTGCTCACTTAACATTATACCCTACACAGTTTTCATATTTATGATGAATTTTTAAAACATGGAAAGCTGCTTAGGATACAGTGAAAAGAAAGAATACAAAATGATGCATGTAGTATGAGGATAAATATATGAACCTTTATATTAAAAACGGAATAGTGGATATATCTTCAAATGAAGATTATGGCTGAGTATAATTTTCTTTATATTTTTTTATATTTATATATATAAATATATATATATTTATATATATAAATATATATATGTTATATATATATTTATATATATTATATTTATATTCTTTATATTTTTCTTTATTGTTAAACATGTTCACACTGGGCTGTATTCTCTTTAAAAACCATGAAAATTGTTTTTATAAAAAGACCATGCATTTATTCTGAATATACCCAACAAATACTTAGGTTGAATTAAGTTACTCTGATGATTTCTGAGAGTTAATATCTGAAAGATATATTGCCTATATGCAGATATCGATGGATCTATTATATACATATTTCTGTTAAAATCAATCCAGTTGCCTAGGTGCGACCTCTTCTTTGAGGTCTAAAAGTGCCTCAAACTCAACCTGCCAAAACCAAATTCATAATCTCTTTCCCCAGAGATGCTTCTTTTCTATTGCTATTCACTTGTAAATATTGTTACTGTCGATGGATGCAAGTCAGAAGTCTTGGCATCTCCTGATCACTGTTAAGCCTTATTACTTTTTTTCTTATCCACTTTTTCCATTTCTTCAGGACAGTCCTACTTCAAATCAAAAGTGCCAGCATCACTTATCTAGATTACTTACTGTAGCCAACTTGAGATGATCCCCAACTACTCTGTTTAAATCCTTTCAATAGCTCCTATTATTCATTAAGAAAATAAATAAAATTCTTTATCATGGCCTACAGAATCTTCCACGGTCTGGTCTATATATGCATCTACTCAGTATCTAAACCTACTGTGTTTTCTCTAGCTCTTTTATTATAGCCACACTGATTTCCTTCTGTTCTCCTCCTGCCTGATCATCTTTATATTTTGTTTCCTTTACAACAGAGAATTTTTCCCTTCCTCTTTACCTAGCTCATATTAATATTTCAGACCCTGGCTTAGCCATCATTTCCTTCTGTATCCCTATTATGTGATGTCACAGAACCAGACATCTTTTCTGAAGCCTATTATAGCTTGAATTTTATATTTATTTCATAAATTAAAGTTATCTTGATACTTGTCTAAGTACTTAATAAATATATCTTCCCTTTAAGCTGTAAGCTCAAGAAGGTCAGGGACCATGTCTATTTTTCTGCTATTACACTTTACAAAGAAGACATGAACCAATAAATGTACCACAATGTACTTAAGTAATTTCCAAAGAAGCTAAAATGAATACAGGAATATATAAATGGATAAGAACAACAAAAGCAGCAGTGAACGCAGACAGTATACTAAAGTACATTTTGTATACTTTAATTATAATTACTCTTAAAACATCTTTACACATTAGGGAAAATAAAAATGTGAATGTTTATGTAACTTTTTTATGGATATAAAACTCAATATGTGGTCAATCTGGTTGCTGTGGAGTGGTATGATTTTGCCCTGAGGAGATATATGGCAAGGACCAAAAACATATTTGTACGTTTCACAATTGCAAGAGTGTTACCGCCATCTAGTGGGTGGAAGCTAAATATCCTAAGATGCATAGGACAGACCCGGACAAAAAAATACTTAGTCCCAAATGTCAACGGTGCCAAGGTGCCAAAGTTGAGAAATCCTGTTCTAAATCAAACAAACAAACAAACAAACAAACGAGACTAACACTTCCAACTACAACACAGTAAATCCTGGCAGGCTAAGATTTCTACTACAACAACTATAAAAAGAAGAAATATAACAAAGAATCACAGTGTTAAAGACATCAGAGAATTATGGAAGCAAGGAGGAAAGATGAACTATACTTCCCGAAAGTTTAGAAAAGCTCTTTTTCAAGTAGCTTGGGCTTGAGGAAACTTTTGGGGCTGATATTATGGATCATCATAATTGTGTGAAATAGATTCATGGGTATATATGTATGTCAAAAGTTTACAAATTTTATATTTTAAATGTTTAATTTTATTATATGTCATTTATACCTCAATAAAGCTGTACAGACATTTCTCCAAAGAAGACATACAGATGGCAAACACATGAAAAGATGCTCAACATCACTTATCATCAGGGAAATGCATATCAAAACCACAATGAGATAGTACCTTACACCAATCAAAATGGCTAAAATCAAAAACACAAGAAACAGCCAATGTTGGCGAAGATGCAGAGAAAAAGAAAATCTTGTATACTGCTGGTAGAAATGAAAACTGGTATAGCCACTGTGGAAAACAGTATGGAATTTCCTCAAAAAAATGAAAAATAGAATTATCATATAATCCAGTGATTCCACGACTGGGTATTTACCCTAAGAAAACAAAAACACTACTTCAAAAAAAGACGTATGTATCCCTATACTTATTGCAGCATTATTTACAACAGCCAAACTGTGAAAGTGTCCATTGACAGGTGAATAGATAAAGAAGATGTGGAGTATATATATACATATATATGTATGTATATATATACACAATGGAATATTACTCAGCCATAAAAAAAAAAAAAGGAATGAAATCTTGCCATATGCAACACATGAATGGACCTACAGGGTATATAATGCTAAGTGAAATAAGTCAGTCGGAAAAAGATAAATACTATAGGATTTCACTCATACGTGGAATTTAAGAAACAAAACAAATGAACACATTAAAAAAAAAAGACAAATAACAAAACAGACTCTTATATAGAGAACAAATGGATGGTTACCAGAGGGAGGTGAGTGAGGGAGAGGGTGAAATGGTGAAGGGGATTAAGAGTACACTTACTGTGATGAACAATGAGTAATGTATACATATAATTGTTGAATCATTATATTGTACACCTAAAACAAATATCACACTAGATAATGATTATACTGGAATTAAAAAAAATGCTCAAGAATTTATTAAATCATGGTAAGTTCTTAAACACCTGCCAACATCTTACATACCCAAAATAACCTACCCAGGAAACTGAGGAATCATTGTTCATACTCTTTCAATGTTAAAATTAGAAAAATGTTAACTCTGATAGTCATTTTCTTTTTCTTGTACCCTCTCAGCTAACTTTTGAGTCTAAGGAGATCTAATTAACAACTAAACATCTATAATTTGGGCAATTTCCAAATGTAATAGCAGACCACTAAATTTGGCCTTTTAATTAGCCTGATATTATTGTACAAATAGGTATCTTAATGTAATTTACTAAAATTATACAAATATTTAAATACATATTTATAACCTTCCTAGAAAACATTTTGCCCCTAAAAATAATTATCAAAAAATAACTGTTTTTCAGATCACAGTAATGAATGATGATATTATTTTTAAAAAAGTGGCAAGTTATCCTGTTGAAAACAATGTACAAAAACCTGAATTTCCAGAAGGATTTTTTTTTATATAGAAAGATAAGTTTTAAGGATGAACATCTGTCACAGGACTTCAAGTATACCTACATTTTATAATTAGATTTTAATGACAGCTTTTCTGAAAATTTATTATGTAAAACATTTAATAAAACTTTTAGTTTTAAATATTCACAACTTGAGGGGCACCTGGGTGGCTCAGTGGGTTAAAGCCTCTGCCTTCTGTTCAGGACATAATCTCAGAGTCCTGGGATGGAGCCCCTCATTGGGCTCTCTGCTCAGCAGGGAGCCTGCTTCTCTCTCTCTGCCTGCCTCTCTGCCTACTTGTGATCTCTCTCCTCTCTGTCAAATAAATAAATAAAATCTTAAAAAAAAAAATTCACAAGTTGAATAAAAATTTGTAAAAATGCAGAAGCATGAGTTAAAATGTGTGTATGGGAGTGGGGGGAAGCTTGACACAACCTAAATGTCCAAGAGGAACAGCTGAAGGAATGATAGTGGTAGCACAGGAGTGATATTTTATAAAGCTATGAATACTTTCTAACTTCTACAATTAATAAAGTTGTGATCCCACTATGGGTCAGCCAATGAAAATTATGATCCTTATTTTTATAGATACAGCCAATTGAAATTAATTCCTTTTTCCTCTCCTCTCTCTTTCTTCTTAGGTTCTTTCTGTTTTCTACCTACCATTTTGGATGAGTTCAGTTGAGACTTGCATCTACAGTGCTGAGGAGGGCATAATGACTGTTTGACTTAGGACCATGGAACTACTCACTGTGCATCTGTCCTCATTAATAAAAACAAAAACCACTTAATTCCATTTCAAAAGACAAATGCTTGAAGCCACTAGGAGTGAAATGCAAATATATGCATAATCACTTAAAGGATTTCAACAAAGGTTAAATATACTTACTCTTTTTTTTTTTTTTTAAAGATTTTATTTATTTATTTGACAGACAGAGAGAGAGTACAAGCAGGAGGAGAGGCAGAGGGAGAGGGAGAAACAGGTTCCCCGCAGAGCAGGGGAAGCCTGATATGGGACTTGATCCCAGGACTCTAAGACCACGACCTGAGCCAGAGGCAGTGGCTTAACCAACTGAGCCACACCCAGGCGCCCCTAAACATACTTGTTCTTAAGAAAAGCAAGCTTTTCAAATACATGCAAAATGTGAGGAAAGCACACATTACCCTCCAATCCTCTCTGCACTGGAGTGCCACTGATGCACCAGCGATTAATCCCACTCAAGCGCTGAGCCATTTCTGCAGCCTAATGAGAGAGAAATATGAAATAAAAAAGAAAAAAAAAAAAAAAGACAGGGAAAATCAGGAATATGTTTACTCCTGAAAATAGCCCATGAAAAGCTCTGTTTCAGGTCAGACATATTCACTCTTATTCAACAGTTATCACACTCAAAGTTGAATGTCAAAATCACTGGGTCATCTTCTGGCACAGTGGGTCTCATTAGTAGCAGGCCGCCATGTGCCCTCCCCAAAAGAGGAAGGGTAGTTCAAGTTCACGTAGAATGAAAAGGCTCCCTGAATAACTGATATATCCCCTAAGCCACCTCATCCTTCAGATGTGAACCAATGTACTAATAGATGAGATTCACAAATTGAGTTTAGGTTACAAACTGGCTAAAGAAGATGGAATAAAGATATGTGATGAACAAAGGCTGAAGCAATACACCCTCTAAAGTAGCATGGTCTGCTATGCTATGGTCTCTCTGATGAAAAACTGCTGAACTTGGGCCCAAAGCTATCAGAGCCTACATGATGAGCTTTCCACTTAGCAGATATGCTTATAAAAGTCCCCAAACAGAGTTTAGTTTCATCTGCACCACACATAAACTGCCATCTTATTCAAATGCGCACAGGCATTGCATAGAGAACAATAATTCACAGAGTACCAAAGCAATTCCTAAGGGTTATGTAGTTCATGGCACAAGAGAAAAGCAAATGTATTGTGTTTAACAGCAAACTTTTGGCCAATATCAATACCGTGGGTCAATTACACTTAAATTATTAAATTTCCTATGGAAAGCCTCCCCAATCTCTTTCCTCTTTTTTTCTTCCCCAGTGCTCAAAAGACTTTGCATAAATTCTCACCTTTACAGCAGGACATTCAACCATCTGGGCTTCATCAAGGCAGATCCTCCACCACTCCACAGCTACCAAGGGGCTGGGAATGGCCATGTAGCGCTTCTGGTTCCGTAAGCGACGCCCATCCTCACTATTGCTGTGTGGGATATCTACATAGTTTAGTTCTGAACGAAGGACGTCGTAGGTAATGATGACTATATCCTGTTCAGCCAAAAAATGAGGTTGTAAAAATCCATCTTTCTTCACTCCTTGGTATACCTAGGAAATAATCAGCACAGACTAAATTATTGCAGAAAGGCTCATCAAAGATAAGTAAAATATTAATTCTTTTAAATTCTTACCAAGCCTTTTCTATTTGTTTAGTACCAAATGTGCTATGAGATACATTCTACACATGCCTAGAAAAAAACACATTTAAGGGCGAAAGACCAATGATATAAGCAATGTGAAAGGAAATATAACAGAAGTAAAAATGGTAGCATAGTAGAAAGACCAAAGCTGGAACTGAGAAGATAAATTCAGAGAGGAGTGAAAATTTGAGGTGGATCTTTAAGAACATTTAGGAGTTCTCCCAGGTGGAACAAGGGGAAAAGGACTTGTAAGTAGGTAGGTGCAAAAGCACAAAGGTATGAAGTAGAACAGTAAGGGCTATAATTTACTGAATGCCTTTTATGTTGCAGATACTATGCTGAGCTTTATCTCCTAGCTTCAATAACAATCTTGTTAGTATTTGTTATCACTCCTATCCCTTAAAGAAACACGAAGTTTCTTGCTCACAACTGGCAGAGTCTAGATTCAAACCAAGGTTTATCTACCCCACAAAACAGAGCTCCTCAAAGGCAAGGTGGCATTTTACTTATTACTGTTTTCTCTCTCCAAATCTAAGATGGTAGCTGAAATACTGAAAATCTTATATGACGTTTGTGTGGAAAGAAGAAGAAAGGGAGTGAAGAATACTAACATTACTCAACAAAATGGGTTTGGAGGGAATATACCTTGACATAGTAAAGGCCACATATGACAAACCCACTGCTAACATTGTACTCAACGGTGAAAAACTGAAAGCTTTCCCTCTAGGGTCAAGAATAAGACAAGGATGTCCGTTCTCACCACTTTTATTCAACATATTACTAAAAGTCCTAGCTGCAGCAATCAGATGAGAAAAGGAACAAAAGGTACGCAGACTGGTCCAAATTGGTAAGAAAGAAGTATAACTGTCACTATTATCAGATGACACAATAGAATATACAGAAAGCCCTAAAGATTCCACCTAAAAACTATCAGAACCAATTAGTGAATTCAATAAAGTTGAAGGATATGAAATTAATATACAGAAATCTGTTACACTTCTATATACTAATAAAAAAGTAACAGAAAGAGACATTGGGAAAATGGTCCCATTTACAATTATACCAAAAAAAAAAAAAATACTAGTAATAAATTTAACCAAGGAGGTGAAAAACCTGTGTCTGAAAACAGTAAGGTACTAATAATAGAAGTTGAAGATAAAATAAACAAATGGAAAGATAAATGATGCTTATGGATTAAGAAAACTAGTATTGTTAAAATGTCCATTGTACCCAAAGCAATCCACCGATTCAATGCAATCCATATCAGAATACCAAAAGCATTTTTTTCTGTTGCTATCCTGTATCTGTTCTGAAGGACAAACAGAACAAATAATCCTAAAACTGGTATGGAACCACCATACCAGAAGGCCTTGAAGAGCCAAAGCAATCTTGCAAAAGAACAGAGCTGGAGGTATCACAATCCCAGATTTCAAGATATACTACAAAGTTGTAGTGATCAAGAATATGGTACTGGTACAAAAAGAGACACATAGATCAATGGAACAGGATAGATAGCCCAGAAATAAACCCATGCTTATATGGTTAGTTAATCTACAATAAAAAAAAGGCAAGAATATACAGTGGAGAAAAGACAGTATCTTCAATAAATGGTTCTGGGAATACTGGACAGCTATATGCAAAAGAATAAAAGTGAACCAGTTTCTTTTTTAAGATTTTATTTATTTGACAGAGAGAGAGAGATCACAAGTAGGCAGAGAGTCAGGCAGAGAGAGAGAGAGGGAAGCAGGGAGCCTGACGTAGGGCTTGATCCCAGGACCCTGAGATCATGACCTGAGCCGAATGCAGAGGCTTTAACCCACTGAGCCACCCAGGCGCCTCATGAACCACTTTCTAATATTAACCACATAAAAATTAACTCAAAATGGAATAAAAACCTAAATGTGAGACCTGAAACCGTAAAACTCCTAAAAGAAAACATAGGCAGTCACCTCTTAGATGCTGGCCATGGCCACATATTTATGGATACACTTTCTCAGGCAAAAACAAAAACAAAAGTAAACTACCGGACTGTAGCAAAATAAAAACCTTTTGCACAGCAAAGAACACCATCAAAACAAAAAGACAATCAGTGAATGGGAAAGATATTTGCAAGTGATATGTCCATTAAGGAGTTAATATCCAAAATATATAAGAACTTATGTAGCTCACCACAAAAAAAACCCAAAAAAGCAAAACAAAACAGAACAAAACAAAACCAAAAACAAAAACCCAAAAAACCCCACAACTGATTAAAAAAATGGGCAGGGATCCGAACAGACATTTCTCCAAAGAAGACATACAGATGGCCAACAGACACATAAAAAGATGCTCAACATCACTAAGCAGAAATGCAAATCAAACCATAATGAGATATCACCTCACACCAGTCAGAATGGCTAGTATTAAAAAAAGATAAGAACTAAAAACAGTTGGTGAGGATGTGGAGAAAAGGAAACTAGTGCATTGCTGGTGAGAATGTAAATTGGTGCAACTACTATAGAAAACAGTACGGAAATTCCCCCCAAAATTAAAACAGAAATACTATATGATCCAGGAATTCCACTACCATTTACCCAAAGAAAATGAAAACACTAATTCAAAGATACAGTCACCCCTATGTTTACTGCAGCATTATTAACAACAGCCAAGTTATGGAAGCAACCTGTGTTCACTGACAGATGAATGGATAAAAAAGATGTGGTGTATGTATATGGTGAAATATTAGTTATAAAAAAGAATGAGATCTTGCCATTTGTGACAACACGGGTCTAGAGGTATTAGCCTCAAGAAAGTAAGTCAGAAAGAGAAAGATAAATCCTATATTTCACTTGTATATGGAACCCTAAAAAACCAAATGAACAAACAGACATAAAACAGTATAAATACAGAGAACAAACTGTTGGCTGCCAGAGTGGAGGGAATTGAAGGGGTGGGTGAAATACAGATGTACAGACTGCTAGTTATAAGATAAGTAAAGTCACGGGGATAGGCAATACAGTCAATATTATTGTAATAATATTGTATTACAATTGTAATGTTGTAATAACATTGCATGGTGACAAATGGTAACTACATTTATCATGGTGAGCATAGCATCGTAATACATAGAATTGTCAATTCATTGTTATATACCTGAAATTAATAAAACATTGTAAGTCAACTATACTTCAATTAAAAAAAAATACCAACATTAGCAAGTTATAATAAACTATGTACCAGCACTTTATTATATCATTTAACCTTCACAGTAAGTCTGTGAGGGGGTACTATTTTTAAAACTTAGCAGAATTCCTACCTAGTACATTACAAGTGCTCAATAAATAATTTGTTGAATGAGTAAATTCTTATTTTACAGATGAGGTAACAGGCTTCAGAGGAAGATTTTGGAGCTAAGGGGAGGAGATCAGACAAGTAGCTACTGTTACACAATGTTGCTTTTGGACTGCATTTCTGTCTAAGAGTATAAATGCACGTATGAAGTCTTTTTCCTTTACATGATGAATTTTTTCAAAAGCTTTCACATCTTTTCACTCAAAGTGCTTTAACTCCTGAACTTCTGATGTCAGACAAGAATACAGAATCTACTGTTTTATTTCTTATTCTCAATTTCCTCTTCAAGTTCTGATTTCATATTATCTCATTAATTTTTGGGATAAACAACAAAGTGACAAAGATTATAAAAATTATCACAAGGAAGGAAAAATTGACAATTTTCTATCCCTTTCAAGAGCCCAAACTGCCTTACCAAGACTCGAAGAGATGACGACCTCACATGCCTATTAATTTCATCCACCCACTGATGACAGATGGAACTGGGAGAGATGATCAGTGTTGCTCTTGTTGATACTGGCTCCATTGCAACAAGACAGTGGGGGCAGTAAAAAGGTTTAATCTTCAAATTCTTCTCTTCATAATTCACACATTTTGCATGTTGCCACAGGTGGCATTTCAGGCACTGAACACGAGGTTTACGGTCTACCTGGTCAAGTTCACCACATATGCACTCAAAGCGATAATCAGAAGAATTACAGGGACTCATGACAGTAGACTGTGGTACATCACCATCAGCAGGGTTTAGAGATTCAGCTTGGTCTCCTGCTGCATGTTCTTGTTTTCCTTCAAACATACATGTACTTTTAGATACGGTAACATCAGTAATTCCAGAGTCACTGGTAGCTGGACAGTGATCTTGTGAATTGAGATTGTTGTTAGGCTGAACTTTTCCCTTTTTTGTGGATGGAACAGGCTTTTTCCTGAATTTACTACGATTCTTCCGAGCCTTATAGTAATAATAGTAAGGATCATCGTCATCATCAGATGTGTTTGATGGCAAGTATTCAGAATCTGTGTCTTTGCTCCCTGATTTTCTGGATTCTTTCTGAATTTTCCTTGGACTCCCTACTGCCTATGAAAAATATTATTTAATTAATTTATTTCAACACAATTACATTTCTGAAATTAAATTCCCAACCTTATTTGTGAGTTTTCCATAAAAAATCCAAGAGCCACTCTTTGCTACCGTTTTCCCAGGGGAGAATCATTTCTGATCAGTGGCTTTCAATCTGCCCTCTGTAGTCTGCAGGTCTAAAAAGGAAGGCTCTACTACTGTGTAAGTAAAATCTGAAGAGAATAAGAATTAGAAATATAGGGAACTACTAATATTTTGACATTAACCTTTTATAATTTATAGTCTGTCTAAATCAATAAAAGACTAGTAGCTTATAATACACAAATATACAAACTAAGGCCATTATAAACATACTAAGTACTAAAATATAGCATTTAAAGAGAGTGAAAATTAATCTGCTAGTTACTACAATTAGTAAATAAATTCCTTCTTTTTCTTTTCTACCTGTGTCCCCTTCTGAAATTATTTACTGGATGCCAATTTTGTGCCAGGCATAGTGTTAGATGCTGGGGACAGAAATATGAGGACTATTTAGCTCCTGGTCTCCAAGGGGGTTGCTGGAAATGGAAGAACAATAAAAAGTGAAACAATCGTACAGGGATGTGTAAGAGGAGAAGGAGCTGTGACGGGGTGGTAGGTGCCAGGAACAGCTTCCTAGAAGTGATGTAAGAACTGAGGTTGAACGGAGAGAGGAGTTGGGACACTTACAATGAAATGAATGGCATTAATTGAAGATTTTCCTTTTTTAGTGACAGAAGGATTACTAGAGGCACAAAACTTCACTGTAGCCTTCTACTCTGGCTAGGGAAAAAGTTGGGAGACTCCCTACTCCAGAAAATGAACCTTTTATTCTGCCATTTCTTTCACAGTAGACAAGATGATAGCCCCACACTTTGACTTGTCATTAGTTTTTACCCAATTTATTTAGTTATTTTTTTTTAAGAGATTTTATTTATTTGAGAGAGAGTGAGAGAGATCACAGAGGGAGAAGGAGTGGGAGAAGCAGGCTCCCTACTGAACAAGGAGCCTGATGTGGGGCTTGATCTCAGGACCCTGAGATAATGAACTGAGTCCAAGGCAGATGCTTAACCAACTGAGCCACCCAGGTGCCCTTATTTATTTATTTTTTAAAAAGTTTGTTAGTTACTTATTTATGGTAATCTCTATACCCAATGTGGGGCTTGCATTCATGACCCCAAGATCAAGAGTTGCATGTTGTTCTAACAGAGCCAGCCAAATGCCTCCTTTATCTGATTTATGTATGCACAGTTATGTAACTAATTTTTTTAAAAAGCAAATTTGAAATTAATAGCCCCAAAATAGCAGTTTTATAAAATGTTAAAATTTCACAAGATGATGACATGGGAAAAATGAGAATTTACATAAAAAGCTGAAAACGTATAAAAAGAGCTAAGCAAATGTAAGGTATCTAATATTTTTAAACTACAGAACAATGCCTGGGTGGCTCAGTTGGTTAAGCATCTACCTTTGGCTCAGGTCATGATCCCAAGGTCCTGGGACTGAGTCCCCTGTCAGGCTCCTTGCTCAGCAGGAACCTGCTTTTCTCCTTCTGCCTGTTGCTCCCTCTGCTTGTGCACTCTCTCTCTCTCTCTCTCTCTCTCTCTGGGACAAATAAATAAATAAAATCTTAAAAAGAAAAACAACTACAGATTTTTTTTAGCTGCTGACAAAGCATAATGAAGATAGAATTGTTTTACTTATTTATTTCTTCCTCTTTAAAAAATATATTCTTTAGAGTTATTTTAAACCTTATATTATGCTTAACCAACTAACACAATTCACTCAGTAAATATTTATGAGTATTTGCTATGTGCCAAGCATTCTTCTTTGGGTTTAGTAAACAAAATAATGTTTCTACTCTAATGAAATGTATATTCAGGAAGTAAAAAAAATAAAAGTCACAGCCATATGTGATTTTCTTGGTTTGTTTTTTATCTTCAGTCTCTAAGAGCTTCAGTATCAAGTGGGATTCGTCAATGCCTTCCATAAGGCAACATGTATATAGCAACTTAACAAATATTCTTTACCTTTTTTGTTTTATCATATATATCCTCTTCCTTGTAATTCTTCCCCAATGTAAAAGTTCCAGAAAAACCATGGCCTTTGATCTGTTTCACAAGACCTTCAAAAATTAAACATTTCAGCATCCGTTTCAGAAGACTCCTGTTCCGCTGAACATCGTATCTATATATAGAACTGACATACTTATAGATGGAAAGGATGGAAACTCCTTTTTTCCCATTCATTTCTTTCACAGCTGTCAGGATCATCACACGTGTAGCTACATGCAAAAGGATATGCTAACTCAGTCAAAATAATTAAAATTAAAAAAAAAAAGAATGCAATTATTCTTAATATGCGTTGAGAACTAAGTCAAGAAAAAATAAAACAGATTTATTAAAGATACATTGTCTGTATACCACCATTTTGAAGAATATATAATAAAAATTTATCTCAATACATTAACAAATTACTGTAATGGAAATAATTTAAAGAAAAATTACTAATTTGTTAATCATACAAAGCAACTATCATTTAAAACTGTATTTTAAAAAACCTTTCACAGTTATCTATATATATGCATACTATCACTAGTAAGGGAAATATTCATCTGCTAGCAGAATTTGAAGTAGCTATGCTTGAGAATAAACAAAGCCTGGTTTAAACTGTAAGAAAAAGAAATTCAAATCTAAAAGACTGAACAAGAACTATATAGACTAAAAAAGAATGAAGCAATCAAATGAAAGAATAAATCTTTACTTTTGTTAAGATAACATGACTTGTAATTGACTCCATTTATACGAAGTATAAATGACTATGAAAACAATTAACAATTATAAGACAGCTCCATATAAGGAATGCAAGAACGATAACAAAGATGACTGTAAAAACATATATATTTTTTTTAAGAGATTTCATACTTACGCGGGCACTGAACTTTTTCTTTTGGTTCAAATTCCATATTCTGGGTTTCTGTGTTTTTTACTTTTCCTCCAGAATAATGTGATGGAATGAAATAATTCACCACTTTTCCCTGATATAAACAACATTCAGTAGTCACACAGTGCTTTGCTTTCAGTAACTGGAGTTGCTTATTAAAATTAACCCTCCTTCTATTAAGGAGATGCAACAGAGTTGTAAAAAATGATTAAAGAAAGAGCTAAAATGCTATTCATACATTCAAACTTTGTTTTTTATCTCAGGGCTTACTGCTAGCCATCACTTTTTAAAATTGTACATATTATCTTAAGTTACCTAAATGTTAAGTGTAGAACTTCTGAAATTAACTTTTAAAGGCTTGTTTAAATACATAATTTAAATATGTAATTAATACAGAACTTACTGACAGTTAACTGTTATATATTCCAGATAATTTTTTTTTTTTAACAATGAAATAGGTATTTTCTATTCCGTACTCAAATCTACAAGGTTAACTCTGCAAACCTGACCCTATCAGTAGATCACATTAACACTAAAGTTGTGAGCATAGTGAGCCCTACAGGTAATCAATTATATCCTTAAGTAGTGTGTTGATTTTAGATTTGGTTATTGGAAATTATGAGCTATGAGCTGCATTTGCCTCAGTGAAGCTGTTTTTCTTTTCCCCTCTATAAACTCTAAAATTTATATTTTTAAACATAATTAAATATTTTGGTACGAGGACTTAAAAGTTTGATTCGTTTAGCAATCTAATTATTAATTATTAGATTCTATGATTTATATATCTGTGATTTGTACAATTAAAAAAATCACTCAAAAATATTTAATGGTAATGTGGAGGCTTGTAATACGGACCAAACATTTGAGGAAATAACAGTATTTTCCTAAGAGCTTCCCTGTCAACTAGAAGGAAGCTTGGTGAATGACAGCATCACCCCTTCATACTTGTCCAATATCACTTACAAAAATCCTGCCAGGTCACAAACATCCTATTCTCTGTGCCCACTTGAAGTTAACTAATAACTTATAAAAATCATTAGCCTATGAGTAAATTGAGTGTTGGCTTAAGTGCCAAGCAAATGTAGGCCATATGATGCTTTTTGAGAACATATGTCCCCTGCTTTCTCAGCCCTACAGTACTTCTCCTACCTCGGGAAGAGTGAGAGCATCTTGTTTGACATCCTGTCGAGTATGTGTCAGAATCAGAGCCAAAACTTCTACTGTCTTTCCGAGACCCATCTCATCTGCTAAGATGCCACCAAGCAACTGTGGCCCAGCATTTGGGTAATCACGGATGATGCTAAAGGAAATAACAAGAAAAACATATCACAGGAATCCAAGTAAAAATTACACTATTCTTAAAGGAAACTGGAAGAAATCCATAAAAGTCTAAGTTTTTTTTTAACTATATTTTAGGGTGAAACAATTTGAAACCCCAGGCCCTGAATAAAGAACTGTGATAAAAAAATGCCAGAGCTGACAACTAAGCCTGCAGAAATAGGAGTGGTACTGGTAAATGCCCACCATGTTTTTCTCTTCTATAAATAACAGGAAGCATGTCTGCCTTCTTTTGTGATTGTGAATAAAAAAGTAGGAGGACAATAACTACTGATTCACCCACTAAGTTATTATATTTAATGATGCCTAAGACTTTTAAAAAGAAATTAATAAATTTAATGAAAATGTAAAAATTGGCCCATAATATTAAAATTATAATCCCTTTAAATGTCAATAACCAAGCATCTTAGTCTATTACACTGCATTCATTTACTGAAAAATGACAGGCCCTATTAATTTCATGTTTGCCCTACCTATAAAAATGGCAAAAATATGAAGTCTAACAAAACTTTAAATTAGTATTTCTTCTTCCGGTTACTATCAAAGCTAAAGACATATGCTATCAATCTCATACAGGGTTTCATAATATTTATTTATTTATTTAAAGATTTTTTTATTTATTTGACAGAGAGAAACATAGCGAGAGAGTAAACACAAGCAGAGGGAATGGTAGTGAGAGAAGCAGGCTTCCCGCAGAGCAGGGAGCCTGATGTGGGGCTCGATCCCAGGACTCGGGGATCATGACCTGAGCTGAAGGCAGGCGCTTAACGACTGAGCCACCCAGGTGCCCCCATAATATTTATTTTTAAGAGCATTCCCACCAAAATACTAGCCAGTAGGATCCAACAGTACATTAAAAGGATTATTCACCACGACCAAGTGGGATTTATTCCTGGGCTGCAAGGTTGGTTCAACATCTGCACATCAATCAATGTGATCCAATACATTAGTAAAAGAAAGAACAAGAACCATATGATACTCTCAATTGATGCTGAAAAAGCATTTGACAAAGTACAACATCAAAACTCTTCTTGATCAAGGGCGCCTGGGTGGCTCAGTTGGTTGGGCAGCTGCCTTCGGCTCGGGTCACGATCCCGGAGTCCTGGGATCGAGTCCCACATCGGGCTCCCAGCTCCTTGGGGA